>JANQDE010000001.1:3953019-3987020 GCA_037157785.1 Cephalotes varians | reverse complement strand
TTTCAAAAATTATCTATCCACATATAATAAACAAAATGTATTTCTTTTTTGAGCATAGTAGCACATGCCGGGTATCCGCTAGTATTATATAATGTCTACAGTTTATATAAAGCAGGACTTAACTGTAACTGACTGACCATGATAAATCGAGAGAAATGTATCGTGAAACGAATCCAGTTTACTTTCGGCCAAGGCCGACGGTCTGGAGAAAGTAGCATAATATCGTCTTATTAAATGAGAAATTGCTGTTGGTATTTCTCAACTTCTTGATACATAAATTAATTTTAAATATTATTTCGAATTATGAGCTATTTATAAGAATATTTACTTTTTATTTATACTACTCAATTTGGTCTTCTTGATATCTTATTTAAAATTTTTTAAATTCAGAAATTACTTTTTTAAATTTAAAAATACGTTGGATTTTAGAAATACGTTGGACTTTTCTAAAATCTCTTAACTTTGAAATTTGTATATTTTTTAATAATTATACGGATTGAGTGATTTGTCAGGGCAACGTGAAAGAAGAGAAAGAATAATTTCTTTATGAAATAAATCACAAACAGCTTCTGAAATAATTAGAAAGTATATGATTTATATAATTTGATGATGCAACATGTATCAATTTTTAACAAGTAAAATAAGGCATACAGAGTCTCTCAAAGGCGTTTACGATAGACGACAGGTAATTAGCGGGTCCAATAGCATGCGGTTTCTCTCTCGAAAATGCCGATAATGTTGAGAAAACCATCGTTCCTATGCTGGAAACGGCATGGGGATTGATCCCCGATTTTATATCATTCGAAGCGGTCGTTAGAAAGCCGATGCTTTGAGCGCAAGAGGGCAGTTTGCGAATGACAGGTTGGCGTTCGGACTGACAGATTACTGCCTCCTCAAACTAATCCCGAATATTATGCGCTAATTAAACAAATTTCAGATGAAGAAATAATAAGAAAAAGCGACCAAAATTTTTCAAGTTATTGTAGTAGAAGCAACACTTTGTAAGAGTATTGTAAATTATGAAATACGCTCAATTATAAGAATGCAAGAATGCTAAATTTCTAAATTCCTAAAAACTGAAAAATATTAGAATAATATTGCTCTAAGAAGAAAATACTATCTTTTATTTTTATATATGTGTTTTTTGGTCAGTCACATCTTTTAAGATAAATAACACCTCTTTCTTTCATAATTACGAATTCTGAAAAATTAATTTTATTAAATTAATTGCAATGAATATCTTTAATATAAATGTACGGAATAAGAAGCTCTAATTGTCGTTAGTCTCGTTAAAGCTTTTAAAAAACCGATTTTGTTAAATATAATTGAAAACAAATAAATTATTCATATTGATCGAATAATTCTCACGTAAGTTAATAGCACGGCATTGTCATTGTTCTTTTTCCGATCGTTATTACTCTGCATGTAGCAAAAATACGCTATGTATGTCAATCTTTTGTATTAATTTAAAAGATAAAATTTCAACGATATCCAACAAAATTGTTCAATCGACAACCAGGTTTGATGAGTGTACAATATGTGGGTTTTAAATTAGGAAACGTCCTCTGCTTTTTTATTCTTTTTTTTTTAAATTGTTCTAACGTCTAATTTTTAAGTTTAATTTAAATACATTTAATTAAATAAAAATTCACAAATATATATCTTGTAATGATATTTTGCTTTATTTTATAAAAGATAAACTTTTTTAAAGTAAATTTTTCAATATCGTTCATTATTTCTTTTTATCTATACATAGTATTAAGTTGTTGCTTTCAATTAAAAAAAAAAATAAATCTATATTTTTCATAGAAAAGTACAAATGTTCGATAAATATTTTCATACATATAATATAAAGATAAACGAAGATACAAGTATATTAATTAAGGTCATGGTTAAATTTCGCTCCAACATTTAAAGATTGTTATAAACGTCACATTTTCTAAGATTATTTATCTTCTGCTACGTTATCGCTCTCATACAAACTGCCTCAATTACAGTCATAATTTTCTGTTAAGAATATTAATTAACGCACAAAATAATTATCAATTTCCAAAAAATATTTGTCTTAATTTTATAGGATTCTATAATAAAGGATCATTCATGTCTAATATAGTTTCGTTTCGAAGCCATGATCAATATTAGGAGCTTAAATACTAAATGTCGCCTTTCTAAGCGTGACCCTGATTACGAAACAACACGCCGTGGAATCTCAACTTTCATTTTCTACGGTCATACCTCCTTGCTTCACGTACAGACGTGCCTCGCGCATGCTTCTGCACGTGACGCCATGTGTGCACGCGGCTGCACGTGTGTGCGCGCGTGGTCCAGCAAGTGCATAAAGCCCGCGTTGCAATCGTTGCGGCTGGTGTGTAACCGAGAGCCTGTTTTTGCTACAAGCTTGCATTTGAAACCTACAACCGGAAAAGTAATCTTGAATTCTTCAAGTTTCCTAATAAAATAAAATAGTGTTTTATCTCGCTATACAAGTTTGAAGATTTTTTTATATGGATATAAACGTTTGAGTGTAACTAAACTGTCATTTTTGTTTCTTGATAGTTGCTTGAAATATTATATCATTTATATTTCGGGAAATTGTGTAATGTAGATAATTTATTTGCTATTATTTTGATAAATGAAATTATTTTATCAATTAATAAGTAAATTTTTAAATATATATTAAATTTATGTGGAGCGAGAAACGATAAGATACTTTAACGATCTGGTGTCTTAAATGCAAATTATTAAAAAATGGAAAGTTTGCTACACCTTTATATATATATATCGAATATATTTCGCAAATAACTTGGATACCTGCAAACATTTATCATGATGAAATATCTAGATGAAAAAAATTTATGTTTGCGCGTTTGTTTTACATGAGAGAAAAACGAAAACAGTCCTGGTTTTGTAACCCTCGAATTTTATTTCAGACCTTGTTGACCTGATCCTGATAACGTGACCGAGGCCTACATTCCTGCGACGTGTGCTCACTCGACAAAACATATTGCGAAAGAATACCGCGGGCTCTCTCGCCTTGCACTCGCTGCAAACGATCGATCGTGGCAGCATTAAAATATTGAGTAATGAAAATTCAAGAGACACCAAATCGTTAAAATATCTTATCGTTTTGCAAACTTTGTTTGAGACTTTAAGGAATATTTTTTTTAATTTTTTTAAAAAATAATGACATTTATTAAAATCAACTTATGGAAGAATGACGTAGAGAGTTATATATATTACGAAAGAATATATGGGGGATTAGTGTTCTTCTTGAAATTTAAGAATTAAGAATTAATTTGTAATGGATAATTTCAGAAATTCTAAACTAGCACAACTTAAATCTTTTCAATCAACAATGTTGTGAGAAAAAAATTGTAAATTATTAATGTAAAGTTACACAATAAATTATATATAACCAATTTTAGTTTTTACAACTGCTATGAATAAAGTGTATTGTTAAAAATTTACAAAATAGTGATAATGAAGCACAATGAATATACGTATATAAAAAAAAATAAAGATTTTAAACTGCACGTGTGATTAATATGCATTTGATATAATTTAATATTATTCGCAAATATATTGTAGTACGTAATAATACGTCCGAAACGTAAACTCGGCAGAAGCTAGATTCGCGCTGCAATTTACGTCCAAGTTGGATAATCTCTGCGGTTACAACATAGTTTATTAATAAATCCGTCATATAGCTTCTCATGCCGACGGTTAATATGATCTTCTTAATGCATCAACGACTTGCAACTTCGCATTTACGTCCTCATCTTCGCTGCAATTGTTAAGCTTCTCTTCAGTTGACAAATCCAATCAATTTTCTTCTTCTTGCTAGTAAGAACTTTTGCTAGTGACTGCGTGTATCTCGCACGAACGATTTACCGATATTCCCTGGCGTGATTTATTCCTCGACCCCTTTCGATCGAAAGTACAGAAATAGGATTCTCAATAGCACGGTGTCGCGCAGATGTCGTGGAATAATCTCGGTGCAAATCTCCTCTCATGAATAATTCGTCGAGACGTTGAACTCGCGTATATTTCCTGTCAATCCTCGTAGATCTCGATGATGTTATATCCGCTCGCAATACGATACGTGATCGGCGCCGATCGCATGTGTAAACGTCGCTCGGTGCCGTTTTTCGATCGAAGCGATGCCCTGATTGCGGCTACGATGGGCTCCCGAAGGATGGTGAATTGTATTCCACGGATTAGAGATCGAAGCACTTGATTTTACGCGATAGATTTATTGCAATCTGGAGATCTTCAATCTAGATCGTCGCATCATGAGCACGATTTAATGTAATCTTATATCTAATGATTACATTGAAACTGATAGATGTTTGGATAATTGAATTTTTAGGAGATAAAACAAATATTTGATGGCGAAAAAACTCTTAATGGAACCATGTAGAAAAAAATAACAGTTGCGACGGTTAAAATTTAATTATAAATATTCTTTAATTTTTCCATTGCAAAATGATATGTCTTGAATTTAAAATATTTACTATTAAATTGATATCTTTTTTATTTAGAAAACTGTTTACCGCTGTTAACAATCGTAATTTTACTTTTTAATTTGCGAGAATAAGAACTTTATATGTTGCAAAATAAACAAGAGGAAGTGAGAGAAAAAGAGAGAATCTGCGTCGAAGGAATATTTCCGTATTCCCGTAAGTTTCTCTCGCAAGAAACTGCCTGCCGTCTCTTTTATGACGAAGAAATTATGGCTCCGCTGTGACAAGAATTCAGTCCGGCGGGATCCCTCCGCTTTCTGTCATTTCAGCTGGAAGAAATTCGCAACGCCACCGAACGTGAGCGACAGCGTTAGTGACAATGTCGCCGTTGCAGTCTTTGCGATAATCGGGTTGAAAATATCGTTGACACACTCGCGCACTGAATGACTTATAAAGCACGCATTTTACGGTGTTTTGCGTTAAAAGATAACACTGTACCCTAGCAGTTTTGCGTCTTTTATTAAGACTTAACTATGCGTAAGAAAAGAAAAATTTGCAAAGATTATATAAGATTATATAAGAGTTTCTCTTGAGAAATTAAAAAAATAGAAAAGATATTTTTTCCATAGGTTGATATGAAATACTCCCTCATTCTTTAAAAATAATTTTTTTTTATTTTTATATTTTCTTCAGAAAAGTATAAAATAAATTACAATTTATCAGAGGAATTTGAACATTTTAAAGTTTGTTGAAAGTACAGTGTGAATTTTTATACTGTAATTTTTTTCAGAATAGGAGATAGGTCACGTATCACATTGGGGATCGAGATAAATTATGGCAACGTATACGTGCTGCGATATATGCTATTTAATGCCATCACGTCCGCTAGAAGAAACCAAAGGGTGTTATCTCTGAATCTATATTTAAACGAGAAAACATTTCTGATCGTTTTGTTTTAGAAGAGTTTAGTTTTCCGTTTCAATCGTATGTATTAGAACAAAGTTATGGTTAGTTATGTGTAGTGTGTATCTCTCCTGTAAAATTCTTTCTCTCAAATGACCGAGAAAAATCCACTTTAGTTTCAGATTCCGTAGAGTACTTCTCGAAGATTTGAAAAACAAGAAAGAGAGAGAGAGAGAGAGAAAAAGAGAGAGAAAAGAGAAATGCAGAGAAAGGAAGAAGCTCTTTTTAGAGAGCAAAAAATCCTATCGAAAGCTATGTCTACTTACGTCACGCATATTTTTTCGGGCGTATCGGCCAAGCGAGTCGAGAAATTCGATTTATAATTCAGTGAAAGGCAACTCGTTTGTATCGAGAAAATGAGATTAAATCGACAAATCTTCTCTCGAAAGAATCAACTCACAACATTTTTCAAGTTGCAATCAATTCGCATGACTGCATCTTTTTAATTATCTGCGATTGTTCATCTGTGTAATATGAATATAAAAAGTTGAGATAAATTTCATAAACGGAGAACTCTCTCTCCTCTCCTGTTCCATCAAATTTTACGAACTCTTATAATGTCTATATGATATACTCAGAAGACTAATATTCTTTCATTTTTATAATAATTTCAAGAAGTATTTTTAAATTTTGTGTATGTGTGTGTGTGTGTGTGTGTGTGTGTGTATGTGTGTGTGTGTGTGAGACTATTATTAAATTTTTGGTAAGATAAAAATGACGTGAATTGAAAAGCAAAAGTTTATTATATTTTTATATTTTTGACACCTGATTTGCTAAAACTTTTTGATAGTATATTTAAATAACTCTTGAATTTAAAACAATCATTACTTTTAAATTGAATTATATAGCTAAAAATCATTTTTAGTTATAATTCAATTAAAATACATATTTGTTATCGAAGAATGCATAATATGTTCCGAAATTATCGTGGCGCATTAAAGAAAATTCATAATGACGGATACAGCAGCTGTCATATTCTAGAATCAACGAATTATCTCAAGTTATAGAGTCGTATAGTCGTAGACGATTAGAATATTGGTATTTTCAAAATCAATGCATCACGTTAAATCATAAAGAAAATTCCGCAGACATTCGCGGTTATCAAAATTTTAGTCGACAAGTTCTGGCGACCTTCATTGGCGACATGTACCTTTCTCGAGCACGCGAACCAAAATATACGATCCAGGGTGTTCGTCTCGCGTTCGAATGGAGTAACCAATGAAGGTCGGCCAGTATGAAATCCAATTGAAAAGCGAATGTTGGAACTTGGCGGTGCTCAGTTCATCGTTGTTTACCTTGAAAGATTGACCAGGAAAATTTCTCTCTTCTATGCTGATCAAGGTAGCCGAAAAATAGAACTTAATTGAATTACGATTTGCGCCCTATAGTTAATTTCTTGATTTCGTAGATTTTGACTGTCTTTGAGGACGACAAAATTGGAGCACGTCGTAGGGGTTTGTTAATGAACATATGCATGTGCAAATTTTATATAACACAATATGTAAGAAAAAGGGAGAAAAGAGTTAATAAGGAAAAAATAATAAAATAATAAAAAAAATTAATAAAATAAACTTTGAACATAAGAGGAATGCAAGTAAGTTTTTCTTTTGTAGCATACTAAAATTTGTATTTATAAAAATAAAATTATTGTTAGTAATTATTTTTACATTGAGTGTTGTAACGATTTAAAACAAATATAAAAAATAAAAATAATAAGATGTTAAGGATAGTGTTAAGGAAAATTGTTACGTGCGCGCGTAAATATTTAACGAATTTTAGCTTCGCGCAGCTTTATTATTTTACGAGGAAGCATATTGATTTATTTGCGTGTGTATGTTTTCGTTTGCAACTCTCTAGTCGACATACTCTATTAAGCACGATATATATGCGTGCATATAGGAAGAAGGATGGCGCATCGGTGTTGATATGTGGAAAATGGAGGAGGGTTAAACTTAGATACATTTTGCACAATGCATAATTGACG
The DNA here is from genome assembly GCA_037157785.1 of Cephalotes varians. Classification (NCBI taxonomy): domain Eukaryota; kingdom Metazoa; phylum Arthropoda; class Insecta; order Hymenoptera; family Formicidae; genus Cephalotes; species Cephalotes varians. The sequence goes on along the minus strand of JANQDE010000001.1, from coordinate 3,979,610 downwards.
ATGCACTTGGACGGCTTGCAACGAACCCACGCTGTGTCATACAGTGTACATCCAACAAAGCAAGTTAATAATTTGCGAGAGAATCTGCTTGTTGACCGAAAATGGAGAATAAATTTTGTTCTTTGTTCCTCGAGGCGGAATATATTTCCATCAGGTTGTACAAATTCAATTAAATATTCACGAAGAGAATAATAGAAGAAATGCGTTCTGGACATTTTATTTTGATACAGGATTCAGAATCATCTTGAATTTCTTTATTTTCCTTTTCGATTTTTATAAAAAAGTGTCTTTATGATGTAATAGATACTTGTGTTTGCAATTTTCCGTCTTCCTTAATTTATTTTTCGAAAGTAAGCTAATTTCTAATTATGCAACAATATCGCATCTTTTTTCAAAATAAAGTTGAATATGAAAAATTACTGTAGCTGGACGATATTTAATCGTGCAAATAAATATCAGAATAAATAATTATTAAAATTAATAATGTTAAAGTTACAATTAATAGACTTAGATTTCAATCAATCTCTCACGCAAAGCAGTTACTGTCAAGAACTCTACACCCAAAATCTATTTTTACCTTTCACCGACACAATGAATATCCGATATCTGATCTCGACCCGAATTCACGATGGCGATCCTAGCGAGATTTCATCAAACTCACGCATACCAATACGCAATTGCCCTGTACACAAGGACGAGATTTACAGTAAAAGAGAACTTGGCTTCTCGATTTGCGTGACATTTTGCCATATAACCAATGCGCCGTAACTCTTTCCCACGATCCTCGAGAAATTCGCGGGTATACACGTGGTCGGACATTCTCCAGCTAACTGCTGGAGGCTTAGCATCGTCGATCTCTTGATCCCGTACGCGCGCGCGCGCGTCAAGGACGCCGATTGACTGACCGGGATTACATGAGGTCTTGTCCTCAGACGAGAAGATTCGGTCGATCGGACACGACCGGTTAGAACAATTTCGCGGTGACGACATCTAAGACGACATGGCCACGAGGATACGTTTACTCCTATTGTCAGTCCTCTTCGTGGGATCGTTGCACGCTGGCAGACTCAGCGGTATGTGGACTTGTTTTTCTCGATTGGCGTTCGGTGTTGTTACGGCTTTGCCGAGTGGAGGATGAAGTGGTGTGATCTGGTTTCGACGGCTGTCGATGATTTCGGCGAGTGGTTCTGTGCCGTAATTGTAATCCTGAATGAATCGATCTCTCCGTGATTCAACGAATGAGAATTCATGTTTTGCCTCGCGCTTTTTGAAATGTCCAAACGTGGACATGGCAAAACGTATTTACGTCACGCATTCAGCGTTACGACCTGCTGCTGTCCGATCAAAATTCATTATGTTACTGCTATGATGTATGCAAAAAATGAAGATTGTGTGCAAAGCTTTGCATAACTTTACATAATATTATAATACGTAATTTCTATATTTGAAAAATAAATTTAGAACGGTTAGAAATAGATCACACGCTCTTTGATTAATTTGAATAAAACAATAAGATATTTAGTATTTTTTTCTTAGCAAAGAATCTCTGTCTAGTGCAATCTTCAGAATTAACTGCCACATATTTAGGTATATCTTCTTGAAGCACTCCCTCGTTTATAATAACGGTGTTACTAAATTATGTAAATTGCTTATAACGATGTCGTCGTTACTGTAATAACGTTATAGTCTTTATCATGTAATTATCACCGAACTTTCAGTCTGATCGATGAAGCCGTTACAATGTTATTACGTCTATATTTCGTCAGACCAAACCATGCTTATATCCGGTTTCTAATTACTATTTTCTCTCTTAACTCTTTTAACTTTTTCTTCGGCACTTTCACCGATTCTAGAACTCGTTCCTTCCGTCACTTCTATAGCACTTTCGCTTAATCTAAAATAATTTACTTTTATCGTTAAACTCGGCTTTTTTCAAATATCGAGTGTATATTGTATTTAAATCGAACATGTTAATTATATTTTTATATATTTTATGCAAAATGTGAAGTTATTTATGATTTTAGAGCAGAATAGTAATCAAATATTAAATATATAACATAATACAGATACACAAATAAATATTAATTATTTAATAATGATCTGGAATAATTTTTATAATTTTAAAATTTTTACTGCAAATATAAACTGTTAAATATTCATTGCGGTTTGAGATAGTGCATAACATGAATAACATTAACGTTCTTTAAAGTTTTAAAATAATTTTTTAATATCTATAAATATTCAATATTTTTTTATAACACATTTCTGTAATTTTATAAAAATTTATACACCATTTTCGATTTAAAAGATCGACATTACTACAAAGTAAAAAGCAAATTTAATTTGGAGTTGATGAAACATCTTGGTTAGGAGAAAGATAGAATTTGGAAACACGTCATACACGTACACACGTAATTGTGTACTGAATATCCGCTTGAATTTCGAAAGTGATCTCTTTGTCTTCGTAGAACTTAATTTGATTTTATCAGAGATCTTTCTGCTGACCGTGATCAAGTTCACTAACCTTGGAAACATAGTTATTGATCATGTATACCGTCGATGTGTCCCAAGGAATATTTTTTTCCTTCCTCACTTTCTTCCAACCTCGTAGATCATGTAAACGCTGCGCGATATCAACGCAAATTAATCTTGCGTTTTTTATGAATCATTGACGAGTTTTATCGAGACTATTCATGCCATTGGAATGCTCGTTTTTCATACAAATATTTCCGCTGTAGAATTCACGGCGCGGCAATTAAGGAGTTGGCACAATGACGTTATTCTATTGAATTTCATAATCTTTCGTGCCGGTGGTTCGCCTCGCGTTACGCTTAACCGCCGGTGGTCCGTTGCACTGCAATGCACACGATTTACTTCACGGAGCGGAAGTGCAGCACGACACGAGATACTCTCTCCGTTCGCTCTATACGTTGCACTTGTGCGGTGCTCGGTATGCCGTTCTTTCTGTTTCTCTCTCACGTCTATACCGCAATATTCTTCCCGCGAACGTTTCCTCCTCTACCGGTTCCCGGCTTAACGACGCATATCCTGGAACCTTATCTCACACGAAAGGCTCGAGAGTTGCCACACGCCCGTCACGCTTGAAAAGATTAATTTCCCAATGAGTTTGAACGGAAGCTAGCAATACGATGAGAATCGTATATTTTTTCATGTTATTTATAAACTCGAGAATATATATATTTTTTTTGATATTTCAATTTTATGTAATATATGTTATAATATTAATTTTCGATTATTATTTAATTACACGCAGAAAAAACTGCGATTGACTCTTATTTGCTCTCTATTTATATACACACATATATATATATATTTTTTTAGTTAAATACAATAAAATAATTATGTCTAAGTGAAGCGTATATAATACATGCATTACAAGGCTTAAAAGGATATTTTTACAAAAAATACAATATTTTATGAGATGCAGACATATGATGTATGTGATGAATCTTTTTGTACCAAGAATTTTTTTATATTATATTTTATTGTATTTTATATTATATTTGAATAAGATCCACGTACATTGAAAAAAATTTGTAATATGTACGAAAATTTTTGCTGAAAAAGTTTGTTGTAAAAGAATTTATATATATATTTAAAATAAATTTTTTAACTCTTTCAGTTCCACTTTTATCATCAAAAATTTATATTTAGTTGCTGCGTTTACATCGTAATGCGAAAGGAACATTTCTAATTATTGTTATTATAAAAGTACTGTCATAAAGGAAGATTCATCCAATCCTCTTGTTACTCGTGCGTTGTTTCTTATAACAATATTTTCTTGCTTAGAACTTAGTGATATATCCTGACATATTATTTCAAAGGTTCGCACGCTCCAACATCGTCACGCTTAAAGGAGTCCAATTTTTCAACGCGCAAAGTTGTCGCGATTGAAAGCAACATTCTATTTTCGTTAAAAAATTATTGAAATAGCGAGAAATCTTGAGATACCGATGCAATTACGTTTATTTTACAGTTTACGGTGTAATACGGTGGCATATTCCAATCATCCCACATGACTTACATTATTTCGTACTTAAACAATTAAAATTTTTTTACTAATATTTATATCTTTAGGTTGTTTCCCAAAGCTTTAATGTAATTGCGTATGCAAATTATTTTAAAGAAAATTACAGTATAGCTATTTGCATAAATAAAGAACGTTGTTAAAATAAACGCTAAATTACAATAAAAAAATAATATTAAAGTAAACAGCAATTTTTTTTCAAGAATCAAGAAGAACAATCAAGATAATAAGATAATAGAATTTACTACATAAAAATTTCGTAAAATATAAATTGAAGCTTGTAGTTTTATCTGTCAATTGCATTAACTCGCGACACTGTTAGCGAAGTCAGTGTTAGACGTTCAAACGATGCTTTTTGTTTTATCGCACTCGAATTCCAGATGGTGAGAGTATTATGCGGAGCACTTGCACAAGTGTACGTGCTCCTGATTGCGGTTTCAGGAGGAAAGCCCGATTTTTGCTGCAGTGCCATCGGACGCATCGGCATGCTCGGTCTGTGGTCGGCCGCGGTAAAACAAAACCAAAATTAGATGACGCCGTCCGACCGTACTGAACAGACCACTGTAAAATCGTCGCTTGCGAAAATGCAAATTGTGTAGCGTGCATCAAAATACAGATGTAGATGAGACAAAACTTCGGTAACATTATACAGGGTGTCCCGAATTTAAATGTCATAACTTCGGGAGCGTGTAGGGGATCGATAAACTAAAAGAAAAAGTGGTATAGAGATATGCTCGTTTTTGCTTCGTTTTGGAGAAAATCGCAAAAAATGTATATCTTCGACGATCTTTTCTGATTCTTTTCAATAAATCATTTCTAAAAGTATCGTTAATTAAACTTGATGTAATATGTTATTCGAGTTTTTAAATTATTTTTTTCCTCAATTACATTATTATTAAATAAATAATTTTTTCGATTTGCGTACGATTGAAATAAAATAACTGATAAACTAAATTTGTAAGATGCAATTAAATACGTGTTAAATAATCTATAAAAATTAAGTTTTTTTTTTAATTTCTCTGATAATTAAAATATTAAATTTTTTGAAGTATCTTTAAATATTAAAGTTTTCAAAATTTTGCTTGTTAAAAATTTTTTTCTTAAAAGAAGTCAATTTGTGTATACAAGAAATTAAAAGTAAAATACAATGTCACGGTTTCTCGAGCATATATATTGTTTTGATGTTTATCAGTTAAAGAATGCATATGCAATTATTCTAATCTGATCATTAGCGATTGATTATTGTTTTTCGTAATCAAGCGCTCGTATATCAAAACAGATACTTCGCGTCTATTACTAGCAATCGTTTTGCAATAACGTTTGCTCCGGCGGATAATCTCGCGATGGTAAATTCATCGTGGGAAAATTCACCGCGGAACGCGTTATTGCGTTTACAGGATTAATTACGAAACGAACGCGCCTAAACGGCCCCGCGTTACGTCCAGCTGGCGCACTCATTATCTAATAGCGTACGTTGAATTTATCACAGTTTAATTACGCCGTCAACAGTCGGCGCGCTTTGCCACCGTGAAATATGATTATACGTCTGACAATAGGATAACATAATCTGCTCCCGACCGCTTACAACAGCCGAAATATGCTCTTAATGGCGCTGCTACGAGCGTCATCCTAGTCATGTGTTATTTTATATGCATCATGTTGCTGCGTGTTGTTGATGCTACATATATCTACATTTATCTTGTTATTTATTATCGTAGTTGTTATTTATTATTATATTCGTACTTTTGTAAAGAAAAGAAATATTTTCACTTATGTGTATTTATAAATACTTATATATTTTATTAAGACAAAAATTATTGCTTTATAAACTGGAAAGCCATAAAAATCATAAATCATTTAATTATAAATTCTAGCTTATGCAAATGGCAGCTTTCCATTTACTTTTAAACAGATATGAAGCAATTTAATTAACATATTTATGACATAAATAACAATAATTTAATAATAATGATTAGTAATGAATAGTAATTAATTAACACCTATATGACTTTAATTTAATCTAATATTTATTATAATCATACGAAATGTGGCAAGAGAAATAGTTATTTTATTTAAATAAGTGCAATTTATGAGTATAATGAATGATATTTTTATTGCTGAATGTTGTATCGGCGAATATCTATTGCCATCGTAACCTTTCTACTTAAGATGAGCAGTAAGAAGGAAAGGTTATCGCGTAGAATTGCGCGAGAAAGAAGTTCAAATAGAAAGAAAATGCGGTGAAGAACGTCTGCTCACGTTTCGCCGCGCCTCTTTTCGATCTGCCGTCCTGCATCGATTTCACGTGGCCATCCACGTGTTCTCGTCACGTTCGGCTACTATTTCGAACACATCTCGCGATTGTCTCGACCGGGCTATTCCAACGTAAATATACAAGTATGTACGTTTTTAAAAGAAGTGCTGGCGAAATGCATAGCAAGAGGACAAGGCTGTTATATTGCGGGTCTCGATTTAGAAAAAGAAAAATTTTTAAACAAAATTTAGCAAAAAAGTACGAGAAATAAATTCCAAAGAATTATATTGATATTCTTATTCTAGTAATAATTTGTAAAACATATATCACTAAATTTTAAAAATTAATAAAGAAAATTTATTTTATGCGAGCAAATTGTTTTAATTAACTACTAAATGAATAATGTGGCTAAATAAATAATTATTATTTTTTCCAAACTTATTGGCGTAATAATATATTTGTAGATAATTTTAATTTTTTTTTAATAATTATTTATTTTACTTATAATTTTTATTTCGAATTTATAAAGGCGAAGACTTGAACAGCCGCATAAAAGGCAGCCCTGAGCAAAATGAAACATTAAAGTCCTATGGGACGTCGGCGACCGTAAAATGATATCGAATTTGTGATATAACCGAGAGAAAGATGGAGGGCGAAGTAACTGCGTCGTGGCATCGTTATCGAGAACTAGTCGGAAATAACTCGTCTTGCAGAAACGAATTTCTGATGGATTGAATTTATATATATGTATACATATATATATATGTGTAACTTAAGCGAACTATTCTTGTGCTGAAAAGCATAAAGAAATGTAGAGGGTAATATTTTTACGTGGTATGTTATACGGAAGGTAAAAATATCCTTAATTCACATTTTTAGCTTTATAGCTACATGCTGAAAAAACAGTTCGTGAAAAATATACTTTCAAGAAAAAAGAACTTACAGAAATAACCTGCCGCGAGAAGAAAATAAATTGCTTGAAAATAGAGTGCAGAAATTCATTATTTATTTGTTCTATTATATAAATATATAAAATTAAACTCATAAAACAAATACATATTTATGGCTTAATTTAGATATAATGTTATTAAATATTCTTCTTACGTTAGATACTAACATTCTCTTCTCTACAAAAGCTTATCGCTAGTTTCTTCATAATAACTATTAGTGTCTTTAATAAACATTATTAGCACAAGGTATTTGCGGAATTTTATATAACGTAAATTAAACGATTATAAAAAGAACTCTGAAGAAATAATCTAAATATTTCGTCATTATTCATCTTTGAAATACGTAACGATATGATACGATTTTGCTTTTTTTTTTTTTTGCAACACCGAGACCCGTGTTATTCTCACTCGACGCTCGAGGGACATTGAGATCGTTAACCGGAGGTGTAACCGAACGATGCCAAGTTGGCGATGCAATTTCTCATTGCGCCACCCACGTCACCGAGGTTACGCCGGACGTGCGGCTCCTCTTCCTCGCGTCATTTATTATCGCGCCCTGTACAAAAAGGACTCGTCGACGAAGCTCGACGGAGTGACGACGAAGTTGGGTCGAGCTTTTCCACCGCGCGCTTTTTCTCCGATGGAGTTTAATTAGCCCAGCGTGGCGTCCGCGAAAGGTCAGTCGCGCGCGACGGACGGACGAACACGTAAGTGCCACTTCCACGCAAACATACCGGAGAGAAAGTTTCGATGAAGCTGATTGGCTTCATTTCTTCGTCGGCGCGGTGGTTCTCGGGCGAAGTAATAAAAGGAACCAAAGTTATCTCTTTCTCTCTCTTTCTCTCTCTCTCTCAGGTGGCTGCACCGGTGGCGGCGACCTCCCCGCCTCCCGGGACAATGTGCATTTCTCTCCCCGCCGCATTTTCTTCCTCCCTACGTTCACCCGGCTTCTCTCCCGCCTTGGCCGTTGATGAAATTACGTAAACTCCATTTTCCGGGCGCGCGAGCGTCGAGATGCCCGTCCTCTCTCTTTCTCTCGAGAAAAGCCTCGTAAGGAAATATGGCGATGGGCGAGAACAGTAATAACGGAGCTCGGTATTTGAGGTGAAGTACTCGGGGACTATCTTTCCAATGGTGACATTTTTAAGTCGTCATTGCACACTGATGACGCTTCTTCTTCTTCTTCTTCTATTTCTTATGGGTTTATGACCGATTTGATACGTTGAGTCTAAGGTCTGATTTGTGATCATTAATTACAAAAATTTTTGGACAGAGTTTCTTAAAGATATTGATATAAAAAATTGTGTTAGAAGAAAAGTGAGAATATCTTGTAATACAAGGGAAAATAATTTATTTAATTTATCATTTTTTGTTTTTTATTTTTAAATTATTAAATATTAATATTAATATTAAATAAACTATATAAAATTTACGTGATTTTTTTCTAATATAATCTAACAAAATATGTAACGTGTAATATATTAGAAAACTGTATCAAAGGATGTAATTAAAAAATTCTTTTATATTATTATAAAAGATATATTTTAAATAATTGTGTATATTTCATTTCAATATTATATTTTTTTTATTTGTTAATCAAGTCACAGTTTATATTATAACTTCTAATTATTACATAACACTGATATATTTGAATAACAAATATTTTATTAAATTACAATTAAATAGAAACTTGCTTGCAATAAACAAAAACAATCGTAGAAAAACTCAAGAGAATACAGAGTGAGATTTCAAAGTGAATTGCAAATTTCAAAACGGATCACAAATAAATTCGGAATTTATTCAGCGTTGTGACAGGAATACGTCTGTCTCTACTGAAGGATTTCCGGAGGGAATTACACTTGTAAGACATAGACAGAAACGTAGATTCCCTTAAATTCGAAACGTTTCCGTCCATACCGATTGCACGCTTGACGAAGTCACGACGCGCGTCGAGGCCGCATCCGCTTTTCCGCGTCGCGATTCCGCGAGTCAATTTCAACCGGTGGCAGCCGTTTTCCATCGAATGTGGGAACCTGCCTCTTCCATTTGCCGAAAACGATACCCAAACCGTCGCTTTTTCTCTCTGTCTCTCCCAGCGCGGCCACGAATTCAGGGGGATTGTACCGTATCGGATCTACCTATCTATACGGCCATTTCGACGGCGTGCAATGCCAGTATGCGATCTATAATAGAACTGGGAGTCACGCGAGTGCACTGAAAGGACAACTCACTTCGAGTCTCAAAGATATTTCTACTATCGAAGCCGATACTTTGCGTAACACTATCCTTATCTGGGATAAAACGTCCGTTTTTCCTATGAAGGAACGAACTTCAATTTTGTCAAAGAATCTCTCGCTAAAATATATTGTAAAACAGCTTTTCTTCTTTCTATTCTATCCGATAGCAAAAGATGTCTACTAAAATTTAACGACATAATAAAAATAAAATATCTAACGATACAATAAAAAAAACAAATATAATTAATATTATTAATATCATATGTGTGTGTGTGTATTATTCACTTAATATTTTGCCTGGAAAAAGTAGAGAATCATCATACGCAATATCATAGTCTTTCGAACACTGTATATGTTACCATTTAGCTTGCTTACATGTACTGTGCATTGCTATCGCTGTGCATTGACAGCTCGAGGGTGCAGCTGCGGTGGGCTGTGACCGCTCGCTTTGATCACCCCATCAGTATGCACTGCGCCATAACGGACATTTACGTAACGTGGCTCCTGTGATTTTGCTCACATACGACATGTCCGTCATCCTCGGCAAAATCTTCCTCGGCGAATACAAACGCTGAACGTGACTCGCGTCGGCGGCGACGACTACCTTTTCGAAAGCGTGTCAAGGATACGGTGAACGAAGGTCGGTCGCTCTCCGTGAAGTTTAGTCGGTCATCCAACTGGCTGACTATTAAGCCGCGCGTCCTATAACGTCCGATTAAAAGTAACAGTCTGATCAGAGATACCGTTATTCTTAGTAGCTGATCCGTTTTATTGTGCTCAATCATCTCTTGCTATATATAATCATGTCTCATTAGCTGTTTTTTAGAGACACAGATTTAGCGACACCAAACTTACAAAAAAATATTTTGCCATATGCTGTTTATCATAGCTTCGCTTTATTTCTTTCAATTTTTTATTTTTATTGATCCTAATCGTATTTGTCTTTTAATTTTTAACTCTTCGAATATACATTGTTAAATAGAAAAAGGCACGAATAGTTCTGCTTTATAAATTTAAAAACGCTTAAGATGTATGTATACGTACGTACTCAAAGTTTCTGTAGTAGCTTCTATTCGTACTTAGATCTACGAATGATACTTGACTCTTTAAGTGTTTTAAGATTTGAAGGCGCTTGAAACGTATTTCAAGACAGATACTCAACGTCGACTAGAGAACGAAAGACGTGATTAAACCCGTGTACCGTAAATAGTTTCGTTTTCCGAGGAGGAATTAATTTGATTTATACATCTATAATGTACATGAGATATCGTTTCTTTAATTAAAGAAACTTATTAAGAATATTACTTATTCATTAATTGTTTTAAATACGGATGACTGAAGATAGTGAAATGTTCGCCGAGCGATGTTCGATAGAGCTCTGATCGTCTCAATATATGTGCGTATTGTTACTTTAAGGTAGCATTAATTGGTTGTTAAATGGTGAATTAGGATCGATTGGATGCAATTGATTGAGCGTAATTACGTAATTGGCGTAAATTTAATAAAAATATTTTATTAACAAAATGGTTTTCCGAGCAGTGATTTTGACATTTTTTTCGATCTTCAGAATTATGAATGTGACAATTAATCAACCGATCATATTACTACATATTCTTAAAATGAGTAACAAGTCTTATACATTTTAGTTATTAATGTTATAGATGTACAAAGATAACATTTACGTTTATTCTAAATGACGTAAAATACAATTTCTATATCTATCGGTAAAATTTTGTCATCGTTTCTGTCATTTAATTATTCATACATTTCAAGCGCTTGTTCCTTAATTATGATTCACTGGATTAGCAAACGATTTTGCTGTCAAACAATAATTAAATTTACAGATCGTTTAATTCACGTGATTTTCGAGATTGTAGGCGTATAAGATCGCACCCGTAAAATTCGACTTTACGATGTCGTTTCTACTAAACGAGTGTGGACTTCGCCTGTCAATAAAATCCGTCTTTTTAAGAGTCGAAGGATCATTTACTTTCTTGTGAAAGTAAAATAATCGTAGTCGGGTGTTACGTTTTCAGCAAGTTTTAAAAATGATTAATTAATCTGTGCGTTATCAAAATGCTGTACCGCATTAATGAGGCGTGCAAAATTACATTCTACATTATTCTTTATAAGATATATTATTTGACTAATTAGTCCAATAAATTAATATTGCTTAATGATTTACTTAAAATGCTGATAATGCATTTATCTAGTGACTGATTCTTTTTAATTTTATTGCGTGAAAATATTAAGAGCTTTTGTATTAATTACTGATTGCTCATAATAAGTAAAATTATATTATAAAAATTCGCATTTTTTTGTTTTTCTTCAATTGTTTAACTAAATACAAAAGCTCTTGATGTGCAAATAAAATTTTTTTTTAATTTACACTAGTTTAAAGGCTTTAATTTGTTAGAATTTTTAGATGCAACTCTTTGTTTTTTTAGATACGGAACAAGCGTACGGAACGGCACGCTCAACGTTGTACATCGTGACGTGTATTAAGTTCAGTAATGGTTGCTGGCGGATTTGTAAATTCAAGCAACGGATTTAGCAAAATGCGTGCAGTGTAGAACAAACAGTAGCGTGGACAGTGTCATCTAAATCCCTCGAATTTTACCGGATTTTTTATAGTACCAGAGGACACACTTAATTTCGCCACAATTTCTCTCGTAATTTTATTAAAAAAACTGTTCTTATTGTTGTTACAGTGGATTATCATTGTTTTTCCCGAGATATATAATATTTTTTCTTAATATTATTTGAATTTACACAAATTTTATAAATTAATAATGTAATTCTTATATTCAGAATCTTGTAGCAGTTAAAAAATGAAAAATCGATTAATTCTTAACGATAATTACTGCAATTAAAAATAACTATTTTTTCTGTTTTTTTTTTTGTATTAATCCTGCATGTACCGAATTTAAAAAAAAAATATATGCACCTTCATCGGAGAACTTAAGCTATAATTATCAAAATTCAAATAATAAAAGTTGCGGCAGCTCGAGATCCGTTAATGGCTTCTTTAATGGAAGTAATTTGTCTTTTTTCCATCTTGTAATCTGCGTGATGAGAAGCGATGTTGTGGAACCAAAAAGTGGAACAGGAAGCAAAAGCCGGAGGTGTCTATTAAGAAGTCCGCTGAATATTAACGCGACGAAATGTTTTCTGACGCCGCGGCGCGGAGATTAACGAGGCGATTATTAAAATATGCAGTACGCCAGCCTAATTAGCCCGCCGATGAAACCAAGAAGTCATCTACTCTGCTTGCCATCCTCTTCGGTTTTACAAAGGTCGCGAACTTTAGCACAATGCAATTTCGCGGTATTATCTCGCTCAATTTACGCGACAAATCGAGCTGACTCGAATGCTGTTTTATCGCTGTTTACATAGATTTACTTTTGATGATAATTTTTTTACATCGAGAGACTTAACAATAAAAATTTAAGAGATTCTTTCGAATTAAAATTGTAAAATTTTAGCGAGAATAAAACATAAATATTTTAGGGAATTTAAAAATTCTATGAAATACAAAAGAGACTCTTAAGATTTATGCGTTAAATATATTATTAAAGAGAAGTAAATTAAGATTTTTTTAGTTGTAGATGAAGAACTGTATTTTAATGTGCAATGTATGCAGTTGTTATATATTTTATATAATAATATACATTTTTTGTTATTTTGTTATATTATTAATCGATATAGATTATTTATTAAATTAATCGCTATTTTCCAGGAAGTCTTTTACATCATCTATCATACAAAAACAAAAAACTATTAGTTATTTTGTTCACATCATCAGCCTGTCGATAACATAAACGATCGAAAACGTAGCTGCTAATCTATTTCGCTTCGTAATGCAGCGCGTAATGTTACGACGTTTCATTTCGCGTTTCATGTACAATAAAATGCGAAAGGAAGAACAACGGATTTTGTTAATAACAGCGAAATTAACGCAATGGGTTAAAAGAGTGAACGAGAAAAAAATGAATTGCGCGTGCGAAAGTACGAAAAAAGTTACTCCCGACTACCTATGCTAAAGTGCGCTTCATTTACCGCGACAATTAACAGAGCGACGATGCGGACACGCACGCATGACACGCGCGCTATAACGAACGAGCCTCGTCGGAGAAATCCTGTCATCGCGCCATAAACAGACAGAATCGTCGCCAAAATTTTACGCCGCGCCGCGCCGCGCTGGCGAGACGTGCAACGAGATTTGCAGTTTACGCAACCGCTCGTGTAATCGTTGTAACTCAATCTTACCGTACAGAATGCGGTAAAGCAAACGCAAACGCACGTTATCGCACATATCCTCCGACGACAGAAACTTCCGTAATTCTTGTTTCCGTAAAATACGATATTGCCGGTTTTGCATTAAGCTGCTTGCGACGACAACCTGCTACGCGGACGTTATTGATCATTTTCGGTCATCGCCCGCTGTCGTTGCAAAAATATTTTGCATATTTTACTCCGGCCCATCTCTCGGCAGTTAAGTTGCAAGACAACTTTCGAGTGAGATCGCGTCAAACCGAGAAATGCGTGAGTCGGTGAAAGCGGCCGTCGTCACGTGGAAGATACAAAGCACGGTTTGTATTTTCATAATTTGCGTTTGTATGATGAAGGTTACTAGAATGCTTGAAACTCGGCTTCTAATATTGCGAGAGTGGGATTTTGTTGTTCCATATAATTTATTCAGCTGTAAAAATTGAAGTAGACAGCCAATCTTTTATGTCTTCATAATTTATTCTTTTGCACATTTATTTATACGTCATTAAAAAAAAGCAGTGCATTTATAATGATATTTATGTAAACATACAAAAAATATCGACTTCATATGTTTCAATTATTGCTTCAAATTATTTCTGATTATAATTTATACGTATATATCATATTGGTATATAATATATTTATAAATTATTAGAATTAAATATTTATTGATGTAAATAGTGTTAAGCTTTTTTAATACGATAATATCGCAACAGTTTTATTGCAATCGTCTACATTTGCATACATAATAGTGTCCATACTTTCCCAGAAAAGGAAGCGCGATTAATTCCGCATTGCGGTATAATCGTCATACCGCTGAAGATAAATAAATTATACTTTGTCCCAATTGGTTTTCGTTTTTGTACTTTTACAAATATTCAGTATTTTTATTGCTTTAACATTTGACGTTATGCATAAAGACGCAAAGGAGACAACCGCAAAGTCATGTGCGCACACACGTACATGTATGATTTCTTCCGCGTTGTGTAATTGCAATTGCTGAAGTCCTCAGTTCTTGCAATTGCTACGTTCTTCTAATATAGTCGGATAGTCGGAGAAACCGATTGCATTGCTGATTAAAAAGACTAACAGCAGGAGAAAAGACTGTTATGAAATTTCACTTCGTGCTTTCAGTTTCTCTCCATAAATTAAACATGATTGACACGAATTAATCGGTTTACATTATGGTGGAGCGTCTTAATATCATTAATATTTTACGTTTTAATATCATTTTTGAAATAAATATTTATATTACATTCCAATGACACACAAATATTTAACTCTTTGCGGAAAATTTATGGAAATTACAGATATTACTATTACAAATATTATTATTAATTAAAGCGTTTTTTATTTTTATAAATATATATTTTTATAAATACATGTTAGGAATTAAAAATTAAGAATTTTTCCAAAATGCTATTTAAATGTGACAAAATTTCTCTTATTATTTTTAATACGTTTTGAAAGTTTTTAATGAATAATATTAATAGTTAAATATTATATTACTTTATTATTTAATTTTATGATTCTATTATTAATAATTATTTATCAAATTTGATAATATATTTAATTTGTATTACCGGTACTTATCATTGTATGCTTTGAGAAGTCTAATTGAAGATGACAAATTTCTGCTTCAAGGAATATCTCGTCGATACTTTTTTTTTTTTTTTTATAATGGAACATCTGTAAGACAGCTAAAGTGTTTGGAGAAACTTTTGAAGTTGGCATTTTAAAAAGAAGAATACTAATAATGAGTAAGAATTATTAACTTACGAATTACGAAAGAAATTCTAGAAAGCTAAAGTGCTAAAATTTACGAAATATTAAATCAAAGTCATTGCAACGATTTTAACTTACAGATCAATGCCAAAATTTATGCAAATATTAGGACAAAACATTTCTTGATTTGTTAATCGCTATTGAAAGAAATGTAATGTATTATCTTGAAAAATTTTAAAAGCTCAGAAATTTATAAAAGAGAGCATATGTGTGAAGATATTATTATTATTATTATTACAGTTAAATTATTATTATATTTTGACATTTTTTGTAACTAATTTCAAATTTGCGAATAGTTATCTCATCGAACTATTTACCGCTAAAGAAAACTATTATTTATTTGACAAGAAAGTGTATCCTCACTTATAAATCTTTCTTTATAAATTTATTTTGAAAATGTAGAACTGAATTTTTTTTACATTAATGTGCGGACTCACTATATTGTTAAGTGAAATTGCGAGAAAAAAAATTTTGCGCGTACTCTATCCTCTTTTATCGTCTATTCTTATTCTTAAATATACACATCGACATTAATAGCCTTTCCATTTTCTTTGTAGACGACTGTCCAAACTGTGTGGACGAACATAGTAGCAGCTTGGCGGCTTCAAGATGGACGATGCCTTTACTGAAGCTGGGCGAGAAGAGATACTACCTGGGGATCTTCTTCAAGGTATCGCTCCTGCCAGTTACGTTGATTTATCTGACCGACCCAACCCGGGTCTCGGACTTTATCAAATTATTTCCGAGCTCGTAACTTTCCGGCTTTGCTGTCACGGACGGTTTTACGGTGCATCAAATGCCGGGGACCAGAGTAGTAAGGGTCTTTTCGGATAACAACGACTCTGTGTCGGTTACATCAGAGAAGCTCGCTTGATGAAAGAAAAAGGATGAAATACATTGAAAAATAGAACGAAATATTTGGCACGTAAAGGAAAATTGAAAGAGTTCTTAGCAAAAGTGGTTTCAGATTGCAAACATCAAACGTGTTATTATAAATCAAAAGTACTTAAATAGAAGTTTTCTAATTATATATAGGCATGTTGAAACAATAGTAACGATTTCTTACTAAAATGTCTTAGCTGACATTTAAAAGTTTTTTTCTTTTTAATTACAAGTGTCGAATGACATAAGTTCAGAGAGAAAGAAATAATTTATATGTCTTTGTTTTAATTTAATTATATAAAAGAGAGAGAAGAATTTTGTAAGAATTTTCTACAATAAATTATCTCTCTTTTCTCTTTCTCTTTCTTTCTCTCTTTCTCTCTCTCTTTCTCTCTCTCTTTTCTTTTTAGGAAATTTGTGGTAATTTAATTAAACTTTAAAGCGTATCTTCTATCTCGACGATTTCGCAGGTGGTGCTGATTTCATGCAGGTCTTTCGAGAACGACATTCCTGGTTCTGACGTGTGTAAACGCGTGTCCGTCCGCGTGCGAACACAATCATATCGATTAGAGTCGCTCTTATTACGGCTTCCCGGATAGCCTAGGCGCTTTTATTGACTCACGCGCTATTAACACGGATTTCGTAATTCCCCTCTGCGGATCCGGCCGGGGCGACCTCGCTAGAGATGGTTGGAAGTGACGTAAAGACGTTTAAGCGGGCTTTTCGCAACAAAAGCGCAAAGAGGGAGGAAGTGGAGACTCTCTCTCCTTTTCTCTTGACTCTTTCCTTTAATCGGATCACACTGAAGACGAGCCCTCTTTGTTTCGCAAGCAAATAATGGTTGACGCCCCATTAATCGAGACCTTGCAAAACAACTTTGCTCGGGCAATGACCGACTTTTTCACTGAATTTCGTGGTTCTTCTGACGACAAAGAATGTTTGCCTTTCTCCTCCGGTGAAAAACTTATTAAGTTAGGAAAGAATTTTCGGGGTGAAAGTCAAGTTTCTTCATCGCAAATATATCACTTGCTGCTCCAATTAATCCGTCTATTTGATTTGTGGCAAAATAAACATCTTTCGTGCGTGTTTTTGAAGGAAAATATGTCGATTCTACTTTGCATTAAATTCATTAATTAAAAGGATTAAAAGGATTCTGTATTTATTTGTAATTCTAAGCTGATGTCTCTAGGATTTATTAAGAATTATTTCCTAAATAAACTACATGTTATATTTCTTTCTCGTCTTTTATTTTTATAATAAAAAATTAGAAATAAAGTTCATTATTGAATACTCAAAAGAAGAAAATGTAGTTAAGAACATAGAAGCACAGAAAATTAGATTTGTTAAAAAGTAATTCAACTTTCTTTTGAAATATATTAATAATTTCTATCGAATAAACGAGAGCATTTTATCCGCTGCGGACTTTTCTTTGCCATCTTTCCAATATAATCATATAATCATATCATTACTTTTACAGTAGCATAATATCAAATTTTGCTTGCCTTTTCTTGTCAGAAAAAACAAATTTTTTGGTCCACTCAGCAAGAACACATGTCTCTAATTACTAATATGTTCTCTAATACTTTCCCTTTAATCTTCTCTTTTCTTTACGCGGTATGCTGAACTAGTATTCGAAAAAACCGAAAACGAATAGCTTACCATTGATTGTCACGTACGATTGCTGTTTCGTTTAGGGAACATAGGACCGAGTTTAAGCGAAGCCATCGTGCACGAGTAACGACAAGTTCGTGCTGAAGCAAGAAAACGCACGCTACGAGATTCGAGCGGAAAGGGAATGCAGCGGTAATGCAATGCCGTCGTGTCGGGCCGCTCCCGTGCAATCGCGACGGCGCTCTATTTATTGCGCTTTATTTGCATTCCCGGCGGGTTACACTCGATTTTTCGCGTCCTTCGCGTTCTACCTTGCCCCATCGTGCACACCGGACGGATTGCCGAAAGAGCAACGAGAGAGCGGTGGTGAAATTCGGTACTGTTGACATTGACAGAACGAGAGACAATTTATCATGATATTTATCATGTGCTCTTAAGTAAGTTCTTTCTGAACGACTAAAATGCGTAAGTGAAAACTGCATACGATATACGCTATACGCAGATAATGGAAATAATAACAATAATAAAATGGATTGCAATGGATTGGAATGGAAAAGATTTAATGTAGTAATAATATTGCAAGATTAAATCTAATAAAAAATTTATAGCACAAAGTATTTTATAATAATGACGGCAAGATGAGAATTAAAAGATGGATCTTATACAAGTTGTTAGAATTCTGTTTTTAAGGACGAATAATTTAAGCTCTTTTTGCGTAAAATTATTTTAGAATTTTCAATTTCTTAATTAATAATTAAAACTAATTGAAATTGTTAATTAAAATAAATTAATTAAAATTTGTGATTTACATACACTCGTATATTAACTCCGAGTTTAGTGCTTGTTAATATGAAAATCAGTCTGCAGTTAAGACAAATAATTTACATAAACATTAGTTACCGACGGTGTTAATTATCAACGATGTTAATTCGGGCAAACTTTAATTAGCATAGCGTTTAAAGTCCGAAAAGATTCATTAAGTTCCACAAAACAAGCAGAATATGCAAAATTCCCTCTAAATTGCGATAATCACATTTATTAATTTAATAATTCTGCGTATGTAAAGGCATATGCTAAAATTTTTGCGATTTATAATAAATTTTTTTTACTTAAATATATAATATAATATTTATGAAATACTGAAGCAAATTTTTTAATGATAATAACAAAAAATACATATATTTGCATGTTACATCCAAGTATGAATTTACTAGCGTAACATTGCCATTGTGAAATTCTGCCCAACATAATACAGCGATAGTTTGCCGAATTATCAAAATATACAATGTGCACCGAAAGTTATATATTTCGCAGAAGTGTAGTTGCTGTATACACGTGTTTCACAATAACCGCGTTGTCGTTCTCACGAAAGCGTCGTTGTCGTTCCAAGCGGATGATCCAGTCTCTCGGTAAATGTGTATTATGCATTCCAATTATGCTGATAAGAAACTTTGAAGATCATAAATAGAGCCATAACGGGCTATGTTCTATAACTTTTCGTTATAGCCCGATTTCGCGATTATTGATGACGCAACATATTATGCAACAATGCGATTACTCGTTATCGCAAAGAAGAAGGCGTTGCATTGTTGCATAATGCATTGCGTTATCGAGAATGCTGTGAATGGATACATCGCATTGCACGTGTGCGATGTGTGTGAGAGAACCAAAGTTTGCATTTAAATGATCGTTGAAGCCAATGAAGCTGTCTACAACCTATCGCAGTCGTAAAAATTACATAATGTGGTGCGAATGACTGAAGTTACTTACACAGCTAATATGTATTATTGAAATATTAAAATATAAATTCGTCGTACGTTTAATTAACGTTCGTTAAATTTCTCTTAAGCGCATAAAATGTGTTGCAATACGCAGGTTACTAAAAATATATGTAAACAGCCCGAGGTAAATTAAACTGCTGAGTTGATAATTTCGCTTAGTTAAACATAAGATATTCATATATATAAGTGACCGTTTTGGAAAACTATAAAAGATCAATCTTAAATTCAGAATGTTTAAAAAAGTTTCGAACTTCTTGTCTGATACTGGAAATTTTAATTTCCAGTATCAGAGAAAAAGATTTTCCTTTGCTTAATAATATTTCTATTACAATTAAAAATAAGGTTTCTGTTAAAATTTCTTCTTAGCATATCTTTTCTCTTACGTTCAGAATTCTTATTGTTAGTGTAGTTCAGTTCAGTGTAGTTCAGTTTATTTCGAAAAAGAATCTTTGCATTTAATAATCGATGCTATTGATATTTGGTTATTCAAGAGAAAAAGTTCAATTTACTTACTTCCATACTTTCTGCAATAATGTTCCATATTTACTAATAATTAGTTTATATTATTGCATATTAAATAACATATTTCATTAATAACATGTTAGTAATATTCCAAACAGGTTCTCAAATATGATCTGCCGAAATCGATATCAGAATGGTAATTATGTAACTCTAGTATGAATATTAATATACTCTTCAATTTGCGTACTGTTAATTATTAATAATAACCAATCTGCTATGATCAATAATGATTACGTATGTTACATGTGAATATTAAGAACAGTTTATTTCTACCGTAATACACATTGATTACATATAATTTACCAATAGTTAAAACGTTTCTCTTTATTGTAATTATTGTCGTAATGTTTCATACATAATGCTTTAAGCCATCGTTTTAGATCATAATTCTCTCTTATGGTACTCTCTTTTACTAATTGCTATTTATAATAAGTTAGTTCATTTAGCATCATAAATGATTTATAAATTATTTGTATAATACTAGATATTTTATCGCAAACATTTAATATTTATGGCAAACGTAATGACAACAAATTATTATGATAACACATCAATTTTTAATCATTTTATTCTCCTTTACGCTTTATGCAGAACATCTTGTATAATTGATGAAGTTTCGCCGGAAAAGAATATTAGGGTAAAATATTATCAACCCTTCTTTGTATTGCAGGCAAACTGGTACAGAGCCTCGCAATACTGCCGTTATCACGGGATGCATCTGGCGAGTATAGCCTCACAAGAGGAGAACGATAGACTTGAGAAGCATATCAAAGACTTCGGTCTCGGTCACGAGCATTTTTGGACCTCAGGCACCGATCAGGCCGAGGAGGGAACTTTTTTCTGGATGGCTAATGGTAGGCCGATCACGTTCGAGAATTGGAACGTCGGCGAACCAAATAATTTCCGGTAAGGGTGCCTTACAATCGTAAACAATTTACATTCCTTCTGACATCGATTGCGGAAATTTCATCCATTGCGATATGATTGGCATAAATCGGTTATTGAGGTATTAGAGTTAATTTCCGGTGAAAGGTGTTGGTTCGTTCTTGTGGGCTTTTTAATGAAGAAAGAAATCCAATTTCTGTAATTTTGAAGAAAATCTAGTATTTTACATTGTAATATTTTTAATATATTTGCGTAATTATAAGTAAGATGAAACAATATGAAATTATATAATATAAAATTATTATTCTTCTTCTTTGAAAACACTTACATAGCAAGTACACAATTATAAATTAAATGTGTAAGTTACTAAAATTTTTTATGTTACGTAGTGTCATCGATACATTTTGGAAAGATAATAATAATTTTTTTAAAAAGAAAAAAAAAATATATATATATATATAATAAGAAAATAATTTAGTTATCTTCTATGCTATGTACATTTGAAATTATTAAAGTGATAGTGATATATTTTATATATAATATTTTATATATATTGCAAATTTTTAAAATTTTGAAAATAAATGTATGAGAAAATATGTAATTTCGATTTTTAATCAAGATAGATATAAAATATATTATTAAATAATTTACTTTCTAACGCTTAATTTCAATGCTTAACAAAAATAATGCAGATTCCATCTGGTATTCTCATTTTCTTTTCAGATACGAGAACGGCGAAGAGGAGCATTGCCTGGAGCTCTGGAACAGAGATGGCAAAGGGCTCAAATGGAATGACAGTCCCTGCAGCTTCGAGACTTTCTTCGTCTGTGAAGTGCAGTGATCAATTTGTGAGAAAGGCCGGAGGGACTAAACGCGCGGAAATATTCGTGCGCGAATCACCGGTTTACGGCATGTCCTCAAGGTAAATCCTCGAGGAAACTGCGTGTGACGTTCTCATCGGCCGTCCGTTCGTTTCAATGGACTTAGCAAAGTAGTAGAGAGACTTGACGTGACATGTGCACTCAGACTGAAAACAACGCGTGATTAGCTGATCGCTACTATTGTCACGTTTCGCACGTCCAGAATTCACGAGCGTGTGCGCAAAACGACACCCAGTTCAGTCAGTTCTTTTCGTAAAAGAATCACCAGGCGACAAGCAAAGCGTTGAATAAATCCGCAATGTCGGACAATGAAAACGATTCGTTCGTTCTTTGTGCAAAAGCAATTTCAAGTAAAGTGTTTGACGTTAGATTATGCAATGTCTTTAGATCCTTACGTATTTGAAAATCTTGCTATAAATTTAAAAGCCAATAGACAACAAATTTCAATTTTTAAAAAGAGAAAGCACAAACTATAAAAATTTGTTATATGCTTATATTTTAAATAAACATATATATTTATATATATATTTATATATATAATCATTAAAGATGCAACCATATATTTTACATATTTCTTATCTTTTATATCTTTTTATAATAAAAAATCTAGTTTCACCTTTGCTTTGGAGATCTTACATGCGTGATATCTTATAAGTTGATGCGTGAAATTTTTATTTACATGCAATTGAAAGATTGATTGGCTAATATTTCGTTATAGTACAGACATTGCTATTCTTTTGTTAATTGCAAATAAAAATTGAGAAAGAGTGTTAATATATTGACATAATTATTATCTTATATTTGTGTTGTTATATAACATCAGATTGTTAAATAATTTATCTATGCTTATCGATTCTTTGATTATGGTGAGTTTGAAAGTTTCTGACGCATGGTGATATCTTGATCAAATAATTTTTAATAAAATTCTCTAGATTAATATATCTATTATAGAAATTCAAGCATTTATAATTATTAGGTAGATTAGCTAATATATGCGCAAAAAGTTATTTTGATTATGCATATATTTTTGCAGATATGTCTTTATTGTCAAATTAGACAATCATTTAACAATTGAAGGAACGATTATATATATATATATAAATCAATTTGGCAATCTTACATACAAAATTTCGAATAGATTTTTTTTGACATTTATTAGTTTCACGAATATGTGCTAAATTCCACCATACTTTAGTTTCTTGTATCTTAACACATTACCAACACATTGCCAACACTGTACGTAATATACATGTATATATATATACATATACATATATAAACTGTATATATTTACGCCACATTTTAGATAATGATTGCTAGTAACATTGCTAGTAGTGCGAATAAATCAAAAGATTCTCTCGTGATGCTATAATGTTTGTTATTAAGAAGTGCAGTCATTCAATTACTGTAACATTGTCAGATTCCTCAGTAAAACACTTTACTAGCACCGTAATCACTATCGATTTAATGATTCTTATTCGTGAAAATAATAAATTAATGTTAATTATTAGATCTCTTCATTTATTAATTTTTGTAGCTTTTCGTGTTATTTAAAATTCCATAAAATGAGAAACTTTTAACTTGTATTTAAAATTAAATTTATAAAGACAAGGAAATCGTAGATATATGAATTTGACAGTTACATTACGTTTTCTAGATTTGAATTTTTGGATATTAAAAATAATGGGATTTTTGTCACAAGTTTGCACTTTAACCTTTTCTATGTAATTTAAAAAAAGAACTTGAATTTTAAATCCTGTAATTAAAAAAAAGTAAAATTTTATTCCTTAGAATCTTGTTTAGCATGATACTCGGTGAATTTCCAATTTTACTTTTATAATTGGATACGAGCTGCATGCGTGGATGAATGAAAGTATGTTCAACATCGTAACGGTCACGATCTGCGTTAATTAGGTCGTAGTATAAATGAGCATCGTGATAGATCTCGTTTGGAGTAATAACAGTTAGCCTTCTATGGCAAATGAGGGTTCATCGTTGTACTTTATGTGTTCTATGTATTCGCCGTCAGAAATTACAGAAAATGGCGTTGTACATGGCATTATTTAGGGCTAAATAATAAAATCAAAATTATTCTCTGATATACAGTCTTTTGTATTCCTAGTTCTATCACATATTTAAGCGTTTCATTATTTTTGTTTATTAAAATATATTATTTTAGTGAATCCAATCATTAAAATCAACTTTTCCAACTATCTTCTTTCCACATTTATTAAAATAGAACATTTATACACATATTTATAACATTTATATGTGCATTTTTGTATTAAATTTAATTTGTGAAATCTGGTATCGAATTTTGTGTATCATGCGTTAATTAATTAATTCATTTATGACATATTTTCTGATAAATCAGCGTTAAATATTACTATTACATTTTCGAAATTAATATTTCGCAAAATATTGGTATTTGTAAATTATTTATATTAAACAGGAAAATTTAAAAATATGATATAAAAATTGTTATCATTCGTTCTTATTATTACATATTATTTTACATATTATTACATGTTGTTATTATTACATATTAAATTAATACAAATAATTATCTCATCCTTATTATTTTAATAATTAATGGACATGATCTAATTGTATTCAAATTTTTCAGATTTATTATTTTATATATTATTATTTTATATTTTGTTTAAATTTTTATATTAATAATAAATTTATATTAATACAAAAATTAATTAATAATAATATTAATAATAAAAGTTATGTTAATTATATTATATTAATAATAAAAATTCATATTTTTTAGTTACAAAGATTCAGATTAGAATTCATTGCATTTTATAGAAAATATTTAGTTGTCTTTATTATTTTTCTAATCTTCTCTATTGAGAGTAAAAATCGATTACTACAAAAAAAAAATATTCAAAGAAACTTTTTTTTAATGCAAGAAATATGATATTTCTCTTATAACAGTACAAGTTAACAAGTCAATGTAAAATAAAAAACTTTAAGAATCTATGTAGTAAATATATGTTTAGAATCAGTCTTATCTTGATTCTGCAAATAACAAAAAAAATATATGAAATTATTGTGACACTATTAATTACTATTAACTAACAAAGAAAAGAGAGAGTTGCTTTAATGGAAATTACAGAGTGATGTTCCATCACGGCGCAATCTTTCCGGCCGACGCGGGTCGCGTTTCCGACGACGCCCTATTGCCATCTGGGCACTCCACTTTCTTGTCTGGATTGACAGAACCAATTAGTAGTTCTGTCGATTTTTCGCCGTCTCTGGGAAATAGTATTCTCGAGAGAATGAGAATGATTCGAAGGAAGAAAAAATAGAAATGGTTGAAAAGATCGTTGGATTTGGAAGGCAGGTAAGAGAAGGAGATCCAATAATAAGATTCGCGTCATTGGTAACACAGATATAACGTTATATAAAATAAAATATTACCATAATCGAGTGAAATAAATGTGAACTCGCGACTACAATTTTCCATGATAAAATTGCAGTGCTCGGCATCACATAATGTATTATATGCGTCACGATTAATGGCTGTACATAAAAATGTTCTGTCTATAAAAATATAAATAAGTCAACATAAATTAAAAAGAAAACTTATATCTGCGATAATGAATTCTTAACTTTGTAGTTATCATGACTACGCAAAGTGGATTTCCGATAAGGTTTTTTTTTCCTTTATTGTACATGGAGATTAAGCACACACGTAATAACGTAATAACGTAGCATATATATAGTCGTTCGCGCATCGAGTAAACATTTTTCGTGTTTCAATGATCTTATTTACATTGACCGAGTGAATTTGCCGGCTAATCATTCCCATCTAGACTCTCGTTCGACCGTTTTATGCAGATATGTATGGTAAGACAAATAAAAAGGAACGAGGCGCGCCACACTTTAGATATACATTTAGATTCGTTTTATTTGCGCCGCTGGCTCGTCCACTATAACAAGCAATTTATGCCGTGGCACTTTATTTAGACGGCAATAAATGCAGATTCACCGGAGAAGCAACGGGGTTCCGTAGGGAGTCATAAACAGTATGCAACAACGCACTCAATGCAACAACCTGGCCGCTCTCGTTCTTTATGACGCGTATCTGTCGTAATGCGATACGCGTGAAATCTCTAACATGTACCGTATATACATTAACAGTGTATCCATGTTTTCAGATATTTATCGAATGACCATTGCACGATCTTCTCGCAATTTCACTTCTACCGTTACGACTGTGGAACGAATTCGCGATTGAGAAAAGAACGTGCTAACATTATTTCCAAATCGGACGTAAATTACGGAGTAATCTAGATTTACGCGATTAAAGTATTTCTGACTTATTTTGCAATCGGTTTGCAATATAAATTGCGATCATTAAAATTAGAATATCTATATTATAATCTATATTTTATCCAATTTATCTTTTTCATGAATATAATTTACCGATTTTGAATAATATATTAGGTACAATTAATATATTAGGTAT
>JANQDE010000001.1:3892253-3948194 GCA_037157785.1 Cephalotes varians | reverse complement strand
AATATATTAATTAAGCGTGCATAGCTTCTATAAAATATGATATATGCCATTTAATTCATACTTTAGAACTTGACTGTACATCACACTCGGGCATTCAGTACGCACGCTCGACCCAAGCAACTGTTATCTATAGAACGTTTAGTTGACTACAGTTGCAGTCAATAACTCCTATGGTAAAATGTTGGTCCAATTATTAAAATTTACTCTGTATAGAGAGGAAAAAGGAAACATGATAACATCTTATAAAGAATCAGAACCAAACAATATACAAAACAACAATGTTTTATTGGAAACAACATACAATCACGTGCCACGTATGTTCCTTATAAGCCTTTAATGTTCGCGTGTTCCATTCAAGACACGTGCGCATTACAAACAAATACAATTGTTCGAAGTTCGCGGAGCAACCCCCGTTTGTCCCGCGTTCGAGTTTCACCCTCATTCGTTCACTCTCGCCAAGGAACTCACGAACGCCGTCGTTCCATATGGACAGGAGTGTCACTTCACGATATCGTATGTAGGTCCTTTTACTCTCTCTTAGGCTAGAAACGCGAATATAATATCCTAGATCCCAAGAGAGACAGACGGAAATAGAGTCGGAAAACGAGGGAGCAGGGACCCTCATTATTGTCGCAAGGGTCCCGATCGCGAGGTTTTATTTTCAAGCTGCGCTTGCTATAAAGGGCTTGCTTAAAAGGCTAATCCTACAGGATTTTCTGTTTGCTAACCCTAATCCTCGACGACGAAGACGGAAAGCGAGGACGAGAGGATTCATCGAGCGAAGGAGATCTTCCTTTATGTACAAGTACACCGATGACGTTATACAATACACGAGTTCATATATCTTTAGTGCACATACTCATACGATGCACATACTCAAATGATACTTTTAATTGTGATGTCGCAACAAACTTTTCCGTTGGTACAAAACGGCGCGTCCCTTCACGCTTGGGTGCGACGCCTTTGGTGATTTCGTATCTAATCTAGGGTTAAAATTTTTTTGTAATAATGGAGGTTGTAGCCGCAACTATTTCGATGCAACAATCGAACATTGTATCGCGGGACGTATAAATAACTTATTATAAATAATTTTTCGTTGATTCGCGCGAGTACTCTCTTCGAGAACAATGTATAGATAAAAATCTCTCCAAATTGCACTTATAATTCACATACAACAATATCAATAAAATTTAAAAAAATGATTAAATTAAATTTGTTATCTTTGATTAAAAGATAACAAAACTAATCGCATTAAAAAAAAAACTTTAATCGCTGATGTATCTTAATTATCTCTGAAATAAAATAATTTTTGGACCATAAGTCGCTAAAAAGTGGCGTTTTTATTCGTTGTATCGATTCTCGCGCAATGCAACGTAAGTTCATAATTTTCTACAAAAAACATTACAAAGTAACGTTAATATTTATACGTGACTCTTATATAATCTACACTTTTGATTAGTTTGATAAGACATCAATTTTTTCGCGAAATGTATCAAATTGTTACAAAAAATTTGTCGTATGATTTCTTTTCCAACATTTACATTTTAGTATTATAATAGTAAAAATTTAATTAAACGATTGATTAATCAGAATGACTAATATTCATTTATTGGGGATAAACTTCTAAGAATTATAAATTTTTTATTTAAACAAAAATTGACCGATCGATTATAATGTAACAAAATGTTCTTGTTTAAATAATTCACGTTGTGGCTCATGATCGAAAGAGTTTCGGCTAGAAATTGAAAGTTTAAAAGGCGAGGGATTGAGTCCGACAGAGATCGTGAAAAGAAGTCAATCATCATTTAGCGGGAAAATTCAGTGTACGTCTAATAGTTACAAATATGAGAAGTTCGCAGCAACTACTATACTGAAAATTATTAAGGCCGCTATTTCGTGTGTGCGCACAGTGATTTTTTATCGGGGCTTCGCAGCCTCTCTGATTGACGAATCGTTGTGATAGATTCCATGTTGTTACAATCAGTGTCCTTGTTACTTACATTATAATTAAGTTTTGCAATAATTTGAATTATATAAGTAAGAGAGAATTAGAGGATTAATTTCTTCTTGATTAGCTTTAGTTATGTGAATTGAATGCGAATATTGCCAAAGAAGTTTTACAGGTTGAAAATTTATACAATATACCATTTTTAGGTGTTATGATTCAGATTTACTGACATCGCAATATCGTAACGTGAATTTAAATTGCAGTAGCGATAACATTGCCGTAAAACGATATTTTTAAAATTATTCAGTATAAACAAAAATAACAGTAACATATAACACATTACAATTTACATATAATAGAAATCTTGTAAATAATAAAAACTTATAAGCAGATCACTTTGTATTTTAAGTGATATTTTCATCTTTTTGCTGTCGAGCAAAGTTACTTTCGCTAATGCAATCTAATTTCCGCTTATACCACTCTCGTTGATTCTTTCATTCGCAAGATTGCGCGTCTTGCAGGATACAAACTTTTACGCGGGGGTGTTATTCGCTATACTTATTTTCGATTATAAAATCTACGAGATGGAGTAAAAAGGAAACGCCTAATAATTGATTGATGCGAGTTGATTCGTATTATTCTGTAGTCGATTTAACAGTATGTTGATTTTAATTTCTTTCACAATTCACACGCTGCATCGTCGTGTCACCTCGCCGTAGATAAAAACCAGCTCAAAGTTAGGCAGTGTCTGGAGAACGTCACTCCATGATCAATAGTAACTGCTTTAACATCACATTCGATATAAAGGCCCACGGTATATATATATATTCACATATAAAATTAATCAATTAAATCTCATCGTCCGCAACGTTTACAAATTCAAGACTTTATAGATGCTCAAGTTAATTGCACTCTGAGCGATATTGAAAGAAGTAGCAAGGAACATGTGTTACAATTCCTTCGCAGGATTAATTTTTGCGTTCATATCAATTCATATCAATTCTCTCATATTCCGTTAATGTTTAATAATGATTAATCAATAAATTAAAAATATGATTATTTTATCTTATTAATCTTATTAGCTTATTAATTAATGAGTCGCTAATCGTTGCGTCGACGTAAATAACGTACTTCATGATAACGCATGATAATCCACTTTAAGAGAGGACTGTTATTGACATAAACATATCTGAAAAGCTTTCTCTTCGCCACGTGGCGGATAGTTCGCAAGTTCGAGCGATAAATGATGAGTGCGCACACAGTACAACGGGAAATGACCGAAATGCAGGAGCACTTTGCATTCGTGGAGAACGGTCGCTCGAGTAGATTAACATAATCGGGAGATGCAAACTTACGCACGTGCACACGCACGCAGCGAGGTAATTTATAACAGCAGAGGCGTAAAGCGAAGAGAAATCGCACGTGTGGAAAATTCTCCTCGCTTAGGCAATCGCATACGAATACACTCCGGAATTGAAAGGATCGAAGATCCTTGTTATAAAGCCTTGCACTTCACTAGACTCGTGAGAAGATTGGGTCAATTCCACACGCTCACACGAGAGTTTTCGATAGGAATGAAAGCTCACGTGTGAAAAAAGATTTCATGTATACAAGAATCTTAACTTTAGAAGTTTAGTTAGGATCATATGGCATATATAATAGCTTGGAGCTGGCAGTACTGGCGTAATCAGCTTTGGAGTATACAAGTATCGCACGTTTACAATTTTTAATAAGCGACTCGAACATTTTGCATATTCCTATGCCTAACCCGTTTTATGTATAAATTCTCTCATAAATTTACAGTATTTCCGTTTTTATAAAGTATAGAAAATTAAAGTTATATTTATTATTATAAATTATATTTATATATGTGCGAATTTATAACAAAATTAAATAAGTTAAAATAATAGAAAAGATATTATGAGTAGAATAATTTAATCAAGCAAATTTAGTAATTATGTATAATGAGATTTTACAAGGAATAGAAAATTTTCCAAGAGTTTAAATTACACATTTTTCTCACATGTTCAATGGACGTACAAATATATCTGAACGTGTAAGATCATCAATTACGCGAATGTTCGAGCACAGAAACCTCGAGCGACCCTGCCGACTCCATCATTATTATAATACATTCGAATACGCCATGCCATACTCTCTGGGAATAATTATTTCGCACTTGACTTAACAACGTAACATTTTTCTTTATCTTTAACAATAACAGTAACAACATGTTTTTTTCCGTTAGCAATGTATTTCTTAAAATACTCCGCGGACGAGGATTTGCATCTCAATATCCACGCACGCACATCGCACAATTAGTATGAATAGTTAATGATTTTACAAATACGGATGGGATTAAGGAATTAATCGAGCATCTCGAGGTTCTTCTTACGAAGTATGCTCTGATCTTTATTTCCTCCGCGTTATAATATAACTTAACGTGCATTGCAAGCATAATTTTCTAAAAATAACAAAACTAAACATAAGCTTAATTTTAGATTCTTATTCATTGCTACAAATTTCATTGTAAAAAAATATATTTGGATTTATAATTAATATAAATTAAGTATATATTTCTACAAAATTGATGCGTATTGATGAAATTGAATATTTGAAGAAAGCGCTTAGTATAAAAAATTCTATTTAACACAGAGTATTGTATAATTTTGATAATTAATATATGTATTTTGTATATATATATATATATATATACAAATTTCCATTTTGAAATTAATATATTGAAATCAATATATTTTAGTTTACCATATAAATTTTTATCTAAATAATAAAGAATTTGTTAAGAATTATTCAATAAAGTTTAAAAAAACTTATATCTTAAGATTATCATAATTCTTGATTTTATATTTAAAAATAAATTATTAATTTAATTTAATAAAATATCTGCTTTATTATGTTTATCTTTAACAACGTAATTATGTAATTCTAATTTACAAAAAATCTAACTTAAATTTTTCTTATAAATTGATAAGTGCTTTTTGGAATATTTTCAATACATCATTATGATAATGAGTTTACCTTGCGCAAAACGTTATGATAGAATGTTTTATGTTTTTAAAAAGGAACATTGCAGCCTGCAATGCACTTTAAAGCTCATACGAATCAATGCAGTTATGTACAGCGACATTAGTTTTAAAATTTTAATTTTAATTCTCGAATCCGATACGTATGTGAAACTCGAATTCGCTCGAGGAGTTTCGTAAATTATCATCCATTGCGGATTGTCAGGACGTTGAAGATTGCGATGACATGCTGTCTTTCTTCAAGATTATATCAATATTAAAGATATGCGGTTTACAAGAATCTATAAAATTTACATAATGTTTTTTAAAAATATTTGAGAAACATATAGAAACATATAGTAATAATGAAGTGCTATCGACTTTTTGTTTTCTTGCAGATCCGACATAAATTATAATTTTAGGCGCGTTTTATAAAATATCTCACTGAGATATAAACATTTATCGATTATTTGTTTGTGATTTTTTAAATTCTCTAAATCGTCATTGTTGCCTTATTTTTGTTATTGATTATGTTTATTTGCTTGATATTTTCTTTTTCAAATAACATGTCCTGACACTCCGCGATTCGCGTGTATGGTTCGATTTTTATCTCATATTTATATATGTTACTTCTTGTTCTTGAGCATATCATGTCTTTAAGTAGATTTTCTTTTTTTAGAATATCTCATTGTGTCTGATCATATTAAATATATATGTCATACTATATTTTTTATAGTTATACGGACTCATTCACACTAACTTTATTCGACATACAGGCTTAGATATCATGTAAGTATTTCGTATGGTACACATTGACATTTTCCATCAAGATATCGATTAGTGTCTCAGTTTTTAGATTTTTTGCGCATCGCTCGCATCGATATATCATCATACACTTATTTGGAAACTGACACGAGTTCGTACAAAGTTGAATGTGTTTTTTTTTGTTTTTTTTTTTTTAAGATTTAGGAATTTCATAACTATCTATTGCATTGTTGGTGCCTGAATAAATGTGTATCTTTTTCTTCTTGGTTCCAATTATCAATAGTAATTGAATTTTTCCAATTGTCTTTTGACAATTTCTTTAAATAATTATATAAATATATAAAACATAAATATTAAAATAGACTAGAGAGATGATAAAAAATAATAAACAAGGAATGAGAAGGATTTAAAATAAGGATAAGATATATAATTATCGTCTATATATGATTAAAAAATAAATATATATATATATATATATATACATATATTACAATATATTTAAAAGTGTAATAAATTTTTTTTATGAGACGTAACCGTTCTATATAAATAATACATCATAAATTAAAGTACATACATACACACAGTTGCAACATATTATAAAAATTAGATTAAAAATTGACATTAAAATAGATTAGAGTTTTTTTTAAGAGACAAATTAAAATTTTCTTTAAGAAATGGCAATAAAATAAATAAATAAAATACATATATATCAAAAAGAAATATAGAGTTAAAAAATTAAAATTAACAAAAATGTTTTATGAATAATGTGATATTCTAGTTGTCTTTTGCAAAAATTTCATTAATAAATATCTCTGTAGAAGTTTCTGCTACTATTTGATTTGTAATTACAAAATATATGAATATTTAATAAAAAAATAATGTATTTAATAAAAACTAATTAAATCAATGAGATAATCGCATCTCAAAGTATTCTAAAAAAATTAAAGGTTTTACTTCATTCTTATCGAATTATTAACCATATTTTAGAACCTGATAAATCATCTGGTGCATTACGAACCATGTCAAGACGATTTTAGGCACAGGTTGAAATTTTGAAACGAATCTTTGCACACAACTACATGAGCACAAAGCAGTTAGCTTCGACATCGATGCCCTGTCGATTGCGTTGTTAAAAATAAATCCCTCGCGGACCGAAATCCGGCTCCATTATCGAGCTCCATTATTCGTCCGGACATCACGAAAATTCAGTACTTCTTGAAATATTTCCTCACTATTGTTGGATAAACACAAACTGCCATGCAAATGTATTCCTTCCGATGTTTCAAAGGACACAAAGGAGCATAACGCAAGTGTAAATAATAAATGCACTTCCTCGAGTCACAAAATATGCTTGAATGATGTCTTCTTGGTCGCTGGTTGATTTTCGATCATTGATAGGCACTGACGACGTTCCTCCTCTCGTTTCATCATTCGCGCGACGACAGTTTCCGAGGATCGATATCAGCGGATCAGCGTCTTCGTCCAAATAAAAGTTGATGTGGGTGGGGCTCGTTGTTCAAGGCAGGAGCTACAGGACGCGATTTTTTATTTAAATCGTGTTATTTTTGAAGTCTTCAGAGGCCTCTCAGTCCATCCCATACGCTTCTAGCGTTGTACGATTGGGTGACTGAAGCCGATCCTTTTACGATCACAGAACTGTCTCCATTTCGGCGATTTCCGTTCTGGTCATGTCATCATCCGGAATCCTATGACAAGCAATCACTTATTTTCGCAAGATCCGAGATATTTCCGAAAAGCATAAGAACAACACGAAATAAATAGTCGCGCTGGCATACAACACTGACATATATAACTTCAGGAAAACAACGATTCCGATATAAAATAAATATAAAAAATTAAAATCATTATTTTGTTACATTAATATAAGATAGAATCACTTACGGAATAATATTATTTACATATAAATACCCTTTATTATTTTGTTATCAGAAAATAAATAAAAATTCAATATTTTCATCAATACATTACAATTACATATATTTAAATAAAAAAAATACGTATTTTTAAATTTGATAGATTTTATATCGCTATAATATACAATAGCTTACATTATTCATTCTTTAGTAAAATTAAATTATAAATAGCACATTATAGGCATTCATATAATGAATAAATTTATAATAATTTAAAAATTAAAAAATGTTATTTTATAAAATTTCTCAAAGAGATATATTTTTATAGTAAATATTATTCTATTTTAGCAATCGGTTTTTCCGACCCAACGCTGCTAATTCCTGGTCTTTACCTGTAAATCTCCGTGGGCAAGAACGTTTCGGCATATTCGTTGCTGACCACATGATTTCTACTCATATCCCTCGGACGGGCAACCTCGACGGCATCGATGTACCTGAATATAAACGATCACGGATTATGTCATCGCCATCGTAACACCACGGAAGTTATCTCCTACACGTATAGTAAACTTTATCATGCTCTCCGTCTTCCTCATCTTCGCCCCGGTCACGGCACTTTCTCAATATTCCCATACCCCGAATTAATTTTCTCTCCGCGTCGTTGTCTCGCTGTCGTCGTTAGACATTATAGGTAATTAATCGATTAACCACCACAAACCACCACAGGTAATTATCTATAATGTGCACACTGTTGGTACCGATACGCCTAAGTTATCTAACTAACTTTCTTTCTGAAACTCGCATGCCATGCTCTCGAGCACATTAAAGTAAAAAAAAAAAAAGACGTCCGTAATAATAAGAACGACACGAAAGTGTATGAGCGAGATATACTTATGCGTAACTTATGCAAATGATCTACTAATCTACAGAGAAGCAAAAGCGGCTATATCTAATCTTTACATCCCTGTTATTCTACCTATTGGTCTCTCTAAGCGAGGTGCCCGCCGTCGTCGATCCGCGTGATGCTCGGCGTCTCTTTGTCTCTTCTTCCGCTGCACATTTTCTTTTCTTCATTATAGCAAAAGCGAAGTCAAGGGGAACGGAGGCCGCGGGAGTTTACGAAACAACAGAGCCTCGCGGGATCGCGCGAGTCGTGGCAAAATTTTAACGATCGATGGAACGATCTTTTGCTACACCATGTGAGATCGATTGCAGTGACGTAGGAACGTTGCTGAATTCAAAGTGTGAGTGCCAATTGTGTCATGGAACATAATGTAATTATGTGAAAAGGTTTCAATGTTTTAACATTCAGAAAGAAAAGGGTTTCGCGAAAGGGATTTGCAGCAGCTCTTCTATAGAACTATGCATTAGCATCACGATTATGGTTCCGCGTTATAGAATAGTTTTCGATCGATTTCGATAGATCATAGGCAGTTGATGATAGTTATTAAACAGAGTGACATTGAGTACAATGAAATGTTTCATATGGGTTGTGTTAAATGTTGTTATGTTGTTATTAATT
This sequence comes from Cephalotes varians, assembly GCA_037157785.1. NCBI lineage: Eukaryota > Metazoa > Arthropoda > Insecta > Hymenoptera > Formicidae > Cephalotes > Cephalotes varians. Next base: position 3,939,062 of record JANQDE010000001.1, on the reverse strand, counting down.
ATCACAGATGACAAAGACGTAAGATGAAATCGGAATGGCATCTAATTTTCTTCTTCAAGCAATTTGATAAAAAATTAAATTGTTATAACAGAATTTTAAAGCATAAACGAAAGATTATTTTAGAATGATAGTTCCTGCGTCACTGAACGTTCTTACGTGTAGTTTGGCATTGCGGACTTACGAATCGAAGTATGGCGGTAGCGGATGCGGAGCTTCCACCGCCAATGGTTCCGGTTGTGTATGGCGGTCCGAACTTTGGAAGCACCCTCGCCACCAGCCGAGACTTCCGGATTTCCTCCTTTAAAAAAGCCGACGTGGATATGTGCCAGCCTTCCTTCTCACCGTCAAACCACCAATTATCTCTTAACATGATCCAAATAAACCATTTCCCGTTCACTCGAAACGACACCCCGGGACACCCCATGTAACCTTCACTCTCGTGAAGGTTTCTTTTTTTTTTAAACACGACGATACAGATGAATTCGTTTCTCAAAACAAGAACAAAGTTTTCTGATTATCTACGCAGTGAGCAAATGATGCCGTAGACAATAGAGAAGAAATCAAGTGCGTGTGCTAATAATCGATACGATATTAATGTATGTATATAAGCATAATTATGTATACAATATATATGTTACTGAAACTAAACAGGAGTGACAAAGCGAGCGTTTTCAATATAATAAATTTCTCTTTTATATTATTATACATTTTTCCTATACGAAAAATGCAAATTTCGCAGTTTGAAATACAGAATATTCATGTATATAAATTTATTGAAAAATTTTACAATAATATCGTATTTGAAAATTTATTTTTAAATCATATATACTTAAATTAAGATTTCTTGAAATAAGGAAAAAAGAACATTAATGTATATTAAGAATAAATGTCATTTAATATTGCATTTAATATATGCAATTTTAATACGAAGTAGTAATACTTCGAAAAACGATTTTGTCGCAATAAGAAGCGGAGATGTGAAGAAAAGAAGAAAACATGATAGAGTCTCTACGATATTAAAAGACGTCGACACTTTTAACGTCCCATCGAAAACGCACGTTTTGCTTTATTATAGATAGATGCATGCTGTGCAAACAAGATTCCAAGTGACGTTAGAAAGTAGGTTACTACTTAAGCTCGGCCCGCAAATTATTCGAGATATGTGGCTTCAGTGTTGCTACTCGAACAACAATAATTTCCACAGTAATTATATTTTAACGTGGAAATTTGCATGGAGAACCGAGCATAAGTTTCTTCAAGATATTAGAACAAAGACAGGTAGAATAACTGTGCAATTGCATGCGTAGACTTTTCACGGGTCCATTTCCGCTTTGCGAAGTACTTTCCGGAGAAGAGAAGAATGTGAAAAGATGAAGAGACTCAAAAGAAAGCTTTCTAGAACAAAGGTTTCCAGTTTCGAGAATGGAAAACAAGCGACAGCACTCTGCGAAAAGTATCGTTCGTGAAAGCGTAATTGTAATCTAGAGAAAAACAATAGAACACGTTGATGTTGGTCGGGGCAGTTTAATCGTCTGCCGCGGAAACTTTTCGATTAAATTGTGTCGATTAATCTTTAAATGTCGGCACTAAATTTCACAACGTATTGTTGCATAAAATTTTTCGATATAATTGTTATCGAGAAAATACTTTTCACAAATATTTTTTATTTTTTTAACCTCTTTAAATTTTGTCTTTATGAACATTGTTATGTTTGAGGTATATAATAGTTATATTTACAATATCGTCAAAGCTACACTGAAAAATCAATCATGTTTAAAATATAAATTAATTCAATATTTGTTGCGTATTGCATTGAAATTGAATAGAGTGTTATTGCAGCTAGATATTATGCAATATTGATTTTTATTTTCATTATGTACAACATACACTGAAAATATTATATTTTTTATCCCCGTTAAATAAAATTAAAAAATTGTCATTATTAATTACTCGTAACATTAAATTTTTTTCTTGTATGAGCGTGACGTTTTGATTCAGAAAATTCCGACATTAGAAGATTAATTATATCAGAAGATATCTCATTTATCATAAAGATTTCTAAAGCAAATATCAAGGTGATTTATTCTCAAAAATTTTTGCGAACTCTTCCTATTTCAGTAAAAAGGAATAAAATCAGTTGAACGGAAAACTGTTGTGATCGAATTGCTCACGAGGGAACAACGCCTCATCGGATATTAAGCGATCGAGTTCGAAGATAATCGAATAGCATGGCTGATCATTGGGAGGGGCAAAGCCTCTGTCTTCGCAAACTGCGATTCAACTTGATCAATCCGGCTCTTCGCTCGATCGCATTGCAAATACCCGGTGCAGTCGAGTACTTTCGTAGCTTGATACGGAATTAAATGGTATTAGGAGAAGGGTGGAGCGTACTTGGTTTGAGTCGGCTTTATTCCATGGGCCTCGAGATCCTTCTCAAGCTGCCGTATCCTGATCTTGGCCATGTCAAGCTCATGCTTGACCTTCCATAAGTGGGTGTCGCAGATAGGATCCTTGCATCTATGATGCCTTAAGATATCCTGCGCTTCGTACACTGCACCACGAAAAGTCAAGGACTTCCCCACGCTCTTTAAATAAGATATTTTGCACTGTTATCCTTTTCAAGTTTTTTTTTTAATCTCCTGAAGTATATGAAAATAGATATTAACGAGTAAGATAAAAATGGATTTGTCGATATATTATTGCAAAAAAGTTTAGGAATATTTCTGAATATTAAAGTATTGTTATTTGTGCAATTTTATTCTTGTATCAATAATTATTTTTTTTATTAATACAAACACTTTGTATTTTATTTTGTTATTAGATGTTAGATGTTATTAAAGATGTTAATAGATTGCTATCAATTAAATTTTGCTTAAAACTATACAATTTTTTTCGTGAATTATTGAAAGATAATCGGTTACATCATAGATTGCATTTTTTAAAAATATCATTAATATTTAAACATCTATCGCCTCCTAGGTAGTTTTAAAGCTAAGAATGACCTAGTTCTAGAAATAACACGAGAAATTATGAGATTCTTGCATTATTAAAATCCGTAATGCTCACCAGACTGAAAATAGCGCATGTGCCACCGTCGTCACTTTTTGCCAGATGCTGTCTGATGTATTTAAAATACAGGTGTTCCAGAAGTAAAAAGACTACCGCCAAGAGAATACCCATCATCAGTAAGAGAAATGCGCTCAAGAATTGCTCCAATGCTAGCGGATCGCTACTCTTTTGTACTTCCTTCCCAGGCTTGCACGTCCCAGTCATCCAGTATCTTCTCAATCGCTCCAAATCTCCTAAAATCGACGAAATAACGTAGGTACGCGGAATAATCAATCTATCAAGTAAGATTTACGGATCCATATATTTTACACACATAGAAGGAACTTTTAGATGTAAAAGTATTCTTCGGGATGTTTAAAAAGATTTGGAGCACAAAAGTACCGTTATCTCTGTAGTCCAACAGTCGTTTGTTGAACATTTGTAAGTATTTTGAGTTCCTGGGGAACGCAAGACCATATCCCGTCATGGCGTACCATGATCCGACCGTCAGCAATCGACAATCTTCGTCCTGGGCGACCAAATAGTCCAAAACTGTGCCGTCGTAAATGAACGCATCCATATCTCTGCAGAAGTTACAATAGAATATTCTGTACTTCATTATCTCTATAAGGATATTTTAAATCGGCTTTACGTCGAATATTGAGGGATCTCTTTCTAATTTATTTATATAATCCTGCAGAATTAGATGTAAAGAAAGCCCTACTTTAAAAAGAGATGGTTAAATTTTTATTCCTTTAATTAATTCCAAACCTAACCAATGCATTTCTTTATGTCAAATAATATACTTATTAATATGTCTGAATGCGTACATATAATACAAATACGAATTACAAATAAAATAAATTTTATTTTGATTATTAAAATCTTTTGCAATTTTTATACAAATCCTATCAAAAACGTACAAAAAAACATACAAGTCTAAAAATTTATTTTTTAAATAGATAATCTGCATACAAATTGTTTATATAAGAGAGAAATTTTTTTATTATAACATACATTTTTGGCGTTATTGTGTTATTTTTAAATAATTTTATTTTTTACTTTGACTTCGATGACAAATAAATTTAGAGTTGTAATACAAAATTACATACCCAGTGACAACAGCTTCGATACCTTCTGCAACGTTACTTTTGTTGAAAGCTCTCATGTAGGAGTGCATCTCCTTGAAATACTTTGCCAGCGTACTGTCTGTGTGGCTCCACGGTATCGTGCCGAATTTGAACATGGGTTTATGAGAAAAGGGCTTAGCGAGCCTGTGATCGTCCACACCGGTGAACTCATGAAATTCTTCCCGCGTGATCATGAAGGCAGCCAAATTGGCAGTGTAAATGGCGAGGAAGACCACGGCAAATAACGCCCAAACGTTCGTCATAAATCTACGTAGATAGTACGTTGACATTTAGCATTTTTAATAATTTTCATAAATTATTTTTCTAATGTTTTATAATTAATATTTTAATATTAATTAACAAGTTTTTATTTCTTTATAATTACATAGAAGGTCTCTATATTATATGTATGATCAATTTCAACAGGATAAATATCTAATAATAACAAATAAATATCTAATAAAATTAACAATAGCAATTTTCTTTCAAAGCGTATGTTTAATTTTAACAAGCTTTTATTTCTAATCTTCATTTGTGTAAATAAACACACACACACACACACACACACACACACACACACACRCACACACACACACACACACACACACACACACACACACACACACACAAGGAGACTAGAAATAAAAGCTTGTTAAAATTAAACATACGCTTTGGAAGAAAATTGCTAGTGTTAATTTTATTAAATATTTATTTCACTTGAAATTGATCACACACACATATAACATAACTAGAAAATTTCTATATAATATATATAATACATTTATATTTAATATATATTTGAAGAGTTGTCTCAAAATATTCTACGATTTAAAAAATAAATTTAATTAATTAACTTAAATTAATTTACAGAATTGGAGCTGCAACAACAAACTGCATAAATTATATCAAATAAATTTGAATTCGAATCAATATGATTGACAATTTATAAGTAGTTGGAGTAATTTACATTTTAGAACGGCAAGCAAATGTTTGCCCGGGAACATTTATGCACAGCGGCCGATCTCGAATGGTTAAGCGAAGAGGCGGAAGACTAATTTGTCGCTCGAGTTCTATCTCGGGTCGGTAATTAAAATTCGTTGGGAAAACGACGTTGCTGGGAAAAGGGATCCTTTTCACTGACCTGGCTGTAAATCCTCTGGGAGAGTCGATATGGACGGCAGCTTGAAATAATACGGCCCAGACCAGCCAGTACGTGCGACAGAATGAAAATCGATGATTCGTCGATGGATTCTTCTGCAGAAAGAAAAAAATTTATATTATATTAAAATTAAAAACATTCTATGTATAATAATAGCAATAATACGAGTAAAACTTGAAACTCATGTGCATATTATAAAAATAATTAGTATCGTTATCACGCTTTTTCCAATTAAGAATTTAATTTAATGATTATAATTATAAAAACATCGATATGTTTGGACAATGTTATCTATATGTAAGAACATAGCTTTTATGCAACTGTGCAAGATACATGCAAAACAAATAATTATACGTAATAATGAAAAAAAGTAATAAGTTCTGTAATTATATAGAAAATGGTATTCAATGGTCTACAATGATAAAAAATACACATAACTTAATAAATTATTGCAAAATCTTTTTGTTAATTATATAAAATTGTGCGAATAATAACTGCAAATTAGAAGTCAATATAAATTATTCTAAGAATGTATTCTCTTTATTTTCTGCTGACACCGAAGCATGCATTAGAATTAATTAATTACCATTAGCATATCATTTGTGCGTTGAGAGAAAAAGGTGCGAACAAAGTAGAAAACATATATAGTTAATAAAAAGCGAAATAAAAAATACCAGTTTTTGCGCAGCGCCTGAAGGGTTTACCTTCATGTCGAAACCGGAGGGTGATGCCCACTCGAAGAGTAGTATCATTACCGTTGCAGCGTGTATGGCAACAATGCCCACCAGCATCCACGAAGCCGTGTCGAACGGCTCTGAAAATTATTAGATGCTAAAGACTGATTTTCCGTTTTGGCATTACCATATTTGCCACGTATTTGCGATGACGATTCATGCGAAAAGTATCGCTTTTGTAAATAATCCACTAATTTACAATACAACAATATTAATATATCTCAAAATAATACTGATCAGCTTCCGCAAATATTTTACTCAATTTATGTAATTTGTTTGTTTATGATAAAGATAACATGTATTATTTAGATATATATTATTGTCAATTTGTAAACATATCATAAATATCGTTTACTCAATAAATGCAATTCTCACCTAAAAACGCAGTGGGAGATATTATGCCTGTTCTTTTTGCTACAACAATGGCGATACCAGTTTCCATGTAGGGTACAGTGAAATCGACTACCGCTTCTCTTTCCGAGTTGATCATCAACGAGGTCATCACCATGTCGGTCTTTCGGTTGACCAGATCAGCTATAAGCCCGTTCCACTTCCCATTCTGTATATAAGTTGAAAAATCGTGATATTGTTAGATATATCAGAAAGTCGATTAAATTATTTTTATCGAAAGGTAAAGTTAATTTTATTTAATATTCGTAGATTTATAAATGTGAAAAAATATAATTGTATAAAACAATTGAATATTACAACACTGAAAATTATTTTGCATGCTATGCAAGATTAAAATAAATATTTCTTTTCATCATTTTATTTTAGTGTCAGTGATCGTAATTTAATACGCGTCACAGTTTCGCGAGAGAGAAACGTGATGATGATGATGACATGATAAGGTGATTAAAATGCAACGATAAATTATTAGTTTTTAGGCCATTCAAGCAATCGCTGAAGCGTAAATATGCATCATCGGAAGCAACTTTTGTGCAGCGGAAATTAAACGCGTTGAAAGCTCATTCATGCGTACATTTCGTAATAACACTCATCAATAGATAGGTTCAATACACATGCTTGCAGAGAATTATTATCATCAGATTAATAATTCGACTTTCAAATCACACACAGTCCTAAATCTGGTGACAATAGTAGAGCACAAATCTTTTTCCCTATTTTGTATATTCAATAAATTTATCAGAGGCGTAAAGACTAAAAAAAGCGATCAGTCATGCTTAATGTCGCATTACATCTCGCTGGCGATGTAGTCATCTGCATCAGACATGAAAGGACAGAAATTTTAAATGTTCCAAAAGAAAGAAATAAGCGCATCGTTGCAAATGCGATAAATGCTTCACGGGAATTTTCTCGTTGCATTACAAGACACATTTATCTTCCGTGCGACGTAAGTAAGCAGCACCTTTCATGAATTTTGCTCGAGCTCACCTCCAAAGTACCCCACTTGCCATCTTCCACTCTTACGAGCTCGTAAGTGAAACCAATTTCCTCGGAAAACTTTTGTAATAGATCGACACAAAATCCGCTACAGCATTGATAAAAGCTGCCATTCTTCTGTGCCGATTGTATATCCATTCTGCAACACAAAACGAGAGCTCGTAAACAGCAGATCTGTATAAGATATCGCGTGTATTCTATATTCGCGCATGCAACTTTGAAATAATAAACAATAAAAGAGTCTTGAAATCTTAAAATTTTTGACATTATCAATACAACTCACGTGCATTATTTATTGCAATATGTTAGACAATACAATATCTAATATTTACAATCTAATATTTTTTAATTACAAAAAATAATGAGAAGATATAATTTATTCTTAAAAGTATTAATGAAAAATATCTGAATAAAAAATTGTATTAAAATAATAATTTATAAAAATATATTTGTAATATATTTGTAAATGAAAATTTTTACAAGATAAAATTTATGCTTACTACAAAATAAACATATAAAATTTAAAGAGAAAGTTAAGAGACTGTATAATGAGTTATCGTTTTTTTCGAACATGATATAATAAAATAATGTATTAGAAAGAATATATAAAGTTTGATATTTTAAGGCATCATTTCTATTAGAAAATTTCTATTACATTATTTATATAATACAAAAAACTTTTTTTAAGTAAACTTTTAAGAATAGAATAATTTATTCAACAAACTACAGTCGCAATTTTAAAGAAGTTATTAACTAATGAGAGATCTTTTAAAGGTTTTCCATTTAAGCGTCCTGATTTTTTTGCCTCAAGAATTTTTTGTCGTTCTTTTAGGCAATTTTGGTTCACTCTTCATCCCAGTATAAGCAAGGTGCAATTAAATTCACCGCAGCTGTGCCATTCGGGTCAGATGTCGTCGGGGTAAGAACTGACAGCCATTGTTAGACGCCTTTTGAGAAAATCGCCCTTCGGAATGAAGCCCTTTCATGCATCTGACATGTACAACTAACAAGATTCAGTCTGAGAGTAACATTAAATTCTTTTATGCACAAAGTCTAAGTTATGATTAATGCTGATACACCAAGAGCGCAATATTATTAAGATAAATAAAGTGCAAAAACGAAAGTAAAAGATAATATTAAAGATAAATGATTTCGGTGGCTTTTTAAACTGAAAAATATTCGAAGTAAACCTTTTAAACTTAGTACTTTTTCCTGAAAAGTAGCAATTTTTTCAAGAAATTTATCAATTTCACTCTTAAAATCAAAGATAAGAAAAAATAATAATAAACTATACTGTAAAAGTAACAACAGACCAAGAAAATACAGTAAAAAAAGTAAAACAAAATTATTAGAGCCAAAAATCGAAAAATCCACGTATTGGAAAATAATTTGATGGAATATATCAATCATTTTATAACTTGAAATATAATAATTTTTATAAACACATCAATTTTATCGTATTGTGAATGTGGTAACGATACTGGAACGTATAACGGAATATATAAATTCAAAAAACCGAGTAATAAAATTTTCTCTAGTATAAAATCCGATCGTAAAGCTTTGTATAGGCCGTGCATATTGCAACCCTCCTCAGATTACAGTCGAATTGACTTATGTCGTAGAAATTTTATATACCGTTTGCAGAAGACATGAAACATTGATTGGTATTGTTTCTGTTTGGGTGTTTAAAAAATATAAACAAATTTAAGTTTAACACGAAAAAGCCATAGCTTTGCAATATATTAAACTACATATAAATTAAACTGCATATAAATTAAACTGTGACATAAATTAAATTGCAATATAAATTAAACATGTTTTGACACAAGTATATTAAACGATATATTGATTCTCTGGTAATAAATTGCTTAAACTGGCGGTAGCGAACAATAATTGTTTCAAACAGTTGTTCCAATGAATTTTATTTGCGGCTGAATGAATGTGACCGATTCCAATGAAACATTTCAAATTGCCGATTAAAAGTTTGCCAACATCGTTTTACAGATGTTGTGCTCCATTTAGCATGATAACCAATAGAGAAACAAATAGTTCTTTTTTTTTTATTGTTGCAGCGAAATATTAGAAGTTAAATTTGTTCGACAATATGAGACGTTTAAAACGTTGCATTATGTAACATAATTTTATCAACGTAGATGATAGAATTTAATATAATTTGTTGAAATATTTCATTAAAATTTAGAAAAAGATGCACGCTTCCGTTTCTGCACATTTGAATTGTGCTTGCAACAAATTTTGTTTTTTGCAACTTTGATTAGAAATTTAACAATTTTTTTTTGTTAATTATTTTATTTTTCGTCATAGCATATACGCAATTTAATAATAATCAATAATTGATTGATGTTTTTTTCAAAACAAGGCGCTTCCAGGAAGAACACGAGAGAAAGAAGAGTAAAATCTAAAAATGCTCGATGGTAAATATAAGTTTTCATAACGTATATTTGGCAGACTTTTGCATTGTTTACGGTGTCGATTACGGCATTTTCATCGATGCGCTGACATGTTATGCGACGTACAAAAATATCGAATTCCAATACCCACACGTGAATAAAAATTCGGTATTGTGCGCTATCGCGCGTCTTTTCTTTCATATCATGTTTCCGATTTTGGGGAATTTACATACAACAATACATATTTTTTTGGTGTGTTGTAATATGTTTATATAATTGAATTTCCCTAGAATAGAGATTGTTCATATATAAAAAAGATAATCGTTACTTAAAGTTCTAAACTCTCTCTTTTGTAAAATATAACATAACGAGAAATGTTATATGTATTTTCATATAACATATAAAATATAAAAATCATCTATCTTGCATATAAAAAGCAACATATAAAAAGCGTCTACAATTGTACTTCAGTAATTATATGAACGTATCAATCTTATTAAAGTTTATGCTCCCTTTTGTTTCAAGTAGAAATATTTGTCAATGGAAAGAGAGTATAAAGACAAAGCTGTACGGGCAGTAAAATAGATAGAAAGCAAATGTGTCTCGCGATGCGACAGGACGCGAGATCCCAATGGAAGTATATGCCGGAATCGGCGGTGATAAAATCCAATACGTATTCGTGGGTCAGCTTGGCAGCAATGCCCAGAAAAGTATAGCAAAGGCATCCACCATCATAAAACGTAGTGACGTTTATTGCCACTCTCTCCGCAGTGGCACACAGCGCGTAAAAGGTGCTCACAATTTCGAGGGAGTGCGCAACCTGCCACTGCTGCTACTGTTACCGCTGAGAAAAATGTAGTGTCGCATTAAAAGTGAGAAGTTCACGCCCGTAATGTCTTCAACTTTTCAGTTTCAATATCGTAATACGTCGTAATAAGAAGCAAAAACTTTGACGTTACTCTTCGGAGCCGATATTTTCATGACTTTGTGACATTGCCCGATGTGACGGACGTTATGCTTTCTGCGATAGTTTATTAAACGTAACGGACTCCTGTAAATTAATTTTATACAGTATATTACGTTGCTTATTACTTGGAAAGTTGAGGGTTCAGTTTTGTTATATTTATGACGTTATTAAGTCGACAGTTCGTTTAAAGATTAAATCATATTGCTTTATTTCTCAGAGAAATATATATTTTCAGATATTTTATTAAAGATTATTGACAAAAATAAACATTCTTTGATTAATGTAAAATATAACGTACATACTTGTAATAATGATTAATTATATTTGTCAATAAGGCATTATTTTTTTATTAAGATTATTTTTTTATTAAATATTTAGCTGATTTGTTTTTTACATTTACAATTACATTTCAAACTAGACATAGTATACGAATAATTATTTATACAAAAGTATTCAAATTATGCTAAAATGGCGGTGTTATGAACTATTCCCGAGTTCCAAGATCGATAAAGCTGTTTATAACAAACTTTCGTTTTGTTTTGACGTTGAACAGTGACATTAACGTATCTGCTTTAAAAGACATATGCGACCAGTAATTTATGAAAACGTATATAATTCGCTGTCATATTACATAGATGCAATTTAAATCTTTTCATCAAGATGCCTCCAGGGGGGACGAAAATGAGCTTCCTTCTTTAAAGCAAGATTCTTGGAAATTATGTAATATTATGGTAACTTTGAAATTTCATATATACGAGCTGTCGCTATTAGTCTGATAACGTTTCCGAGGTTAAACGTCTCTATATTCCTTGCTGCAGCAAATAAATTTGCGCACTGCGACGCGCAAAATTCTTGCTAAAACAATATAAATTTGTATAAAATTTCTAATAATAAAAATTTAATTTATTATCATAGAAGTTAAGCAAAAATTAGCAAGATAATTTGAACGTGTACTTCATGTTAAATTTGATATAATATTTTATTCTTACTTTTTCGAGTCTCTTAAATATATTCCAAATATATTTTAATTGTTAATATATTTCTAATTGTTTGAAATTGAATCGGAGATTTATCTTAAAACTGATGTAAGAATAATTTTATTTCTTGTGTGCAATTTTATCAAAATTAAAAATATAATATATATAGAAAAGATTGTCTACCTCTCTTAGAATTTTTATATTGTACAAAACTCATATCATTTTTAAAACCTTTTTAAAGCCCTTAATAAATATTGATTTTATAGGGAACAATACATAGCATTTCGTGATAAAATTCATTTACTTATACCGAATAAAGATCATATGGAAGAAAAATATTCTCTGAGTGTTTCCAAAAGTAATCAAGTCAACAAATTTTGTAATCCGTTTTTCATATCATTCATTCGTTTACTTTTTACATTCATAATATTTCTTTCATATTATTATGAATGTAATCGTGCAAGAAATGAAACAGTCGAGCCAATTATGCAAAAAACTAAATTATCCAACTGCGAAAATAAATGTATACCCTTACACAACAAGTGACACACGAGACTCTTCCTGCCAGTCGGCAATAATGGAGTGCACTCAAAGTCACGGACACGTTTATCTGACAGTAACGCGCGACTACTACTGCGAGCGAGTAATGTAGAGTAAAACTGGCACATGTATATTACATAAAACGACATTAAGGATGTATCACTCGTATAATTCCTGTAAAAAGTTTGAAGTCGGAAATATGTTAAAATATTTATATTTTCCATAAAAATGAATGAATACTAAAACTATATAGTATAAAACAAGTGTAAATAATATCATATTTTTATTTAATAAGATTAACATAATTTATTTATTGTATATGCTATTTTTTATCATTATAATACTTTAACTTAAACAACAACTAAATAATAAAAACCTGAATTTTTTTGTATAAGTACTTTAAGTATTCAAGATAATTTATGCAAAATCTTAATGCGATGCAAAGATTAGTTGTTCTATAAATAAATAAACTTTATTTATTTAATAAACAATTAATCTCTGTATTACAATACAATTTTTCACAAATAATTTTAATTACCTAAAGTATTTACAAAAAAATTAAGAATTTTGTCATTATTTTTAAGTTAAAATTATTATAACAATAAATAATAATAGCTAATACAACAAATAAAAAGTGCATAGTAAATAAAAGTGTTGTTAAATAAAAATATGATGTTATTTATAACTGATGCATATGTATACAGTTTTAGTATCAATTTTTATATGGAATGTAAAAACACATTTACAATTTTAAACTTTTTGCACAAGTTATACGGGTGATACATCTTCTCAAACTTTATCTACGTAATTTTAGTCAACAGGGCGATGTCTAAAATTGAAATTTCAAAAACACATGGGGAAATGTTCCAATTCCATCAGCTATTATATAAATTCTCTTTCATTCCCGCGATAATGAGAATCAGATTGCCTTGGATATCCATATATTCGGTGCATTGATTGCCACGATTGCGAATGCCGCAAAAATGCACTTAAAATCCGCATTGTGGACCGATCCAATGATAGTGATTTGTCAGAACAGACAGCTGGTTATCGCAGATCCGTTCTGCCACATATCAGAAACATGAAAAATGAACGGCAACTTTTTGCGCAATGTATTGTGATCTACGCTTGACAAATAAATCGTTTCCGGGAGATTAACTGGCCAGTATTATTATGCACGTTCATGCGATTTACTTTTTAAATGGATCAAGATTTATTTTTGCTCCGGCAAAACATGTTTTATAACGTTCTCACTTATGCTTGCTTGCTCGTAATATTTAGATTATTTTTTTAGTTGATTATATTATTTTGTAACTTAAATCAATAAGAATAATAAAACGAAATAAATCGATTTTATTCTGTTTCTTTGATAAAATAAAAAAATATATTTATACTGTATTTATTTAATAAGAAATACATATTCTAAGCACTTATTATACATATTTTTTAACAGCAACAATCAAGATTCGTAACATAAATATTTTACACATTGCATTTAATATATAAATTTTTTAAAATTAATTATTTTCTTATTTTATAGAAATTTAATTATCTATATATCTATATATTTTATAGAAATTTAATTATCCCGAAAAAATACTTAACTTTGTTTTCTTTCGAACATATTTTCTCAGCAGTCTTGCGTTAAAAATCTCATTAAATTACTCGACGGTCTGTCAAGCGTGCTACTACTTTACGAAAAATAGATCCTTTCGTCGTCCACGAAAGTAGAAGGTTGAACTACAAAGGGCAATCAGGCTACAAAGAGGTTCTTTACTTTCAAGAAGTATTACACGAGAGTTCCGTTGAAGAACTCTTTGTATCGACACAACGCTTTCGTAGCATCTGAATTTTACGCGAGTGTTTTCGAAACACGTTCTCGTGGCCTGCTTGTTTCGAAGATTAACATGAGAATAGGAATTGTCAAGGATATCTGAGCTGTTTCGAATTACTGTCTTCGTCTTACACCGTACGTATATTTATCATTATCGATTCGCGTTCCTGGATTATTGGGAAACGTTATTGGCTGAATTAAGGAAGTCTCGGTTGCGGACTAACGAGATATTCGATACCCGTGTACATAGACGTATCGCAGGATATGAATAATTTTGGATATAATACGACAGAATAATGTATATGCGTGTATAAATCGCAAATATATCTGTAATAATATATTTAAATATACTAAACAGAGTTTAGTACTCGTAACATCAATTATAGGAACTTTAGCATTGTTTGACGATGCCGTTCACATGCACATGCATCTATCAATAAAGCTGTATTAGTTACGTCGTTAACATTGTCTCTCAAAATGGATATTGTCCATCATAGTTGACCATCATTAATTATAATGCTTTCGAGTTCAATATAGGCGATTATTTCGATAGCAATTATTCCTGTTACATTAAAGTTTCAAATAAACGGAACTTTTTCTCACCGATTTTATTCATAGAAACTTATAAAAATGATTACAAAAAATATTACCAACATGCGGGCATATAATACAGAGATAAAAATTTAACATGCATATATAACAAAAAAATTTATATACAAACGCTTTTGAATTCTATTTTTCTTTACTGCTAAAATTCCTTGGAGATTATATCTGCCTGCATTTATCGGATCAACTTGTATCCGTTTATAATTTGCGACAAACGTTAAAATCAAATCGGACATTTCGAGGTTAATCTAGTTTCGCACGAAAACACTAATTAATGTAATTCCTTCCGCTTCTGATTCGACTGCATTCCAAGCCGCAAGAAGAGCCTGCGTTCTGCAAGAACTTATTTACGTTTATATTCCGTCCCTTACTCAAGAGAAGAGCTCGGCCTTTACTATTTATAGGTGTCTCAGCCACTTCCTTCGTAAAGGACATTTAAGTGATTTGCATATTAATATAGAGAGATGTGTTCTCCATTTGCTAAAGATATAAGTACGTAGCAGAATATTCAGAGTAAGATCTACTATGTATGGCTACGATAGCTGTCAGGGTGGAGTAACGATAAAAATTAAAACGAGGAAAAATGGCAGTGATAAAAAGTGGCAGTGATAAAAATTAATTGAATTTTGTCATTGTCTTCCAATTTTCATAATTAACGTAATTAACGTATTTCAAGCAGAAATAGAAAAATAATGTTAATAAATTTTTTAACATATAGATACGTATGTGCTGAGACGAATAGGGAAAAAAATTTTATCTTAACATAATAAAGTTTCGAAGCTCGTTAAAATTTCAAACAGATATTTTTCTCCGTCGAAAATAATCGCGGCGAGATAACATTTATTATCTCGTTCGTAGTACTTTAATTGGATTGGAGAATGTGATCTCCAAGCCGAAGAAAAAATTAAAAATGTAACACGGACAAATTGGTATTCGTGCTGACAGTATATCATCGGTGAAACGTTACGTTCGGTGTAATTTATTGCCAATTATTCTGCACCGTGCGATACCTCCGCAAGTTTCTTACAGCGCTAATATCAATTCGTTAAGCGAGAGTAACGCGTTGTTCTCCCAGGCTGCACACAATTAGCAATTAGGTAATTCGCTCCGTTTCCTCCAGCGACTGATGGAACTTAATTTTTATTTTTCATTGGCAGCAGTTAGTTGCATCGCGCTGTACGTAAAAAAGATACAAGTGCAAGTTCCTATTAGTGGTTTAATCTTTTTTCAGCGCTCTCCTTATTTAAGTATGCATTCCTCGTGCACCTGCAGCCAAATATGTTTTTTGCTACACAGAATTTATTAACTTAATTTATTAAAATAAAAACATTATTTTTTTTAAATAACATGATCTGCATTCTGCGTGTCCTGTTACATTCTCTGGATCATGAATAAAATCTGTATACAAGTTATTATAAGGAAGAAATTTAATAACTTAAATTTAATTGATATCATATATCGAAATATTATATCGATGAACACTTGTTAGAAGCTCTTATTATGCAGCAAATTGGCTACTCCTAATTATTATGTTGTATTCAGCTCCTCACAATCCTCATCGTAATATTTTCATAGTTTCAACCTCATAAGAGGAGAATAACATTCTCAAGTTGACATTTTTCAAGTAATTGTATGAGGATTTGTTGCAAAATTTTCAATTATACCTCTCCCAAAATTCTCTTACTAAGAGGAACTGTGCTAAGCACTAATTCTCCTTCGCTGTTTGTCGAAGTGATAGCGCGACCTATATCGATATAAGCTGTTTATTTAATTAATTTAAGATTAATTAGTTATTTTCAATCATTAAAATATTTTTATAATATATTTGTTTTGAAAAAAAGAAGATCTTAATTTCTTTCTAGAAAAAAAAGCTTGATTTGATATTGAATATTGGGCATAGAATTTAAAAGTTTAAAACTTTACTGTTTTTTATAAAATATTCTTTTAATAAAATTAAAAAAAAAAAATTTTATAAAACAATAAAGTTATAAATATTATAAGCAAGCTTCGTAAAAAATTTTTGGAAATTGATAAAGATTTATAAGATATTTGTTAAATTAAAGCATAAATATTATTTAAATCAAACCATTCGCAGTTGTGCGCATAATTATCAATTTGAGGATGTATCCCTTCCTTTTAAATTTTTTAATAGGCAGGACAACTGCTATAACATCGAACAATTGAAGCAGAAAATTGACTTGTATCTACTTTGTTTTTTCCACTACTGTAATTTCTTAACGCTTCCTTGCACGAATTGCGTTTCTTTCGGAGAGAAAGAGAAGAGTTTCAATTACTCTCCACGCTGTTATTCTCGCGAATGCCTTTGGGAAACTTGTCGACGGTCTATTTTCGAAGTGCCATTCGAATCGGACTCTTGGATCTGACATGTACAAATACACGTTAAATCATGGTCTTCCTCTTTCCGTTCTCGTGCATCACGATAACTCGTAATTTAATTTCGCATCCGGGGACTGGAATAGTGGTTAAATAATAAAAAGAATATTACAATCTCTGATGCAAACTAAATATCCTAGAATCAAATATTTTAAAAAACATAAAAAAACAAACGCGAATGATTGAAAAAATATATAAACAGCAAATTTTCGATAAAATCATTGCAAAACATTTAAGGTAAAAATTTTTTAAAAATTATACTACATTTAGAATATAGGAATCATAGGTATCGAGTTTCAACTTAATTTTTATCCTCTATTCATAGCTAATAGCATATAAATATATTAAATTGTTGATCCAACAATTTCTTGCTAAAAGAAAACATAGCAAAACGTAGAGTGCCACTTTGCCTCGCATTATTTTCAACAAAGTGCTACATTATTTTTACATACAAAATAGATTTTTTCGCAGACTCTGGAGTTTATACTGGAAACGTGCGTTACAACAGTTGTTGTATGCACCATACTACCATATATAGAGAACGTAGGCGGAAAAAAATTTTTAACGTATACTACGTGACCCATTTCGCGCAAATAAATACTGTTATATGCAGAGAACGTCTGCTAGAGCTTGAAACCCCAAACGATATCGATGATACTCCAAATTGGATAACGACGTTTGAAAACACGCTCGATAAATTTTAACAATGCAGATCGCGTTCAACACGAAGGTCGACATAAACGATCAGATAAAAATAGCGCTCGACTAGCACAAGTCACTATCGTAGACAAAGTCACTATCGTAATTCTGATTATCTTTTTCCCCTCACATTGTAAGTAAGAATAGTAGAATTACTCTGTGTCGCACACAAATGCTCACATCTTTGATGGTGTCAATCTATACAGCACAAAGCATTCCAGCAATATTGCAACAACGTTGCAATATTTCAGATATTACAGGAATTTTGTAAAGTTGCTGCAATATTGTTAGAATGTTCTGTTCTGTATAAAAAATGTAAACATCGCGAGTGTTTCTCTGAGAGGCTAAATATAAACTCAAAAGATTTACGAAAGGCGCAACACAAAATGCTTTTCAATGGATTTATTTATCATATAATAAACGTCATTATGTGCTATTATAAACTGCTCGCATTGAAGTGCGAGTGTTAGTCTCGTCTGTTGAATGCTTTCAAAAGCCGGCCCTTTAATTTTAGATTGGATGTGCATAAAGCTTCTTCCAACATGATGTAGAAGCGCCATGTACTTTACTAGGATTCTCTTGTAAATGAAATAAGTGTGCCGTGTATGTTCGGGCTTATATTCGATCTTCGGTAAAAGCAGTGCTGAGTCCGTATCGTAATGAGTCGATTTCGCCAAAGTGTCACGAACTAAAATATTCATCGCACTTGCAACGTCGATATAGTAATAATAATACGCATATCGCAGTAATAATGAATTACACAGCTAAATCATTAATGTTTATTGATCTTACTCTGTTTACTATCCAATAAAATTCAAATGTTAAATTTTAGAGATAAATATATTAATCATATAAATAAAGTAAAAATTTAAAACTAAAAATTTGAGTAAAAATTTAAAGCGTAAAACTCTATTTTTATATATTTTATCGTTGTTATCTCTAAAGTAATGAGTTAAAATATAGTTTTATCAGTTTCATATTGCATGAAGTAGTAATAGTGCATTTCTAGTCAGACACTATTTCCCAGTAGTAAATTCTCTTGCGGTTAGACGTGTTTTGTCACATCGCGACGTTTAATTTTCTTATTAATTTAAATAATCTTAACGAAATAATCTTATAAAATATATAGTTATAAGCATCTTTTGAGTAGCATTATTAATATCATTTTGGAAATTGTTTATAAATGTTTAAATATTTAAATATCGATGTATTATAAGACATCGGCGGATATATCTCTTCGACAAGAAGATAATCCAATTTCAAAAAGAATCCAATTTTTCATACTTACCCAACCATATCGGAATCCTTGGCCACTCGACAATGGACACCGCGATCCACCAGGCATTTTCCAGTCACAGGATCGGGCGGTGCAAGATTGATGTAGGGCGGCTCCTCCAGAAAGGTTATTTTGAGATAAAACTTCTCCGGCACGCCTTGCGGAGGAGTGTGGCTGTTGCCCGGCCAGACGATGTCCTTAATGTCCAGACCCTCTTTTTCCCAGGACTTCCAAACACCGATCTGACAAGAGCAGACAGAAGCAAATGTGATCAAATATAGTAGCAGTTTTAACGAATTATTCCTAAATGTCATATTATTAGAATAATTTTGTGCTCTTAATAATTAAAATGTTTTTTTTAATTCTGATAAATAATATAAATAAAAATAAATGGCAGTATCCTGGAGACATTACTTAACATCAATTTATCAGTCCGTCTAATTTAAAAAATTTAAAAGGGTTCTAGCAAAATCTTTGTACTTTTACTTGACTGTTATCTTCTTTATTCTTTTTCTCTATTCATATTTGATGTAAATATTTTCTGTTTCTGGTTTCCTTTGAAAAATACTATTAAAATTTTTAAATACTGTATTTTATTTAAATAATTTAAAAAATATTTTCTTTAAAGCCAGCCTTTTAGAAATTCTTTATTGTAATATTCAATACTTTTATTTTTAATCTGCACAAAACATTTTATTATACAATTTTCAGCTTTATATTGCTTTAAATTTTGTATCGCTGGCGCGTGTGCTTAATTGCGTACAAAATTGTTTACAGAAAGTGTCAGAAACGAACGCAAAATGGAAGTAAAATAACGAAGTTCTTCTTGCACTTCTCACTCCGTGACGAATCTCGTACAAAAGAAAGTTTAGTTCCACACCAATATAAATTCGTCTTGTGTACTTCAACTTGTTTGCTTCTCACGCGTATCGTTTCTCACTATCGGGCGTGCAATTTACGTCCTATTCACCAAAATTGTATTCGGTAATGGAGCGCCATTAGTCAACGTCGATGAAAATTTATAATACATCCATCATTGCCGGCGTTATCGCTTCGGAAAATTTAACATTGATAACGATTGGTCCGATCAATAGGAACTTTAGTCACTTTACATACTGTCGTAAAGAATTAGGGCAGAATACAGAGTAGAAACTTAATTATGTTCTGGAAAAAATTCTTTTACACATTTCAAATATAATTAGATATATAATTAGTATTAAATCAATAAGATTAAATAAATACTACAGATATTACACATAACACTATTTAAAAATAATTAACAATTTGCTTAAAAAAATATATAAAACCGATTTCTAATTTACGTGTCAATTCCGTATTCCTTCCTGCAATATTAGGAACATTGTATAATAGTTTTGCCCTGAGCAATTCGATAACAAATGGACTACGAAATGTGAGAATAACGTGGATGTAATTTACGTCGGTAATTAAAACCATTTGCACATACGTTGCCAGACATTTCCATACGTTGAAATTTTACGGTCGACCCAGGTCATGTAGATGAAAATACGTGACCGTCGCGTCGAAAAGACACGTGGGCGGCATTGAAAAGTGCACTTACATCCGCTTTTCTGCATTCCTCGCATTGCATACGTAAAAGTCAAAAATCAATATTACACGAATAATGAATTATAATGTTTTTAATAAAAATTATAGAAAGTTTAATTGTGGAAGATTTTTGAAGAAAAATATAAGAAACTTTATTTTTTTCATTATTTTTAACAAAATAAATTATTACATTTATTGTATAAATATTGTGCGCATGTTTACTGTTTTACATAAAATATCTACAAACTGATTTTTTTCTGCATTTCATAAACTTTTCACAATATTTATAATATTTCAACATTATTTTCTTATACAAGAATAGTTATATATCCAGTTTGAAACTTCAAACTGACGGTATCTATCTCTATCACACTTCATCGACTATTCATAGACTCTCGTGAGATGCGTTTAATCGTGTGCATTCAAACGCGAATTGATTTATTCCACACATTCCAAAATGTTCCATTCAAAGAGGTAATTTTACGGCGATGTGAACAAGGGACCAAACTAGGACAGTTTATTTACATTGTCAACATAATGTTTCCGTTATTTCGTCGCGTGCATTGCGCGCTGTTGTCAACGGCTATTGTCTCTGTCGATTCGACAAAATTTATTTGACAGTCATGTACTACAGCGAAGAAAGTAAATGACTTCTTGTAGAATACATAGCAACTTTCCGGGTGCAAGGGACCAATAAAACAAAATTGCATCCAGCGTGAATATTGGTCAACTTCTGAATATGTAAAGCTCTCGTTGGCGAAGCGCGCGAGACATCTACATATTAGAAACCGATAGTGCACGGGGGAATAAGTTGCACCAAGCATGTTGCCATGAAAATTCATATACACGCGCGTGTACGGCAGTATAACCGTACACTTTTTGTTCGCCATGCGAAGAAACAAGAAAATCAGAAGCGCGTGACCTTTCCATCAAAATCTGTCATTATCTCTAAAAAGATTGAGGATCAAGAGTTATGCATTCGCAATTAAAAGCCCGGCGTTACGTGCATTCAGAGCTTTTCGCTCGCATTTATCGACCGTCCTGCGCTTGTGAATTAATACGTACGCAATCGCCATGTCCTGTGCATTATGGAAAATTCTTCATTTATGTTGAAATTACGATAGGCGTGTATTTATGCTTACGCAATTATGCGGAATCCGAGAGAGAGATTAACGAAAATAACGGAATATTCGACAGATAAAATTGTGTTTTAGGGAATATGAAAAATAATTATAAATTTTGAGATGTAAATCGTATAATAGAAATATGAGATCTGTCAAAAAGACTTATATATATGTATTATGTACCATTTAATTCGGAGCTTTTGTTCAACATATAAAAATAATAATTAATTAAGATAATAATTTTAACGCTTTAAATAAGTCAAAATTATTTCTGAGATGCAAATTTAAATAAACTGCAAATATAGATCTTCCACACCTCTGTCTGATTGTTGTATCTTCATTTCTCTTTCGGATATCCGGGGCTGTGTTCGGGATGCGATTTGCATCCGTTATGCTATCCTTGTTTTATGTCTAACAATAAAATAGAATGGCATAATAGATGAGAGCACGTTCCCCAAGTCACAATCACCGAAATTCTTCATTTAAATATCCTCACTTTAATTTACGGTAACAATTAATAGCAGAATAAATAATACGTTTCTTCTGCTCTTGCTCGTTTCTCAGTTTAATTTAAATCGCGGATATAACGTGGGTCAGTAAACCGCAGGAAAGACTCGGAAATTAAATTTTCGCTGAGAAATATCTTGCGAAACGTGCAATGGTGCCGGCTACAAAGCACCGGTGATGAATTAATGACTACATTAACAGAGTAGAGAATTAATGAACAGATTACAAGTTCACTACATAAGTCGTGTCAACTGTGCGTTCGTCAACGTTGAGAAATTAACGTATCCTCTGTCATGTTTTTTTCGTTAGGGTAGTTGTAAAATCTTACAGTAATTTTCTAATTATCATGTTCTCGTTGATGCATCGTTCCCTAATTATAAGTTTCGCCTGTTTAGTTCGTGACACGTTAGCAGTTATCTTATTAACCAATTTGGTGCATCGCGGCGAAACCCGAAATTTCCATAATAATCATAGCAGTTATAGTCACGAGATTGCAGGTTGGCATATTAAGTGTACGTGTAAGAGTAATCATCTAAAACATTTTAAACATTGTACGTTAACGTCACTTTCAACTCATTAATTTTGTATTTATATTATTTAATTTTGTATTTATATTTTCATTTGTATAAAAAATAGAAATTATTGGTTTGAGATCAAATTCAAATGGAGTGAGTATTGAATATGAACAACATATCAAGTACAATTTTAATCAATTTAGAATAATAAACAAGACTACAATCTATAGAATTATTAAATTTATTAAATTATTCAAAAATTAATTAAAGGAAAAGTTCTGTTACACGGAAAAGATTTATGAAAGCAATTCCATTGAGGGGGAAACAAATAATTACATATTTAAATTTTTTAATTTTACGTCTGAATCGTATATAAAATTTTAAGAAACGGAAATTGAACATCGTCCAAAGAAACATCGATTCGCACTTAACGCAATGACCCTTTTCATTTTATTACCAGGGAATATTTCAATATGACTTTCACAATCATTCTTTTTTTCTTTTCTGATTACGATAGTTTGGAGTACGTTAAAAAATTCAACTGTGCGTGATACTTACGGAGAATTCATCGTGTTAAGAATACTGCTGGTCTTGGAAAAGGTTAATTGGCCCGCCAGGATTTCGACCGCGACATAAAGTTCCCACAATAGTTATCCCTTCGATAAGCTCGGTCAGGTCATGAGGAAACGGGGATTACGGGAATTTACTATACATTGTCCGCATTTTACTGGTATCGTTTCCGACGATACATCTCACAGTGTTTGGCATGATTCCAACTATTCTGTTAAGTTCACTAGGATTCTCTAATCTATTAAATTTCTGACTTAAATTTCCACATAAAACATTTTCCTTGAAAGAATGAAATGATTTTTAAGCTCGTTCAGGGGCCATGGTGCCGCCGGGGGCACCGCGATTGGAAATGCGAATGGAAAAGAACGTGACTCAAGAGAAAATTCATACGCGGCACGTGCACGTTCGCGGTTCTGTTTCCGCCGGAAATTCGACGAGTTATCGCACTCTAAATTGCTGCTGAGTCTGGATTTTTGATCAAATAAAATGATAAAGCACCAATATATTGTGGTTTTTCGCCCTCTTTCTCACGAGACCATGTCTGCACTGTATTCAATTACATTGTTCATAATTATATTAATAATTGGGTAATAATTTTCTTGATTAAATTAGAAATATTACAACTTAACTGCAACTTTTATATCGCAGAAAGAGAAGGTTATCGCAATTGTATTGTACAAATTTTTAAATCGTTATAGTGATTATTATCAAAAATTTATATAAAATATAATAATATTTAATAATAAATAAAAATAATTTAAAGCAAAGTAATTTGCTAAAAATTAATATAATGATTATGCGCAGAAACATATAAATTCAATATCTGTTGATCTGAGAGAAATATAAATTTAATACATGAATTATTCAGAAATATATGTTCGCATTTATGCAAATTAAATGCTGCAATATGATCGTTTTTAAATTAATATATCATAGATGTAAAGTAACGCAAAATAACCTTCAGGCCTGATGTCGCGCGAAAATGAATTCTATTTCCCTAGCTATTTCCGATTCTCTGTTCCACAGGCAATTAACACCATTGACGGGAGCATCGGATAGCGTTATTCGAGCAATTTCGCTAATTAGTTTACAACGCTGTACGCGCATGTGTCTTAGGATACATGCGTGTGTCACCACGCATGTATATCTCATGTGTGATATTTGAAATTGAAAAGCTTTAAATGATCGTAATATCGTATCGTCGATGGTTAACTCTGGAAGTAGGCTCACACAGTTTCGCTGTTTCCGATAATTGACTGACTAATTACTCATCCCGTGTTTACGGCTAACAATTTAGAGACGACGAGCGCCGATTGCCACCCGTTGTGTATGCTGTTTGCAGAAGGTAGCTCATTTCGTCCTTCGTCTTCAATATAACAACATCGTGACGAGAAGGCTACAGACTAGACAGAAGTTCCACGGAATACTCTCATTAAAGTGATAATAGTATGAGAAAGTTATTACAAGAGTTTGGAGAGTACAAACGCATTTGACATTACGTTCATGATTTTTGTATAAGGTTTTGCATGATATTACATGTTGAGTAATTTCGATTTTTATTACAATATTTTTGGCTATTCTTACACAATGTGAGAATAAAGTTACTTTATAAATAAAAGATATATGTATTTATGATAATCATCCTTGTATCGAAATGCCTTTGCTACTTTGAGAAACTTTTCGATCGCATTACCATCTGTTATGTTCGATAAGTTAATAATTCTCATCAACATATTTTTCTATTTTTTATCGTATATTTGTTTCGCCGTGTACAGTATATTGAAAAACCTATTCAATTACCTCAGATATTCCACAAATGTATTCAGTAAATATTTTTTTTTTCTTCACGACCACCTTAATTGATTTTTCTTCTTGGTCAGCTTTTATTATCTTAACCGATTTCGCGCTAAGGATTTCGCAACGTAATCCTTTGGATTGCTGAGAATCCCTGGAATTCGTTTTTGTTTGGAAGAATATAGGACGCAGCGGAAAAAATCGATGTGGCTGCAGTGTAAAAATAAAAGACAACTTTGACGCAAATCGCTAGGTTATATCGCACACTTTTCCGTTATAGCTTTCACGCTGTAAAAAATCTAAACGTTTTGGGAGTAACGTGACCATGTCACGAATGATATCGCCGAAGATTGGAGATTGGAAATGGTGATCGCGAATGGCGAGAATTGATCGTCAGCGTTTTTTCTAACGATGCGATTTTGGCGAGCATTTAAGAAGCCATCAATATTCGAATTTGTATTACTTATTCGTTTTATTGACTGTTGCGTCTCAATTAACTATACATAAATTTTAATATATAAATTGATTAATTAATATTAGTGTGAATGTTATGTATCATATATTATATAATATTCCATTTATTTATATCGTCTGAAACTATAATTGCGTTTGTCTACGTTAATTAAATGCATCATTTGTTTCTTGAAATTTATACGTGTTGAATAATTTATTGTCAAGAAATATTAGTCAATACATATTTTTATGTTTTATTTGCAATTTTATTCTGATCTTGCATAAAAAAATACTCTTGATATATTATTAATTTATTATTAATTATTTTTTAATAAAAAATAAATATAAGAAAAATATATATATCTAAATTTTTAATTAAATTAAAGTAATTATATTTTAAAATCTTTTGCTTGTATTCATAAAAATTGCTTGTATTTTAAAATAGAAATGTCAATACTCAAAAATAATATAAATAAAAGGATTAAAGGATAAAAGTTTAAAAGGATAAAAAATAACAATCGGTTAAAATTGCCGTTTTGAACAACGAATTCAAAGTGTATTGCTCATATCTGTCTTAAATTCTGAATCCCTGGATTGCCAGGTTATTAGATTACTCGTGTTTTTAATCAACAATCAATATCTTTTTATCTTTAATTTGTTGCGAACTATTACACGTTTATATCAGAATGATAAAGAATGATAATAAATTTTATCAATTATTTAAGTTTATAAAAATCTATAAGAACGGGAAGCAGGAAGAAGAGAGAGAGAGAGAAAGAGAGAAAGAAAGAACACATCCCCCCCATACACACAGAGACAATGTTTGTGATATCGATATTTGAAATATCGACTAAATGACGAGTGTTGCATGGTTTATGTATATACAGTTGATTGTCGGGGTCGTATCACACGTTATCCCGCTAATGCATGCATACTAATTAATTCTAGCACTATGCAGCTTCCTAAGTGACGACCTAATTTCGCACGATTGCACGAATACAGGAAGATCTGGAGTAAACTGCGTTCCGACGAGTTTGGTGCGATTCTTGCGTCGGGAATTGGGATTTAGCGGATGTACCTAACGTGATTAGCCGATCGACGCATTTCACGCGATACCGTTCGTATCGGACAGACTTTGATCCAATAATCCGCTTATTTTGCAAAAGGCCGGCAATTTAGTAGCAAAATGTGCGGGGAAACATGTGCACGCCGGAAAATGATGTATCGCCGGTGTTGAAATTTTGCCATAAACTCGGCGTCCTTTATGCATGAGGATTGGTATCATAGAAAGATCTGATTTCTTCAAGTAGCGCGACAATCGTACATACGTATAAATCAGACGAATCTATTTATCGTTCCTTGTGAGAGAAAAACGTCTCCTGTAAAAGTTTATAATCAAAGATATCCATAAATAGACACTATAAACTAACATAATATATAACTTTTCGTAGAACAAAATGTTGTCATATAACTAAAAATAGATTTTACATATTTATTAACACACGAACCAAAATTTTTTCTCGATAAACGTAACATAACAACTCAGCTCGACAGAGTTTCTCTCTCAAACTTATTGTAAAATTTAAATTAGAAAAGTTTGTTGTTTAAAAAATAATTTGTGCATTATAAATCCATTATATCGTGTTATATTTATACATAGAAGAATTATTGTATGGCAATATTTTTGAAACATTAGCAATGCATAATTTTCTTGAGATCTTTTAATTTCTTTGGAATGATTGTAAATTTGATTATGCAGTCGCTATAAAGATGTGAAATATTTCAATGAATTTAAAATTCTAATAAACTCATGATACGAGACAGTTTCCATTCAATAGCATTATTTACACCATTCTAATGTACATTATATAGCATAAGATTACATTCCAAATCCAATATTTTCTGTGAAAAGCGTGTATTATCAGGCTGCTATTTCTCGTTAAACAAATTAAATAGAAAAAAATATAAATATTTTGTATTTTAATTTTAAAACGTGTTTTGTTTTCTACATCTGTACGTTATGATTCTGTTTTCCCTTATCAACTTGTCAGCTCGCTCTTGCGCAGGAAATATCAAGAGTTCGCCTGTTCGATATCTCCAATTAATTATTTCTACCAGAGTGAAACGGAAGGATGTCAAAGTGAGATAAACAGAAACATGGAATCTTGGTATTCCGAAATCTGCCGGTGGTAATTCGCGTGGACGTGATACAGATGGAAGACATAATTAGAAACGGGATGTCGACGGATGTAGGTGCGATATCACGCGATGAGTTGTAGTCTTTGAAGTGGCAAAGTGTCGAGATGATCGTCTTTAAAAGAAATAATTAAAATCGTGACTAGCGCACGCGAATTACTAGAATCGAGGCGGTCGCGCGTATTGGCGTAACAAAGTTTCATGTCCCGCCGCGTCTGTTGAAGGGCAGCAAATGAAATTTTAGCGCAGCTTTCATTACGTGACGAGCTAGATGCTGGATTAATAGGATTTTAATTATAGCCTCACCAAGATAAGCGCAGATAAGTGCGTCACAGCAAATATAGAACTAAAACGGAAATAGTAATTATGTTTCTTTTATATTTAAATGTATTTAAAAATATGTATTATTATCTTAAATAACTTATACATTTATATATATATATTTTTTTTAAATTATAATAATAATTATTGTATATAAATGTGTCCTATTTTTGAGATTAAATTTTTTTATAAAAATGTTTTAAATTAAACTAAAATTATAACTTTCCAATATTCTGGCTTTTTTACTTTAGTTTTATAAAAAGATTTTTATAGAAGAAGTTTATAACATATTTGTCACGTTCAGATGAGGCTCTAAGAAGATAAAATGAGATTTCTAAACTAATTTTAATATTCTTAACTTTATTATATTACACACTTTATAGATTTTCAGTGAAATGCTTATTAAGTTATGTAAGAAATTAATTATTCACAAATATACTTATAAAAGCTTTTAGAAATTTATTTAAAATGTAGCCGCATAGAGTTTATGTACATTAAAACTTTATACATCAATCTTAAAAAATACTCGATCATTGTTGAATTGATTAATGAATAAAACAAGAAATTACTTTTAATAAACATGATGTATATCTTAACTCGATATAGGTTTTCAGTCTTATCTAAGACTATGTTTCAGAAAATTCTAAACAAAATTTAAACAAAGAATAATTGATCTCATATTAACTTTATGAAAAAAATGATAATAAAAAGAAGTAACACTTGACTAAATTAATTTTACTGCAAATAAATAATATTTATATACTATGAATAATAAACATATTTCTAATAATATATTTCTATGAGTAACAAACATATTTTTAATATTTCCAATTTAATCATGTGTTTTGCAGACTTCTAGACTGTAACAATACTATTATATAGAAAAGACTCAAAACTTTCTAAAGCTAATACTGGACATGGGAATATTAGAACAACATTTTATCAGGATAGAGGCTGTGAAGTGGTGCCTTGGTACGGATCATAATATATTATGAATAGCCTGTGCAAAGTATAAAAGCTTTATCATCTATTCAGCAAAAAAGTTTATCTTGACGGCAAGCTCATCCTTCACAAATGGCGAATTTACCGAAGCGGATGGATGATAAATTCTTGCCTGTGTCGAGACGTGGTTCTCACATCGCAAGCGTTTCAAACTTTAATGAGGTAACGAAAGAATTTCCTGGATGAAATGGTTCGCTGAACAAAGATGGATTCGTATCGCGAGAGGAATGTCGAAGGATAAAGTTAAACTTCTCTAGTTTCTGACGAAATTCCCACCAAACTTGCAAAACTCGATACCGCTGTTAAAACTTACAAACGTAACAAAAATCTCAACGAGTACTCAATAGTCACAATATGCCTGTAATTTTTTCGGAAAAGTATGCAGAAAAGAGGATGTGCGGAAATCTAAAACGTGTTATGTTATGCTCAGTTTATCAAAACGGGATATTCAATCAATTAAATCAACAGTAACAATTTGAATAATAAATCAGATTTTCAAAAATATCATTGATAGAAATATAACTAACGATTAAAAATTTCGTACAATGGTATAAGTAGATGGAATAAGTAAATATATGATTCCGCATGAAATTACATTTACAATCGTTTAAAAATCATGTAGATTTCCCAGTATTTTATGCAAAACTCGTATTATAAGCTTTCGGAAAAAGAAAATTTTCCTAACACAATAATCTTTCTCGTCGGAAATTTCCATTGCGCACGTTAAGAGATGCTATATTAGTTTTATCTGCCACAAAGCACCACGCAGTAGTCTCTCTCAACTGCTATGTACGTGACAATTGTGCTGCCGTTTCTATCGGCGAAGGAAATGCGTCCAGAAATCTTGCAGAGCACTTCATAACGCGATTATGAGCCATCCAAGCCTGACAATTTCTAGAAAGCATTAGCCCGGCAAAG
This sequence comes from Cephalotes varians, assembly GCA_037157785.1. Classification (NCBI taxonomy): domain Eukaryota; kingdom Metazoa; phylum Arthropoda; class Insecta; order Hymenoptera; family Formicidae; genus Cephalotes; species Cephalotes varians. Next base: position 3,908,920 of record JANQDE010000001.1, on the reverse strand, counting down.
CAAGCCTTTGCTAGATGAAGATCTAACCAACGAAACTTAATGAAAACCTCCACTACCGCATTAATTTATTATCGTGGCTGATCCGGCGCCGCACTGTGAAAACGATAAAAGATTCGGATTATGATAAAGTTGTTCGTCGATTAATAGCGCGACACTTTGTGGTTCTCCGATGAGCAGATCGCAAAAGGAATGTTATCGGCGCCGGACGCAAAAGGAAGCTAAACCGCAATTCCGCGGTTACAGCACCGTAAATCCAATGTAACGAAAGAGACGATCACGAAGTTATATATAGCGCGACCTCTTTGAACCTTTTCGGCAGCGAGAGCGATAAATTCTACATTTTTACTCGATAACGCTTCTTCGGCTTGAAGCTAACTTGTGCACGATAAAAAAAAGAACTTTCCGCTCATTACGTATTTTTACCGGCATCTTTTTCTAACAGTTTTGATGTAACTAAGTGAGTAATCTGTGAGTTTAGTTTCTATTTTGTTTTATTTAACTCCGTATTTGAATGGAAAACTTTTTTTATCGATTACACAAAACATATGTATTTGCTACAAACAAAAATTTGTCTAATTTACAAACATCTGATTAAAAAGATTTTATACGATAAATAAAAAACTTATTAACTTTCATATTGTAGTTATTATTTTTTTATGTCACAATAATTCAAAAGACGAATAGCCAAAAAAAACCAGCGTGTTTTTCAGCGTGTAATTCATATTCACTAGAGTACAATAGAATTCGTGTGTTTTCTTTTTAATCCAATTTTTACACTAAAAATTCTTTCTGTTATACAAACTTTATGCAAATATATGCAAACATCTCGTTGCATTAATAACATCGCGATGAGATTCAGTTTCGTTCGGCGAAGATGTCGCATTTTAATCTTGATTCAGCACTTTAGTTTAATTATTCGTTCGTGTTTATGTATTTATTTGTTTGGAATGCTCGAAGATGCACCGTATTTCCCGTTATGACTAGCAACAGCTTTTCGTGGCTGGTAAAGTGCATGCGAGATGATTTGAGCTTACCTCTTCCCAGACGAGCTGTTTACTAACTCCTGGCCGAAGGTTCATAATTTTTAATTCCGCCGCTTTTAACACACCATCTTGAGTAAACTCTACGTTTGGCTTTCCTTGCTCACCCTCGACAGAAACATTCTTCAAATATCTAAAGAAAGAAAAAGATACAATACGTTATAATGTATAAAGCAAGAACTGCAAGTACTTCATAAAAATTATAAATGAAAATACTATATGCTCAATATATAATATACATTATGTATTTTATAATTTTTATTGTTTATTATTAATATGTATGTAACATCAAAATATTAAATATGATATATGTAACATTATAATATAAATTTACTAAATAATGCATTGCATAAAATCAAATTGTTTGATAAATAAACATTTTCGTTTTGTAATATTATATGTATAAAATTATATGTATAAATATTATACTATATTCCCGAGAATACAATTCTTGAACAGTTTAAAATTCAGTTAATTTATTGCAAAGTTCGTAAAAATTTTCTTAATATCTATAATATTTCTATAATACTCTATAACTCGAAGAAATTTCAGTCAGCTATTCAGAAAATTTCACATAAATGCATGAATAAATCTGTCCACATTTTAGCAAATTATGTGAAATTACTTGAAAAATAGATCCCCCGTGCTCCATCGTGATTCACCGACGCCTTCGCAGCTCAGTTGAGTGTTCAAACTACGATTCGCATTTTTCGGATCATTGACGAAGTCCTCGACACCGTAAGCGTAGACCTTGATTGCCGTCGTGATTTCGCTTACCAAGCTCTCACTGCTCGTATCGAAATGCACACCTGCAGCAGCAAAAAGATATCGAGCGCGTTCGTTAAACCGATTTTATTATCAGCGAAATTTATATCGATTTGCACGATAGCCAATTTAATCATACCAATATAAAGGAGATTTTCCATTTTTTTTTTTTTTTTTTTACTGATCGGATAGAAACGGGCGAACAACCGAAGCTTAAAAATGAGACACGGATTTTAATTCTCAATATAGAACTTATTGCTTGATTTCTTTGATGACATGTAATCTCGTATGAGCCCGCGATTTACAGAAATTGAATTCTTGATGTAACTGGATTTCAATTTGGTTTGATATTCTTTTTATTCGCTTATTTTAAATAAATCCGATTCTATTTATAATAAAGAACATCATTTTAAATTTTAAATATTTATTTGATTCAGTTAGGAAATTAATAAAAAATAAATTTTGTGTGTGTAGATATAATAAAACTTAATGAAATAAAAAAAATAATAAAAAAATGTTCTCCAATTTTATGATAAATTTTCTTTTGCCGTTGATTTTATTTCACTTATATTTAACAATATTTGCTGATTGTATTCTTTTATATGTACAAAAAATATATCTTTTTCTGCAAAGAAATTTCACGGACAACTTGAACTTTGCAAGATTTAGACAGATTTTTATGCGACACACTGCGACAACTATTTCCATAAATATCAAAAGTGTGAGCAGAAGATGCGAGAAAGAGAGAGAGAGAAAAGTGAAGATAAATCGATGTATCACAAGGCCGAGAAACATTGGCGACTCATGCAAGAATCGTCGAGTTGCCTTGTTCTCTTTGTTCGGCTAGAAGTTGACCCGTGAAAATCAAGTCAACGAAATTTTCCTATACCGTGTAAATATGTTTTAGATCAAGATATTCTTTGAAAATTAGAGATACTTGTATAGAAAAATTTTGAATTTCACGAGACTGTACTCAGAAATTTTGCAAACATCTTTTTGATAAAATATGTAAAGTTCTTATTTTTTTCATATTAGCTAAAATGAATTTACGATGGATATGTACTCTTGCAACACCAAAAGAAAAAGACAAAGAATATTAAATATAAGCAACGTTTACTTTGCTCGATTCATAGCAATCGTGTTTAAAAGCGCGAAGAGTTTGCGTTCTACATAGAGTGAGTTTATCGCGCTAGTTTTAACTCGCAAAAATTCAGACGCGAGAGATCCGCGAGAGAGTTCAATCCGAGTTATGTTATTCCACGTGGCTCACTGGGAGGAATTCGAATTTATTTTTCTCTCAAGGATATTCTTGAGAAATTCTCAAGGAAGGAATCAATTTTCTCTTTCCGCGATTCTGGTCACGGTGTGAATAACTCTCCCGTCTACCCACCTGAAAGACGTGCATTCTTACCGATAAAAGGCATATTCTAAATGTCAATGTATATGTAATCGACATAAATACAACTTTATAGTGTCGCCTGGCACATTCAAAAGAGACATAAGATTAAACATATATTTGAAACGCTAATTCTGAATGTTAATGATTAACCAGAATTGTTTTTGTTTCACTATATGCGCATGTATTATGTTTTACTTTTATTTATGAAAGATGTTATTTTTAATTTATCTTCGACTCAGTAAATGTACGTAAATCTTAAATCTTTTAAATATACATTTTGATTTTTTTTTATAATTAATTATAACGAGAAAAAAGACTTCTGATATGAATGTTTAATTTCTCAGATGTGGAAATGCATATTTCTCAGATATTGTTAATTTTAGTCTAAAACTATGTAAAAAAGTTATAAATTTAATTAAAATGTACCACAATTGTTTGTTTTATTTACATGCACATTTTAAAATATGGATTATATAGTTTACGTATAATTTGGCTGGAGATTCGTACATGGATCTTTATGGTATTTTAAGCAAATTTGCAGATCCAATGACCGCGTGGATACGAATAATTTTACTCACCTAACATTCCGACCGGGAACTGACTAGGGGTTTGTAGATTCTCAATAACGCTTTGTGTGACAACCCACACGTAATTCTCGCCGATAATTTTGTAATCCCTGGCTGCAGTCAGAATATGAGTAGCCTCCTCTCTGGTCGAGTACAGTAGCATCACTCGTGACTCGCTGTTAACTAGCTCGAGCAGATCGTGTGGTTCGGTAACCAGAATGGCGCTCAGTATGGTGAACTTGAATGTGTCCTGCATGTCGGAGATTCTCTCTCTGACCGCCTGTATGAAGTCGTCGTGACCAGCTATTTGTGAGGTGACTACACTAAACTGATGCCACTTGTACCTCTCCAGGATACTAAGCATCGCCGCAGTCTGATGTTCCAGCGACGGTGCCAGTTGCAGTTGTAGGCTACTTTGTGATGCCCGCTGCAAGCCAACGGAATTCTCGTTATGTTTCGCGAATGTTGACAAAGTACACGGACTGTACATTTTCGTTTAACTTTAACTTCACAGTTTTATGTTACAAAAAAAGAAATTTTTTATGTTTGCAGTTTTATGTGCAGCAAAAGAAAATGTAAATAGTATGAACTTGTTTTATTGCAAACTGCATGTTTCATCTTCTATATTTCAATATTTCAATAAAACTTGAGAAATTCTTTGACGTAATAAAAAATTCATTTGCAAACAGATATTGTTTGCGCGCTCGGCAGAAACATTAGTTCGTAAATTCTTTTACGTTTTTCATTTTAGTTAGTTGAACCAACTTACTCTCTCCAGACCAGAATTATCGGCATTCCATGCAATCACAGGGATTCCTAAGTAACCGGCCAATTGAAGAAAATATTGAGCGCTGGCCGTACTACGTCCGTATTGCTCGTAGTTCATAAGGTATAAGATGGCCGATACGTTCACCGAAAGAAACTCTTTGCAAAGTGAGTCTAAGATAGCTGAAATACAAATTATTCCATGATAAGTAATAATCTTAATAAATAATAATCTTAAACAATATTTCAATTTTTTGCTTTTGTGTGTGTGTGTGTGTGTGTGTGTGTGTGTGTGTGTGTGTGTGTGTGTGTGTGTGTGTGTGTGTGTGTGTGCGTGCGCGTTTAAAGGAAATTTTAAAAGATTTTTAATTTTATTAATATCCATGTAGCACAGCTTGATATGATACGCATAATAATTGTCAATTATTTAAAAGTCAATTATTTACAAAACAACATGCATTAATAAAAATAATCGTCATATGTTCATATTCCTTTTTTCAATTTGTCTTTATTTTTCAAATTTTGCGAAGCGAATTTTTTGGATTAGCTAATCGAATAAGTATTGATAAATGATCAACACTATATTTTGCAAATTACGATAATTCAGTTAAATCAAATTTATTTTCGATTTATCAGAACCATTAAACTTCATGTCGAATGCATTATCATTTAGCCGCGGGAATAAAGCGGTACGTATAGCTTCAACTTTTTGCGATGACCATCCCAGTTACGCCACGTTATTCTTACTCGCGAAATTTATCTCTGCGCCTTTATCACACACGCCCATTTTTTTAAAAAGCAAAAAGCAAAACGACGACGACGAACGGCGACCAGTAATGTAGTCTGACCTATCTCACGCAGCGACACTCACTCTTGACCGACTGACCTCGTTTTCGTACGCCCTATTGTTTCGAAATATAAAGTAATTGGAAGTTTTAGTCTAACCAATTTTGATTTTATATGTTATTTCTTCTATTTGATTTTATCCGATTTAATTTAACCGAAAAACATCAAAGACCATAAAACAGAATTGAAATTCTAAAAGAATATAGTAGATTTGGATTTAAGTGAACGCTTTATATTACAGTATTGTACTCTAGAAATTCTTATTCCTCAAAGAATCTTTAATTTTCAGTTGTTTTCAATATGAAAATAAAAATATTGATTTTTTAGCTCCTTATTTTTCAAAAAATTTTCGATTTTCAACTGTTTTTAACATAAAAAATAAGAATTATTTAATTTAAAGATTTTTTAACTCAAAAAATAATAGATCAAGAGTAATAGATCACAATAATTAAAAAAACTAATTATGTTTGTTGTAATAAAATTTTTATTATTGATTTTTTTGCATATGTGCAATCTAATACATACAAAATTATATTGTTTATACTATTTATTCACAAATATTATGATTAAAAATTCGAAAGATATAGATTTATATGAACTCATATAATCGTATTTAATTTAATTAAAATCACTTTTTTCTTTAATTGTTTGTAGAATTAAACTAGTTGTACTTATTTAAATTTTCTAATACCGTGTATGAATTAAATTTTCTAATCAATAATTCGTACATTAAAGATAAACTTATTTGCTATTAACAACTTGGTATTGTTTTTATCGTATGTATAATTTAAGTCTTGTAATATTTTTATACTTGATCGCGTTTAATTCGTAATAGAAAATATTCTCTAATTCAGGACATACTCTTATAATAAAATCCTATTTCATGAAATACAAGTGTTTGCTGCTCTGTAGCAAGTACTAGAGGAGATCGATCGTTGAAGAGTATCATCCAATGCTCAATATGATCTCTTAAACGACTAATTTTAACATCTTACAAGAGCAATGACTTAAATACGAATGACTTTTAGATACAATTTAAAAATATGTGCAAATATTTGAAAAATATCGTTTTTCTTTTAATCTTTATATTATTGAATTTAATGACAATTAAATTAGATTAATTCTTATCCTGCTTTATCCAACTTTTTATATATCCATATTTATAAATTATAATTATTTAATTATATATATAAAACTATAGTCCTGAAATGCTTTTTCGTTATTTTTTGATAATTTTATATTTTTTGAAAGAATGTCTATATTTTCTTTTCTGTGCATTACAAAAAAAATCAAGATCTTTTTTCTTCATTTTACTTATAATTTTAAAATAATTTAATAAATGTTGCACACATCTTGAAAACAAATTAGACGTGAGATATAATTTATACATATATTGGCATATTTGAACATTGCGCTTTTATCCTTACTTTCATTATGTGTTGTATCTATACTTATTTAATATAATTGTCAGATTATGTGTAATTCATTAAAATATATAACTAAAATATATAATGCAATTATCATGAAATCATTGATTAATTAATTCAATCTGTTACAATTGCTGCTTTCATCTTTTATCTATCTCTTTTGAAATTTTTATGAAAATTTTGAAAATACCAAGCAAAAATCAATTCATTCATTAAGAATAATTGAAATATGCGAATGATTATCTCATGCCTTTGATATCAACGCCATGAAAATATATTAATTAATTTGATTCGAATATGACTACGTTAACATTACTGAGTAATGTTATTTTAACGCGACAGCAATTATTCATACGTATTATCGCCAACAAAACCGCAATCATAGTTAGCACAATAAAGCAATATTTGTGTAACATTCTATGTCATTATTGAAATAAAATTACATTAAAAGTAAAAGTAGCCATAATAAACAAAATATAATTAACATGAATATGTGATTTATGTTGATTATTTTATTTGTGATGGAAAAAAGAATATTATTCCTGTCAAAAGAAACGACGATATTATTCAAAGACATATTCTAACAGTGTATAGAAGCCACACAATTCTAAAATGATCGTATTAAATTAACGTGCCCAGTTTCATTTCTCTCTATATGTACGCCCTGTCTCGAATTAATGAAAACGTAGTACCACGAATATAATAGCTAAATCTGTATCAAGCAACAGTAAGTCGATTAACGTAAATTCCTTTGATCAGGAACTACCTTGACTTCGAAATATAGTATAGTCGAGTGCTTCGTCGACCATGCGTTCGTAATTTGTTGAGATTGGATGTACACGTTCTGCTAAGATAAACTTTAGGACAAAAAACAGTCCAAACACGCAATGCTTTTTAAATGTTACAATTAAAAGAGATAGTTATTAAAAATTTGACGAAAATATTGACCTCTGATAAAATCAATGATGTATTATTTATTAATCTCAAACTGCGTCGTTGAGAGATCCTGTTTATGTATTTATCGACAAATGTATATAGTAAAAGATATTTTGCATTATTGTATTTGTTCCAAAATTTATGAATTATAATCCTACTTAAAAGCGATAAATGTCTAGAGTGGGCGACGAATTCGACGAATTCGAGTCGCATGTTTTAAACGCTCATCAAGAGTTATTAACGAGCAGATTATTTACGGCTCTTTGGCGCTTGGTCTAAATCAATGAATGGATTATTTACGACATTGCATGTTTCGTGAAAATTAATAATTCTTAATGGAATGTTGGATTCTTGCTTGTAACAACAAATGACATTAAAAATTGGATGTGTGGAATTAGCAAATATGAGCTGCTCGTTCCGAGAAGTGCAAAATTTATATACATATATATCCGGTTTTATTTAAGTAATAAGTCTATAATCGTCGCACATTATTATTAATTTTTTTACATTGTTGAATTATATATCTATTTCTGTATAACATGCTAGTATATATTATCGGAGCTAGTATAATTTATTGGAATATATCGCAATTTAACGTAATTTATTAATCTGTATTGATGCCGACGTAAATCCGGTAAATGAAATTGAACGCTGAATTTAATTCATCAAGATTAGTCACCTCCACAGAACTATTTGTGACGTTATTCTAATCACAATATTTGCGAATAGCTTAACGATTCCGCCAATCTATTAATACCAATACATTTACATTGGCGAATTAGAAATTGGTCGCGTTTGTTTCGATCAACAATTATGATGCCAATAACGACAATCCTGATAAATTGAGAATTCCGCATTATTGGCCGCAAAGATATTTCACCGGTAATTACAATATCAGTAATGATTACGCTACCGTAATCGGAGATACTGGCTTGGGAATGTTGCCTTGGCTGCTGCGGCTTAGCGCTCGTATATCGATAGACAGCTTAACCGCATATTAATTAATCAGGCAATTATGAATGTGTAGAACAAGCTTCTATAGTTTCACAATCAACAAATAGAACCACCAACGATAAAATAGTTTTATGAAAATTATTTTATCCTTCAGAGTAAATATGAGTATGAGCAAGTAATGAGAAAATTTTCTTCTTTGAAAGCGTGTCTGACCATATACGACTTTATTCTACTGAGCAATAAGTACTTCTGCTTATATTTTGCAACTTTTAATTAGCTCAATTAACTATATCTAATCTTTTGCAGCAGGCGCGATACATTATTACGATGGAAATGTAATTCTTTTTAATTTGCGGGAAATTTGTATCTGTAATCATGGTAGAAACTTAGCGCGATAGAGATGCCAAGAAATCCACTATGGAGAGTTAAAATAGTTCACCAGTTGGCACCGTCGACATCATATAATCTTTTAAGGTATGTTTATTGGAATTTAATTAGACGATATTGCTTTGCTTTTGTCAAAGTATATATACTTGAAAATATAAAAAAATATGGGAAAAATATTCATAAATGTAGATTCTTCTCTACTTTCATTATATCGTGATAATGGTATAAAAAAATTATACAAAATGCGCGGAATAATTTTTTTGAATAAATATTTCTTTGAAAGAAACAGTTACGTAATAAGATAAACTTTTTAACTGTGTAATTAGGTTACTAGAAATATTGTTGTTATAATATTAATGTAACATTAATGCATTAGAAGATTGTATCTGCGTGCATTACTATTTAATTATTCTTTCGCGTTTAACCGAACATTTTTTGCGCAAATTTAATACGCAGTAGTTTTACCTTCGGTCATAAATTTCAAAGTTTTTCCTTAATTGGAATTTGTATGAAAAAAATTTGGCGTTACGTCATAATGGAATAATCCGGGCATAAAATAAAATAAAAGTGCGATGTGGTTTTCAAACTTCCTTAGCGTAAAGTATAAATTGACGAGATAAGTTTAATTGAATGCACACTGAAAGTCCCGGGTAAATATTTCACAATTAGTCTAAAAGCTCGCAGAGTATAGAGGCGTTTCCGTAAACACACGAAACTAATGACAGTTGACGTTTAACATAAAACGAGTTTAATCGATAACCGCTTAAATGATTGCCTATTCGCTAAACTTAGTATTTAATTAAATTATGTATAAAATGTTTCTGAAATTAAGATTTATAATTATAATTGTTTATATATCGTTGATCTTATTCGATAAATCAAGGTAAGTTGAAATTGATTTATATATTTGCGGCTACTATTGCAAATTAATTATACTGACACTATTTTACATTTTAGCTAGAAATAATTATTTCAAGAAATTAAAAACAAAATATAACAAAATATTTGAGCATTTGCAATATATTCTGCATAATTCTTGTGAAAATTGAGAAAATTGCACTTTATGACTTTCCAAACGTTAATAATGCGATCATTTCTTTGTCGTACTTTAATACTTTTCTTTTTATGTATTATTTGGAAAAAAGAGCTTTTTAAAGCTCAAAGTATCATCGTTACTTTAAAATAGTGCGGTCGCGGTCGTTTCGTAAACATCGAAATTGGAATAGCTGGTGCATTGTCCAAATATTAGATAGAGGAGGAAATTTCTGATGCGAGAATCATATACCGAATGACAGCAAACGCGTAAATACACCGACATCGACATCACGCTGTCGTCATGAACGTGTGAGTTAAGCCTGAAATATTGGCTCGCCAGGACATCTTTTGGATACGAAGAAACGCAATGCGCCAATGTTAATTCCGACAGGTCGTACATCACTTCTACGGCCAAACAACGCGCAGAGAAATATTTTCCATGGTAAAATCTTCCTGACCAACATCAGACGGGAAATTACGAGGAGTGCGCGCGCAGTTGTGTTTGCTTGGCGATGTTCACACGACGTGAGCAAACTTCAAACACCGAATAAAAGGAAGGAAATATCACAACTCATGGTAGCCATTGAAAGCAATGTTTCTTCTTGCGGATTGCTTGTTGTTAATAAAATTTTGTAAAACTATTATGTACATTGGTGAAATCTTTGTTAAAAATATACATAATATAACATAAACGGATCTATTATGTATTTTTATTATCGTGTTATATCGTTAAGTTAATGAGAAAGATATGTCGGTAAGAATCTAAACGTAACATCGCTGCAATGTCCATCTTATCAACTTGCGACGTCAACTAGTTATCACCGATTATTTATTTATCCAATTATTTAAAATAATGTTTTTTCTTGATTTCATTTAGTAACTTATTTGCCTGTTGCATCAAACTTCGTCAAGTCTGTATCAGCTTTACTAATATTTATCTAAATTCGCGTAAATCTAATCATATCTTTACATAAATTAAGAAGATTGTATTAGAGAAAATCGAGTAAAGTCATATGATACGAAAAATACATGTATATCATAAAAATTCTATTAATCGTATTAAATTATATTATTTTAAATTTATATAAATCACATATAATGCTCTTATTTTACGTTACCTTTTTGCAAATAACAAAAAATAGATTTAGTTAACTCTTCCACTAAAAATATTTCTCTTATTGTATTTGTATTATTATATATCTCAGAAACAAGTTGATTCGAATATCATAAAATATTGATATTAATCTTTATATCCGGCAATAGAATGAACACATTCTTCTCGAGACTCAATCAGTCGCGAAAATATTTACCTGTCGGACTCGGCGTGAGCTTCATCATAGTGCTATTGACCTGCGATGGGGTGAACTGGTATTTGTCCAGGAAAGAGAACCTGGATTGGCCTTTGGTCTTGCTATGACCTTTGTGCAAATTGACAACAGCTCTATTAATGGCTCTTGTATATTCTCGCACGCCGAAACTCGTGTGCGGCACTATCAGGCCAATGCTGAGCTTTGGCAATGAGGTATTACTGTCTTTCATCAATTTGTGATGATCAGTCTGACCGATTGATGATTTTACTCCATCTCTAGGCGAGGCGACTAGTGCGCCCACCATCAAAAGAATGTACAAGCCACGCATTTTTTTTTCCCTCTTGAATCACAATTTCGATTCTTATAGTTTGAAAAGATTAATCTTGATTTTTGCTAAGATATTAACTGCATCACTTTAGGATAAATCAGGTACACGGTCACAAACACAGAATAATAAGTTCACCATTTACGTTAATTACAAGTGATCCATATTAAGCTGCACTTTTAGTAACACTTCAGTCATTATAATGTATTTTTTCCGTACTCTCGTCATTGTCATCGTCGAAGATTTATACATTACACTCAAAAGCTATAAGACACCTCGCACACGTCTTGCTCGCTGGACGTCTTTGTAAATGTAGATTTATTTAATAAATTTAATAACGTTATAGCTATCATCCACGATAATATATATTGTGTTTTATTTATTTAAAATTTAATTAATGCATGTAACATTATGAAAAACACATATCACATTCCATCACAACAAGATAAGACACTTTAATAACAGGTTTTTTTATTCGTGCTCATATATATCGTTATTTAACATCAAAAACTGTAAATATATTTCTTTCATATATTAAACGCGATAATATTATATTCCACAGAAGGAAGACGAATTTGATTCACTATTATAAGACAGACAATGATATTTTATTAAACACGAAGATTGAAAATTTTGTGAAGCAAATCGAGGAAATGTCCATCGAGAGTTGCCGGTACTTAGGAAGATACTGAAAGATAAAATAAGATTTTACTTCAATGCCAAGCGGATAATCCGTAATTGCAAATCAAGTCTCGAATACATTACGTAAGTAAATTACTTACGTTTCAGGTCCTTTAAAATGTGTAAATACCTAAATTCTTCCGTATCTAAGTTCTATAGAATTTTATGTGCTTAAGCATTTAAATGCTTCAATAATTGGATCCGTAAATCCTTTAATCCTTAGGCATATAAAGTTCTTAGTTAATTTAATTACTTAATTTTCCTTCTCCATTTTCATTCTCAAGAACCGAACTTTATTTCTCTCGCTCTGCGAAACACATATATTAACGGATGCAACAGATACGCGAACATTTTGAATTGATATGATAGAACCATATTGATAAAAACGCCTCTCTCTTCGAATATAAGAAACAAAATTTGAAGCAAATTAAGTACAGCCGCACCTCGATCGTGTGCCCACCGATAATTCGACAATATTCTCGGGGATTCCTATTCAGTTCTGGTGTAATTAGTATTTCTTTGCCAAGCAACAGCAAGATTGGCCGGAAGCAATTACGACGCTTTCAATTAATCGGCTCGATAATTTCGCGAGGATCTAGAGCGTCAGGACCGCGGCTGAACCAATTGCCGAGATTTTCATCCGTCCGTTGGAGAGTCATTTTCGCGTGTAATACCACATTAATTAGTAATTATAGCGATGTATCATATGCTTGTATTTGGCTATGCATGTCTTTGTTCTTTTTTGCATGAAAAATTTATTGCAATGTTGTAGCAATAAAATTCGATATCTCATTATAATAATTAATATAAGATCTATTTCTGTTAATTGCATTTATTACATTTCTTAAACTTTTCTTGTCTTTGCATTTCCAGTTAGTTTCTTGCAAAAATGTGTATATGTATGTGTTTTATTTAACATGCCGTAAAATGCAAAAAATGTAAATAGAAAAAACGGAATTCAATAAATAAATATACTTTGGCACGAGGTTTTTCTAGAGATTCGAATTTTCCGATTGTATCGAATGCTCATTTATCAGCTTCGCTGACAATATGACAGGCGATAGAATCGAAACATGCCCAAGAAAAAAGCATTGTAAATCCAAACAACAACGGGCAGTGAAGAATGCGGGTTCGTACTATATCATGAACTTGTTTTCTCTCCCTCTGGTACATCTATTGCAGGGAGTACAGTATTGAAGTCGACGGAAATGTTATTTGATTGACGAAGCTTCGATGTGTTCGCTCTTGCATTTGTACAAACAACGTAGAATAATGTTTTTCTTTCGTTTTTTGCTGACTGTTTCGGGAATTAAATGGAAGAAAACAGGAAAAACCGGGTCGCATTTGATCGGATTTATGAAAATTGGCGTTATCCACACAGAGTGCAGAGGCGATAAACGGGAAATTTGCATTACAATACATCTATTTTCATTTTATGATGACGTCGCGAACAAAATATCGAGTTTAATAAATCTGTTATTATCTCACAACTGCGAACGTTTTCACAAATAAAATGCACAAATATCTTTTTTTTGCAATTTTTAAAATTAATAATCGTCTATTTGATAAAACACAATTTATTACTATTGTTTTTTTCTAACGGATCGCGTTATACACATATTTTTATAATCTGTTCAAATTTAGAAAATTAAATTAAATAAAATTTATTTCTATTTTTATTGAATTATTCAAACTTTTTAATTTTTAAATAAAATAGTTTCAAAGAAGCGTATGTTGATTTATATCTACTACAATATTTAAGTAAAGAATTAATTATATTATATATAAAAATTTTTTAATTTTATAAACTTGTATTTATATTTTATTTTGTAACATTATAATCGACATACACTAATTTTCTTCTTATCAAGCTTGCTGTTAAATTATTTTTATAAAATAATAAATGTAAAAATAGTATATAAATAGTATATATATATATACGCATAATACAAAAAATAAATAATACTTAAATGTTAAAATATAATAATATACAATAATAACATATAAGAAAAGAATAAGAATATAATAAAATATTAAATTAAAAGAAAGTACATTGAACATGTGTAACATAAAGTTTAAGATTGAATATTTGTCGCAACAGATAAGATGTTAAAAGATTTAACAGATGAAAGAAGAACCATCGGACGCAAGAATATCTAATTCTAATCTCACTTACGCTTAAACGAGCTCTACAGCGAGAGAAGTTAAGCTAACTTTGTAGTGGCAACGAGATTGTGTAATAAACAAGCCTGTGCTCGTTCTCCAAGGATCGGAAATCGTTAAAAGAAAAAATTTTCCACAGAATTCTATGGTTTCTGAGCATGTTTCTCGGCAAATTCCAAAGTTATGCCGTCACTCGCGGAATCACCAATAGAAACCAATGCCAAAGTTTAGCCGCGTCGACTCTAGTTAAACCCTGGATTTCGGAAAGTACTTTGGAAGGATCGCAGTCACGTTGTACGAAATCCCGCTATACCGATGACCGCTTTCAGCGAACTTTGAGTCTCGAGTAATATTGCAAGAGTTTGGCCATGAAATGTATCGAGTTACAAGAAACTCTAATTTGCTACGTTCATGGCATTCAAGAAAGTTGTAGTTGCATAGTTACAAAAAATAATGCATTCAACAAAAATGCATTAAATAATATTAATAGTATCAAACTAGATAAACTTTAATTATGTCGATATAAAAAACATTTTGAAGCCTGACTTTATTGACAATATTCGATTGATACATCTGTCAATTAGAACAATCTTAAAAACTGTAGCTGCGTTTAGCAAAAAAGAACAGTTTAGTAAGCGTTTTATACTGAATTATATTTTACTCTAAATCTAAACTAAGCTAAAACTATATATCTAATATAATTTAATCAACGCATAGTGCTTATTAAGCTGCTGAACGCGACCAATAAGTACAAAAAAATTAATGAATGCTGAATAAATTAAATAAAATTTTGTAGTAAAATTTGCTAAAATATTTTTGAAACAGACAAATAGAACAATAGAGGAAAAGAGAGATACAGAGAGAGAGAGAGAGAGAGAGAGAATAAGCAAAATTTTATTTAAAAAAAAAGATATTAAAAATCAAATTTTGTATATAATTTCAGTAAACTTCAATAAGTTTGAAGAAAGTTAGTGTCCGTCGACTTTAATCTTATTATATATACAAATTTAATTTTAAAATAACATTTTATACAAAGAAAATGTTCTAAATAAAAAAGAGGATAATTTGTTATCAATATGCTCTTATTATAAGTAATACACTGTAAATATATTTTTTAACAGCTATATTTATAATACTTTATATCTTTATAAATCGTTTAATTAAAGTATAAAATAATGATTTTGAAAAGACATATTTTAAATGATGCATGTCTATTTCGTTAATAGGTATGCACAATTTCCGACAGATTCAAGATATCTCAATGGTGTCAAGATTGCCATGGGATGTATTGGATTAGAGCTATTTATGCCAATGGGAAATTGGTGATAACAAGATTCACGGAAATATCCGGATATCATTATCCGACAAGATCTCGGCAACGTCAAACCTATTCCAGCCATTTCGACGTACTGTCAGGATTATTGATAGAAATGGGTCTTTAAGCGAATGAAAATAGAGATATAGATTGGAGACAAACTCATCATATTAATAGCGCTCATACAGACACGCACGACAGCTCTCCTCTTGCGTCGTGACGGAATTTTCAATTACACAGTAGTTCTTAGAAATCTATTCTTCATATTTAATGCAGTTTATCGTGAAATAAATATAAGGCCAGAAATCACAATCTTTAACTCCGAAACTAGTAAAAATTAAAATTATAAGCATAAAAATTGTTACTCTTTCAAGTTGTGTTATAATATAATATTACAAGAAATTTAGGAAATTATATTGTGCTTTGGTATTTTGTGCGAAAAACTATGTTATATATAGTTTGTAAGTAGTTACATGTATTTAAAGCAAAATAAAAGAAGAATATTTAAATAAAAATTATAAATTCTTATTTAAAAATTAAATAAATTTATAATAATAAATAATAAATTTGTAATCGCGTTCACGTACAATTCTTCCGATATTCAGCTTTGCAAGAATAGAAGGTAAGCCCGGTTCCCTCTTCTTTCAACCCAAGCGAAATGGGGGAAAAAGAGAAATCGAACCGCGAGATTGCAGGGAATTGAAACGGCAGATATGGTTCACGGGACATTATTGAGGATTCTTAAAGTTAGAT
>JANQDE010000001.1:3589753-3887253 GCA_037157785.1 Cephalotes varians | reverse complement strand
AAAGCAGCTATTAAGGTTATGCGCTACCCTTCGGTGCTCCAGCTGGTTTAATCCAGATTCTGCGTGATTGCGGGGCAATAAGGTTGTTAACGCAGTAAAAGCTGCAATATAATCGAAGCTCGAGTTAAATCATATTCAATAAACAAACTTTATATACAGAAAAGCTGCTTTATCATACATTAATACTGATTAATAATTTGCTTACAAATACAGTTTTCTTTCATAAAAAATAATATATATTAATTTTTAAAAAATTAGTTATTTATGGAATTTTTTAATTTTATTAAAAAATTTATATGTTTCTATTTTAATTCTTTTAAGAGATTTTATAGCTTTATAAAAATTATAAAATTGTATATTCCGCAATAATTTTCTATTATTTGTTTCATAAAAATAATCTAATAGTTTTAAAATATAACTATACATTCACATATAAATAAAGCTTTTAATTTGCTTATTTGCTTCTAGCATAATTTATTTTTGTTTTATTTAAATGTTTCTTTAGCCAGTAGCAAGTATCGCATTTTTTTATTATCAAATTCGTTAGATACAACCTTTCGTTGAAAAGCAATTCTGGCTTAGCACGGATTAATAATAAAACAAGAATAAACGTACTGCATTTTATTCAGATATATTGGATATTCGTATAAATGCAAGGCAGCGAATCGATATTTTGTGCAGCAATAATAGATGCGATAACCAAAGAAACGTTGCAGAAGCATGTTGCTTAACCATTTTGCACTGCAAATGCACACTCGCTATGCTAAAGCGCGATAAATCTATATTTCGTTCACCGCAAGCGATCGTTGCGAGACTCGTGAAAATAATATGACGTTGACGTCATACATCCTGGTAAACAAAACGTAATAACGTTTACCCGAAGAAGTAGGACCGAAAAACGAGGACCTAAAATAAAATAAGATGACAACGAGAGTGAAGTAAAGAATGAGATGTCATCTTAATATAGACGAGAGAATATAGACGTGTTTATCTGACCCCCGCCCTCCCTCTGTGTTAATCGATGCAGCTTCCAATTAGCGCCTCATTAAGCGATGCGCACCGGAAGGTTGCATTTGAGGCTTGCAAAAGAGTTAGACATGAATGTAGGAGTGTAGAATTCCGTTGGCATTACGCAAGCGAGCATCCATTATCACCTATTCTCAGAGCTGCGGATGACCCGTGGTTAACGGACCGATCGGGACACTCGTCGGGCGAGAGAGGGATGTTGAAGAGCTCGTATACCCGTGCATTTCGGAGTATTTAGCTGTGTTGACTTCGATGGAATCGATCGACGAATTAACTCGAGCATAACACGCCGATGGGAGCTGTTATGCTACAAGCGCAAGAGAAATAGTAGTGGACTAGTTTTCGCGGGGCGTGCACGGTGTCGAAAATCGTCCATTCATATTGATATATCGCTCTCGCGATGAAGCTTGGAGCACGGAATAAGTGGGATTTAAATGGGATATTTTCGTGAGAGGATCAGATTACTGCAAAACAAAACGGTCAGAATTGCAACAATATAGCAAATATAAATTTTTGTGGAGAAAAAAAATATAATCAATCCTTCACGCGATCGTTATCAACTAAAACTAAAAGTAAATTACAAAAGCATAAAACTTAGAATATGTTAATATATAAAAATCATGCACATTTAGAATAATTTAATTAAATATGTTGTAATGATTAATTTCAACGATTAAGTATCACAAGCACTTAAGGGTTTCTAGTATTACAATGGTCCAAAATTGTACAAATTGCATATGTCTGTTATAAAAAAAAAAATTGTAGCGTATACACAGCAATTTATTATAGCAGATTTTAAATTAAAAGGGAAAACATAAAAAAAGTAAAGACGCATGATATATTGCGACACTTGAAGCTTCAGATATTTTCACTCTTTAATCGTATGGCTTTAACAATATTTTGGCACATCATAATTAATGATATAAATAGATATAAATCCAAAAACTTTAAAATAAATTACTTTCAATGTTGTGAATAAAATAAGCAATATTCGAGACTTTGATTTGCAATTAGTCATCCGCTTTCGCATTATTAACGTTATCGTTGATCCTTCTCTGGATCGATAAATATGATACCTCTGTGAAGTCGCACAAAGGTGCGATCGCGCGATCTACTTGACAGTGATCGATGTGGCAGTGGTGTCAGGTCGCGACATGATTATCCGCGCCGACCACGAAGATCCGTTTCTACGGACGCGCCACGATGTTCCTCCGGAATCTGCGAGAGAGGAAAACGGAGACGGACACGCAGAGCGACGGAGAGAGGGACACTTTCCAGGATCGATCTTAGCTCTGAAGATGGAATCAGGTCATTCTCGATCAAAATTGGACGCATCCACGCGTCGCACGATTTCCGTCGCACGAGGTGGAAACTGATATTCACGGTTCGATCCGCTTCGCACTTCGTTGGAGGATATGTGTGTTTATTTAAGTCGCCGTACTATTGGCCGTTCGATCACGTTGCAAACGACGCGCCCTGAGTTATTATGACCCATCAGCTGTTTTGCTGCCACGCTCGTTTTTCTTAGTGTAATGTATTTCTTCAGGCTCATTATAAGCGTTATCTCGAGCTCGCAAAGTTCACGTGAATAATCTATATCGACGAGAAAGTTCGCCAATTGTAACAAAGTGCCACGACTCGTTATTACTCCGAAAATCAGTACAGCGGTACACGCATCGGCACTTGGTCGCGGGACAATCGAGACTGGTGGTGATCTTCGGAACAGCTGTTCAGATGATCGATCGACGTGTACAGCTACCCTCGCTGGTCGGCGAAAATCGGGGGATCGGCGTCTTCCCACGCGGAACGCGTATTTCGCTCTTCGTCGTCGTATCGCTGACTACGGCACACTCGGCTTACTCTTCACCTCCTCGCCACCCCCGCTGTTCACGTGACTAGGAAGTTTCACTGGCGCAGTGGAAACGTTTAGTTGATCCACGAGGTGCACGATCTTTTGATCCTAAGCTAGAGCTTTTCCCGGGCACTTTACGCGCTGAGAAACGGTTGAGATCGCTTGAAAACTCTTCAACCCTCGAGGGTTTTCAAAAGATGTAAACGACGAAAAGAATCTCCGGAATACTGTCAGAGCAACGGATTGCCGGAACTGCGACACTTTCACTTGTTTTTTGTTGTTTTGACACGTGCACCGTTTCGGATGCGGCTTTGCGACATCCTCTCATGTATGCCCGATAACGCACACACCGAAGAAGAAATTTAAAGACATAAAGCCCGGCAAGCACAGCGCGAAAATGTGATAAGAAGAGAAAGCGAAGAAAATAACAACAGGACAAGACGTAGATAGAAAACGACAAAGAAAAACGGAAAAAGAAAAAAAGAAGGAGTAGAAGGAAGGTAAAAAAACGAAGAAGATGATGAAGAGGAGAGATAGAGGAAAAAGGAACGGCTACCACCCCCGTAGCCTTCGATTTTCGGGAGGAAAGTGAAGGCCACAGACACCGCCCAGCCAACCGCCCGGGTGTGCCAACACGAAAAACCACCCCGTGGTGTGTTCCACGGCGGATGGCCCGAGTAACCCCATCGCGCATGTGCTCAGTCGCCATGGATACGGCGACAGATACGCGCTGACGGCGGCAGCGGTGGCGGTCCACGGTACTTTAAGGGTCGCCAGGACTTTCGCACATAACAAGCATGTCGAGGTTCAGAATTATATGAAAAATGGAAGACTTCCCTCATCTCTTCCGTGTCACCGTTATTGCAATGTTCGGCACTCCATTGTTCTTAATAAAAGTATGGGTCAGCTCTCGAATATTGATGCGATACCAAGAGGGTAGGAAGCAAGAGATGAAAAAGAAAATAATGCCGCGAGGGTGACATCCGGTCTACAATTTAATATGGGCGAGGTCAACGAACAGGGATCGTTTATGATATTCATTTTTAATTCTGACTCAAGTCTACCCAAATTTCACTTATAATAAATAATGATTATAATAAATAATGATTAATAATAATAATATGAATAACATGTAATTTTTATATTGATGGAATTTTTTTAAACATCTAACACGTATTTAAATGTAATTGTCTATATCCAGATATTTATCAAATATATATGACATGCAATTGCATCAAAAATAGAAAATTATTTTCTATAAATACAAAAATAATTTTTCAACGAAAGATATTATAGCACCTCAACATTTTGTATTGAAGAAATCAAAAGCGTAATATTTACGTAAATTAAATCTTGCTATAAATATCTATGTATGCATGATGTTTCCAAAAGTAGAAAACGCCAAGGGACGTTTCAAGTTTCATATCTAAAATTGTAGCTAAAATAGTCAATTAAGAGTAAAAAAATTTCAAGCAATAATTATTATTGTTTTTATTATTAGACGTAAATATTGCAAGAGAAAATTGATTTATGAATAACTAAACATAAAGCATAATAAAATTCTCGCTTAATGAAATATGATTTGTACATTTCTCGAAAGTAATGCTTGCTTTCGTTTCAACTATTCGTCAAGACTATTCGTTTAGTGTTGATGTAATAAGCGACCGTAATATTACTAACAATAAGATAGAGAAAATATTGTCTTTCATGGAGAAACGAATAATTATTACATCAAATAGAATTTGTTATAAACGAGAAACTAGTAGCATATTATAATATTATCCTATATTCTCACGTAAGATATTACGTAATTTTTCCTAATTAGAAAAGCGTTTTTTTCTATCTGAATTTTAAATAATTTAACTAAACGTTGCTAATAAAAAACACACATAAACACTTTTATATATAAAAAAATTATATACGTAATCATTACATTAATGAAAATATATTGAAGATATTTGCAATCGAATCAACCATCATCGGTAACGAGATACGAGATAATGGAATATCTGGCATCGATAATCGATTACGGGTAATTCAGGTACGAGTAATTCTATTCACACAATCGCGTAATTTTGCACGCACGTGCACTGTGCATATTACTATATCTCTTGAACGAAAGCCGCCAATCGATACAGACCCTTACAAGGAGTATCACAAAAACAAGACAACACTCACTGCCTATTTGTCCCTCTCTAGCAATCTTCTTTTAAGAATTTTTTCCCTTTAAGATATGCAAATGTAACCCGGCCAAGTAGGCGCCAGTAACCTGGACTCGATTCTGCTTCTTTGCCGTAAGTGCTGCGTCCATTCTTATGTTAATGTAATAAGCATCGGCAAAGGCATCAAAAAACATCGAAAAAAATTTGTTCGACACGCTCGACGGTGAGTTATTTCATAAAACTGAAAGCATTTCATTAAAATGGCAAATAGATACATTTCGAGAGAGAAAATCGTTGCTCGATAAGATTTGTATCGATCTAAAAATATTATCGATCAAGAATCAAATTAAACTTGAAATCGATTGCTTATGATAACTTGAGATCTCAATGATGCATGCCAATCAGAATAAAAGTCAGTTTTGTTAAATCTTTACATTTTAATAAAAAATAAAAAAATTTTCAATATTACGTATTGTATCGCAAAGACCGGAGTTTTCAATGCCCCTAAATTCGAGTGCTATTAAAACTCCAAGTAAAGTTTAATTTTAATATAGCAATCAAGAAATGTCAATTTAAATTATATTGTTATAGGAAACTATTGTCTTGCAAAATTTAAGAATTCCAATATCGTTAATTGAATCTGATACTCTACGAAATTTTAGTATTACAATTAAATATAGTACTCTACAACATACAATTTAATAATACTATATAAGATACATTTTAAAATTAAAAATTTTTTCATATTCAAGTAAGGATCACTTTAATTAAATTTAATTGCATATAATATTGACGAAACATCAGCAATTTATGTTTGAAGAACTCTAATAATGAATTTAATAATGTACAACATTGCAGATCTATCCTTAAAACATCGATTTAGAAGTTATATAATCGAAGTACATTGTGTCTTAAAACTTGAAAGACTTCCGATCCGAAATTCTAACGAACTGACGTATCTAACGCTGCGCAGGTAATTAAGTTCAACGTCGTACGTGATCGCGTTACTACGCGGAGTGAAAGAAGAAGGTGCAGGATACGTAATTTTGTTTGGATTCATACTGAATAGAGAATAAGAGGGCTCAGTATCATCCTTTGTTCTTGTACTATAATTAGGAGCTTTGTTAAAGGTAAGTCTCACTTGCGGTATGTTTTACCACCTCACGCACGAATGTAAAGTAATTATTCGAATGGATTTTGTCTGACTCAGTCATCCGAATACGCTGTACATGTTTCTGTTAAAGTATCACGTAAAACAGAAACGTGTCCCTCAGCAATACAATTACATGTTCACTTTGAGTTTCATCGCGAGACGTCATGTGAAAATTACGAGAAAATAAGGAATACACAGAAATTATATTACACATTACAAAAATAGTTGGATTAATCGTGAAATTAAAAATTTAATATTATTAAGTTATTATGAGATAATTTTTCCTAATTATAACAAATAAATAGTTCTCTATAACTTTTTGATTAAATCAAAGTAATTAAAACAATAATATCAGTCTATTCAACTATTCGACGAAGTATTCCACGAAGTTTTAGTTTTATAACGGCATTTACTGAGTCATTTATACATAAATTTCAGTAAATTTTTATAGATGATATGCATTTTAGACCAAATAACATGTTCATTTTCCCGGAAATGTTCGTCGTCAGATTTCTACGGAAAAATATTCTGAGATATCTTGAGAGTAATCGAGTCCACGATCCTACCATACTTAGAAGGGTTGCAGAATCTTTGACAGAATTCACTATTAGGTATTGGAGTGCATCTGCACATTATTAATGATCGATCCATATGCTTGAAAAAACGAAAAAAATTGCGATATAATTTTGTTCGTTATTTTGTTCCACGACTTTAAGTTTATCCACGCCATTCATTCGAGTTTATCTTTAATACAATTGATGCACAAACGTTTGTAAACACAACATAATACATGCGCACACACACACACACACGCGTGGAAATTGAATTCTAATGGAATAATTTGCTTGTTATGGACGAGAGATTCTCCACTGTTGTTGCAGAATTAACAACGTTTTCTGTGTAAAATAACTAACGAAAGAGAATTGTTAGTCTGTTGCCAAAGCAATTGTTAAGGAAATTATTCCATAATAATATTCATGCTTAGACAATGACTAAAATACATCGTATTATGTATATCATTTTGTTTAAAGCTAAATAATTCAATCTTTGAGGTATGTTTATGTAGAGTTTACTGCCTTGTGCTTTTAATCTCTAATTGTTGTCTATCGACATCAAATTTAAATATTTTTGTTACAAACTTAAAAGTTTCACAATTTAAAATGTGCACTTGTGATTAAATTTAATATCTTCAAATTTATCAAAATTCAGAAAGTGCGCATTGTTGTTGTACATTTAGTAGGAAATATAGACAGCGAAATATATACTGACAAGAAAATATACGAAAACTCCTTACAAAGTATCGGACTTAACTTTCCCGAGGTAAACTTTGGCGATAAATATATCTCGACAATTTTGTAAAATTGGATGACGAAAGAAGCTTTCACGCTGATGAATCGAGGGAAAAACATTGCGATATCAAAAATAATTGAATGCTGTGGCGATGATTTCCGTCGACGGAAAAAGTGTTAAAAAGTAGTTCAAGCGATATCACCAAAGACCAGGTATAAAAGTCCTCCGAGTAAACAAGAACGTTTGGAAAGCGATCTCGTATGCAAGCTCTCCTAAGTAAACGTTAACTATGAACAGGCACATTGGTTTCCCATCGTGAATGGACAGGCAACGGTAGACGAATAGGCAATGGTGGCGGTATATTGCATTACTTTGACTACATTTCCGCACTCTGGAATTGTATGAGAGTGGCGTTAGCAATCGTCTTTGTGCGCGAGGAACCGTAATATTACTCTGCAAACAGGGGGAACATGAATAGCTTAAAATACCGAGAATTTCCACTAAGTGATTGTTTACTTAGTAATTACAGGAGAATTAACCGCTGATTCTATAAACATTACTTGCTCAGTACGGTAAAAATAACTTTATATATTGCTGTATAACGTGATGCTCCTTAGATCATTCTCATTCAACATTTCCTACGGAAAAACTAGTAAACAAGATATTATGCGAAAGATTATTCGCGTCGTAGAAGATAATGTCTAATGCCAGATCACAGCTACAAACTGCTCTTTTATTATGCATGCATTATGCATGCATGTAGTCTCTTTCGAAAATGCGGCGGAGCATGATGTCGGTAAAGGCATAAATAATAGTTTTAGTAGCGAATTTTAATAGTTAAATATTTTCCTACGTGAACGTTTATTGTAGAAATAGCTTCGTTCGCTGACATATTTTTATTCGACATTTTAGAACATCTATACATCTTTTTAGTAGAAAGGCTTTTTAAACAAATCATGAAAAAATAATTTATGTTATGAAAATATTGCGTATAAGAAGTAATATTGAATGTTTTTATGTGTAAAAGCTCCATTTTTTTAATGCTCATTAAAATTGAGATAGCTTAATTAATGATACTGATATTTTAACTCTATTGTAAAACCTGGTTCAACATAATAAATAATATTAGATCTTGAATAATGCTGATAAAATCGAAAACACTAATGCCTCTTTTTATTATGCATACAGTCATCTGCGAAAGTATGGTTGAGCATGTCCGTCGCGTTGTAATGGGATACGCAGACAATCCGACGTAACGGTATCGACATCAAATATTCATAAGGGCGCTTCAAGCACGGCTGGTATCGAATCGCTGAAAACCATAACGCATACACTCGGCTTACGAGATTTCGCGCTGAATCACTTTATTGAATGGCCTTTGCTATGAGCCCGATCCACACGCATTCTCTCTGCGATTTTCTCTGTGCGAACCATTCCCAATTCGATCGTCCTGAACGATTTACTTTGTTATACCGGCCACATGGCCGTATTTTTTTCCCTTTCGCGCCTTTTCCCAGATGTCATCCCGCGCCACAAAGCGTATTCTTTCTTTCTACAGAAACAAACATGTAATACGCATCTGTATCAGATGAGTACTGCCTTAGAGTATTGCCTCTATGTCCTTTTCATCTTCAAATCAAATAACGTATGCTCGAGGCTCCAGGCATGACCTACTTCAATGGCCCTTTCATTTGTTTCTTTGTTTCTTCTAAGAAAGACAGACCTTTAAAACAAATTCTTGGTTTTGACATTCGTCGACTCGTTTTCAATACGCGAGGCTATCATATTTCCGTATATGTGTATACCATTTCCCGTTACACATATAACCCGTCAGAGTTGTTACAATCGTTATATAGCAATTAACTTTGAAAACGCGAAATTATTTGTAGCATCCTGTAATTAAAAGATTCTCTCTAGGAAATAATTTATATCCGCCGCACCGTATCGATTTCCGTTCCGCAATACGTCGACAACCAATTTTATAGCATCGTCAATTTCGAATTTGTCGGTATGTCATATGTAACGTACGATTACTAACTATTTGAGATACAGTCAGTTCTTTACATTGCGCTTATACAAGTTTGAACAGCAAAAAGAAGATAGCATAAATTCAAACATATTCGACCTCGAATACTGATTGCATCCTGATATTACTCCTGTTGCGCCTTCGCTATATTGATAGGACAGATTGGTTTCCTTTGACCATTTTCTCTTATGCATATAAACTTCTTCTATCTAACGTGAATTTTATTAAATTCATATTTTCTTTTGCGTCTATAGTAAAAAATTTTACTACATTGAAAAATACAAACAGCATTTAATTAATTACTAAATTAATCTAAAAATAAATCCCCAAATTAAAGTTTAAAATTACATGCAAAATAAGTTTCAACTTCCGCTATTACATTATAACTTATGTTATTCAAAAGTACCATTATCAGATATATTTCGAAAATTAATGTAAAATTTTTATTAGAGAAAATCAATTCTAAATTAATGTACTACAGTTAAATGTTGTATACAAGTCGGTTATTTTGAAAACATTCTCTGTACAAAGACTAAATAAATAATGTTTATAAAAGATAAAAGCAATGTTTATTTTCGCTACATCCCATCCGGTAGATAAATTCTCTATGTTATCCACAATTATTCTCTGGATTCATTCGTCGGTGAATCATAACGCCGCAATATCCTTCCGAAGCTATCTTAGTCTATATATTGGAGGAAAAAAACTGATGCTGATTGAAATAACAATGCGCCCTACGAAAAAAGAAAAAGTTTCTTTGTGGAGCGATCAGTCATATCTTTTGCTAAGTAAAAATTGATTGTTAAGAATTGGTCGGATTGA
Source organism: Cephalotes varians (assembly GCA_037157785.1). Lineage (NCBI taxonomy): Eukaryota > Metazoa > Arthropoda > Insecta > Hymenoptera > Formicidae > Cephalotes > Cephalotes varians. The sequence continues at coordinate 3,876,922 of JANQDE010000001.1, read as the reverse complement.
AGCACCGCGAGATCGTTGAAAAGCTCCATTAGCGATTCGACCTGATTTCCCTCTCTTTTATTGAGTGACGAACGGCTTCGTCCAGAGAGAATCCTGTGTATACCGAGTAGTTCGTCCAAATGACGCATTCGACAGATCTAGTGGGCAACGACGAGATTGATTAAATGTTCTCAGCAGCGAGATGGCATCGGAAATCCGTATATCGATATATGCGGAGGAGTTCATTGCGATAGTATCGTCTGATTATAGCGCAGATACGATTGAAACTTCTACTTGGTGGACGATCAAGAATGGTAAGCTCTACCGTGATTGATCCACTTTGTCGGAAAAGAGGAAAAAGTATTATTTTATTCGTGGTAAGCAAAATTGCCTCAAGCGAATAACATCTCGTTTTATATTACTCATAAAGATATGTAGTATATCTATGTTTTGTGTTTGTGTATGAGTAATATACAACAAAGCAACGTAAAAAACACAACGTGATACAATTTTTATGAAATACTGACATACGAATAAGAAGAATATAAAGAAAGAAGAAATAAAAATTATATATTATAAATTCTTAGAAATATCTGCTTTGAAAAATTTTGCTTCAAAAAATTCTCTTGCCAACAATTTCTATTTTCAAGGATAATAAGATAACTGAATAAGAGATCTTTCGAGAAGAGAGAGATAACATTGATCGACGCAATTGGAATAAGAAATTTCTGCTCGTAACTAAACTCAAGTAGCAGGTTTCCTTTTATTTTTCTGATCAAGGAATGCATTGTATTAGGTTCTCCGACTGCTCCTTCAATTTCACACAATTTTAGAAGTTATTTTTGCAAGAAACACTCCGAGTTTCCACGTTGGAAAATCTATTTTGAGATTTCAGGTCAAATATTTGTTGCTAATAAATGGATATAATATTTGTTTTTATATCGAATAAATTAGAGTCCATGATATTGTCATTTCAACTTCTCATTTTAACTTCAATGTTTCTGCTTTACAATTCAATAACAGTAACAAACTAATAACATTTATCTACGTTAATAAGTTAATATTTTTGTTTATTTCCCTTCAATTTAAAAAAATCAAAAGTTTAGTCCTTAAAAAACAGAGCTACGTTTATAAAATTATATATTAATAAATAAGAAATTTATTATAATTATTACAATTATATATTAATAAATAAAATATTTATCATAATTTTTGCATTTTGCATAAAAATTACAAACTGTGTTAAAAATTTTAGAAAAAACATAATATAGGTGTTTCGCTTGATTCTATTTTCTATGTAACAGCAAAAAGATTGTTACGATGTAACATCGGTAGAACCACCAATAGAGACATTCCATCATCAAAGACACATCTGTGAAAAAGAGAAAAAAAAAAGATTAAACTTGGGAAACTAAAGGTCTGCGTCCCAAATTACTAATCGATGACGCACACCAATCTGAACTCGGTATTGAAGTACGCGATTTGGTCACATCAATCTGCGGAATGGTGCGCGATAAGGGAATGTCGTTTGTTGGAATGGCTCAAACTTGCCAAAGAAGGGTCAGCGCAAGGTCTTTGTGCGAATGTCGTCGGTAAGTCGATGAAAATCCTTCGATTGATCGCGAAGTTATCCCGAGACGGTAAAATTTAGACGAGATGACAAAGGTCGCATGAAGTTTGATTAGTGAAGGCAATAGTACTCTTTTCGCAGCTATATTTTCTGCAGATTCAAAAACAGTACAAATCTCTTTCAGAGAACATGTGTAATAAGTTAGAGATCAGCCTTTGCGTGAAATGTAGTTTCAGAAGCTTAACAATCTATTAAATAAAACCTGTCATATGCACTTTCTGTGCAATGATTAATAATTTTTCCAATTACTTTAAAATAAGCGTAATTATCAAATTTAATAATAGAATTTAATATCATACATGTTTCCATATATAGTTTAATAATCATTTAATAATAATTGATATGACTGCAATTACATACAAAACATTAAATAAATACATAATAAAACAAGATTAAGCTTCTCGACATACCAAAACGTGAAGAAGTTAATGGCATTAATTGTATCAAAGTTATTAAGTTGTACTTATTATAAATATGTTGTACTTATTATAATTATAAATATGTTTGTATAAATATCAACAAATATAAAAATATCTATTCAATCATTATTCGTTAAATGTAATTTTTTATACGCAGTTTTCAGATATATAGTTTTTTTTTTTTTAATAATACTCTTTATTCTGATATGTAATTTTCATATATAATTTTCCATTTTTAAATCATTAGTTTTTAGCCTTCATTTGATGAATAATAATTTTACGAGTGTTCTCTTACTTTTATTTGAAAATAAACAGAAGTTATACACAAAGAAAATGTTTTACAGTTCGCAAAAATGTTTCATATTGTTCTATTCTTACTCGTTTTCTCCGATTCCTTTCAACCCATTTCTCAGCGCAACGTTGTCGACTAAAGGATCCTTAATAAGGACATGGACAAAGGAACGCTAAAGCAAATAATTCAAAAGCTCTTCGATCGACGTTTCAAACGGTATGCCAAGCACTTATAACACGCCGCTTCCTACTATAGCATTCTGATTTCGATAAATAGATCAAATGTCGGATGATTGTTCAGAAACTTCAGAAATTAAATAATTGCAATTATTAGATGGCGCACATTACGAACATGTATAAGAAAAAGATAGTGAGTAAGATAGTGAGAGTGGGAATAAAATGTGTAGAGAAAAAGACTTTCAATAAAAAGCGTTTTGTTCATTTAATATTTAAATAAATTCTAACTTTTGTTTATATCTTAAAAAATTTGATAATATATATATTTTTTGAAATATATTTTTACGTAACATAGTAACATATATTTTGTATGTAATAAATATAACATATGTCATTACATTAGATAAAAAGATGTTTTAATACATTATATATTAAATTTTTTATGCAAAAGCTATTATTTAACAAATTCTAAAACAAAATTAATATCTGTGCATTTCATAAAATATTTCGAGGAATCTAATTCAATGTGTGAAAGGCTTTGCCGTTGATTGAAGTAAATGCGATCAAATAACGGATATGTCACGAACGATAAATTGACTTTAGATTAATTGCTCAGAAATCTTGATCGCTAAACTTCGTCGTGTAGATTATATACAAAGTTATATATTGATAAATGTTACGTAAATCAGAATATAAAATATAGATTAGGAGTGAACAGTTTAAACTAAATATTTAAACAAAATAATTGAAAAAGGAAAGTAAAAATAAAATTAAAGTAAGAAACTAAATAAGCTAAATAAAAGCTAAAGAGTTGGAAAGAGTTATAAAGAATGTAACAATTAAAAACTTAGATACAAGAAAATTTATTTTTAAAAATATTACAATATATATGTATTTTGTTAATTAAATATATCTATAATTTCAATATAATGACATTTTAATAAAAAAGTCATTATATCTGTCTATTGTTGTTCTTTCTCCTCTATCGATATTTCTGCATTGACAATCGCAATATTCTAACAAAATTACGTGTCGTGGCGCAGGAGTGGCCAACAAATCGAAACTTCTACTTCCAATAGTTAGGAAAAGGATGGTGAGGAACATATAAATCAGCATGTTTGGATTGCGAGTGTAACAATGAAGTCAAGAAAAAAAAGTGGAGAGAATAAGGTGTAGAATACGAAGACAGTGCGAGAAAAAGTCATCTGTCTAGCTCACTTGTACTTTCCACAGATCCTCAGAATGTAGCTTTTAAACTTTTTGGATGCATCTTGATTTTCTATTTCGACGAGATGGCCGACTTTGCCGAAAGTTTTCGTACGTGACCACGCAAAATGCTTGTGGTGCTTTGAACACTTTCTTAAATTTTCTTTACAATTGCTATTTGTAATATTCGAAATGTTACTTGCTAGAAATATTTAGAACAAACAAATTTTTCGCACAAAAATAACATTAATTTTGTACCCTATGATAAGTTGCATTTTTTAATTATTCTGATGCTTTATGGGAAATCTGTGAATAATTTTTATTAAACGTTGCTATTAATACAAATTCTTATATCTTTGCTATTATATAAATTTTCTAATTAAATTGCTTTTGCTAAGATAAAAATAATATATAGTTTATAACAGGACTTATAACGTAATATCGTAAGTTTAACTTCAGGAAATTAAAAGACTACCTAGCAAACGTTACTTATCTCTTGATCACAGATTGTTGGAATAAAACAAAATATTTATTTGTTCTCATTACTTCTTCTCTGATATCGTCCCCTTCAGTTTGTTATAAATATAGTATATTATCTAAGATTATATTTCTTTTGCTATAAGTTATGTAACAATAAATAAATAAATAAATAAATAAATAAATAAATAAATAAATAAATATACAATAAAAACAAGTAGAATTTTAATGCAACTGTATGTTTCTATTTTTTGAATATTGTATTTAATTGCAATCATAATTGCAATAGATTTTCTAACTGTAATTTCACAAAACTTTCAATAAAATTAAACTAAGTTTTTAAACAATTTTCTACATATCTATTTTATATTGAGATTTCAAACACAGATAGATTGATAAATAAAAAAAAAAGAAAAGAAATTAAGATTAAAGAGATATTCCTAAGTCATTCACATTTTCAAGCTTCTAATTTCTAATTGAATGAATTGTTCCAATGTAATTAGTTCAACTAAGCGTTTGATTTAACCTGGGATTAAGCCCCTGGGATTCAAATTAACTTCGAAATTGCATAATGCTGCCCCAAAATTTCCTTTCAATTCAATTACATATTATTATACTTCTTTATAATCGTACAGCAAAATTCTTATAGATTGTTTTATGCAAAAGTAGCGATAAAATTTATTAACAAATTATTATTAACAAATTTTATACAAGCGCATTATTTTGTGAAACTTAAATTTTTAGAAGCAAGCGCAAAATTCGATGTAAAATTCGAAGTAAAAAATATACTGCTATTTAGGAGAGAGATTTTTCTTCTGTTATTATTTTATTATATTATTTGTTAAATTATGTTAAATTTTAATAGCCCATTCAAATAAGACTACATTAATCTCAATCATTTTCTTATTTTAAATATTTTTATTAAAAGATTTTACAGTAAAACATTAACCAATATAATATAAAAATAATGTGGCTAACTATTTAGATTTTATAATTAATAGTTAATCACTAAGTCCCCCACGTGTAAAAATGTTCCGTCATTTTTCGTCAGATGGCGGCAGCTTGCAAGCTCCGCAAAAGCTCCCTGTTATCCGTTCAACCCCCAGTTCGAATGAGTCGATTAACAAGATTTTAAATAATCGATAAAGCTCCAACTCGATCAGGCATTGCCAGCATTATTGAGTCACCGATAAAATTGAGCGGATCACTTTGTGTGGACAGAGCGCTTTCTCTCAAGGCATGGCGCGACCTCCTTTAGTGACGCCAGCTGGAATTACCGATGGATTTCACGCAACGATGCTGGGCACAAACCTAGCTTTATAGCCGTCGATATGCGAGTGATTCAAAAACTACACCAACAATCGCGAAGCTCGTGTAAACTTTTCCCATTGTCGAGAGATACACGAAAGTATATTTTAAAAGTTTGTTGGTACTCTCTTTGTCACGCTTTCCTTTTCTCGATATACTTTATTAATCTTGAAAGAATTTCTTCGAAGTTATGTGCTGAAGAAAAGCTTTAGAGTTATTTATCATTGATTTAAATTTTCAATATGCCATAATTTTGCATCATTTATGCATTTCACGTTCCTATTTCATCTGCAATTTGATTGTTATTTTTTATTAAATTGCAAAAATTTGTGTAGCAAATTTTTTGCAACGTCTATTTGACGTATTTCTCGTTCATCCTCTTCGTGATGGGGATCAGTTAACGTATTGAATCTATATATTATACGTATATCAAATCGTAGTTTCTTTTTGCCGTATCAGTTACAGGTCAACGTTAACCATTTCCATTTTTAACAAACGCGATTGTACAGGAAAGTTATCGTGCATATGGAAATTGCTTTCGCGATATCGAAAGCGCGGATATCGATCGTGACTACTGGCGGTGGCCCGCGATTTACTCTACACATGTCAGCCGTTGCGGTGTCTGCGTTTAACCGCGATGTTCAATTTGCCTTGCGGCCGAACCGCTTCCGGTTTTCCGGCAAGCCGTCGCTACTTCCCCAATACAGTTATCGCAGTATGCTGTTAGAAGTGTCCGATAAGTTGAAGAAAGCTGTCGTAAAGTTGCAGAAAATTGCTTTCGTGCAATTCTCAAGAGAACAATCGGAAATTATGATTTTATATAGCATACAAGTTATTATAGATAAAAAATGATTATGACACACTTTGATAAAAGAGTGAAAGATATAAAGATAATATTTTCGTTACGCTTTTATATTTTGGATGATTATTACATTACAAAAATCTAGAAAATTTTTGAATAAATTAATTCAAAAATCTACGAATTTATAAAAAATCTTAAATTTCTTGAGAGATTTGTTAATTTACAAGGCTCAACGATATATCATTCCTAGTAAATTTAATAATAATAATAATTTAATAATAATCATTCTTATATGTTTTATAAAAATTCCAAGAAGGATGTCTTTCAAACGGAACTTCTAAAATACAGTAAAATCTGCAAAAACGAAGCGGATGGATAATAATTATTTATAGAGTTTCTGCTTACATTGCGTTTCCATATCGCAAACTCTATTAATTTTTACTGCATCAGTATTTAAAATTTTTCTGCAACACGTAAATATCTAATGGGCCGACAAATGATGCTGTGTTACTAAGTGATTGCCATCACTCGCAAGATTTCCGGCAGTGACACGACTGACAGTACCAATTCTCGGCCAATGTATTCATTCAGGAGATGATGACTGAATATGCTGCGTGGCGATGGATGGTGCGAAGGGTGATGATGTGTTAGCAGCGCCTGGCTGTCGTCCAGCTTTTCTGACGTGATTTACATGGCAGAACTGCGCCCGACGTCTCTCTTTCTTTCATCGAAGCACGGCATGAAAACATCCGATTTCAGTCCGATTCCGCTTTTTCATAAATTCGATGAGCTCCAGAGAGCTTCTGCCAGCACCTTTAGAAGGATCTTTACGACACGCTCACTAGTATTTAGCGTGTGATTATGAACTTAAAATGTTCGCAAAAGATTTAAAAATTCCTGTCTATTAAAGTTATGATAAACTATTTAAAAGAAAGAATGCGTAATTATATTTTTAAATAGTTTCCGTTTTAACGTATGACATGTTATAAATATGTAGTATATAAAATGTAGACGTAATAATTTTAAAAGTTATACCAATTTAATTTAAAAATTTGAATATCCTTAGAAACATTTTTATATTCATCTTCAATGTTTCGTAGATTTTTATATATTTTTACATATTTTTAAATTTAAAAAGTTATATAAAATGTAACTTTCTTTTTCATATTTCAGTATTATACTTGTAACAGATAGAAGTCAAGATTAAATAATTAATGATTTCTCGTATTTTTCGAAGCTTTTCTCTTTAATCAATATTGTGCCGGTTTAATATAATCCTATCTCATTCTGAATTAATTGAACATGAAGCTGTTCCTGCGGGTCAACATGTGCAAACTGTAGAACAGATGCATTTTATATGCTTTCATCCATCAAAACCCACAATGATTGGAATGCTTGTATTTCATTTCCATGCACTTTACGCTGTATGAAATTGACGCAAAGTTTCCAACGTTAAAATATTCAGCGCAAATATCAATGCTGTGAATTTTCAACGAAAGAATAAAAATCAACGAAGGAATAATAATGCGGTATAAGCTCATTTTTAATGCAATAGCACTCGTTCGAATTATGAATATCGACTATATAAATATATATTCATATAAAGTTTGCTCGTCTTCATTAATTATTTATATATTGCATTAAGCATGTATTTTAGACTAATTCCAAGATTATATTATCCTGGATCAAAATGTTGAGTCATAACGTGTATGTTGCCTTTATATTTGGTTTGTTTGGTTTTCGCTTCCTAATTATCTCGCATTATTCAGCATTTTCTACGTTAGTCTACATGCTATAATAGGTGCGGTAATGCGATAAGGAGATTGTGTAAAATAGAAATTTATTCTATAGTCATGATAGAGCTATAAATTATGACCTTTATTTAACATATAAGCTTTGCAAAAATAATTATTTAAATCATGAAAGGATAAATCCAAACCATTTCTGCTTTGCATTCGTTTGACTATAGAGAATTCGTTTATCGCAGACCTAAAGTGCTGATTGTACTTGTGCTCCACGGACAAAGAACGGTACTAATGAAGAGAATATAGTCCTAACATTCACACAGATTGTCTGATAAAGGCCAAGCTCCATGAAAGCCTCCAATGTCTCTAACGAAATGAGCTCAAATCGATTTAAGACTTTCTGTTCTCTTTTCTGAACCTGACATGATTTCAAAAAATCTAAGAATTTGCCGTTTTGCACGTAAAACTTTCCCATAGTCGCAAAGATAAAAAGTAACGTTTGAGGATTTCTTTAAAATTGTTTTGTAATCGTCTCACTAGCAAATCAACGAATTTAATGCACGACTCATTTTATGCTTTTCATAAAATTGAGCAAAAATACATATGCATATAATATCTCTGTTTTAAAGTGAGAGCAAAGGTCATCAGAATTTTTGCGTGTATTATTCGTTTACTAGAAATGCAGATTTTTTTTTCATATGTATATTTTTAATGCAAAAACGGAACTTTCGCAAAAAAATCGCAAAAAAACACTAATCATAAAAATTAAAAAACAAATGTTTCAAAAACTGTTTTAATTTATCAACTTTGTTTTACTTAACTTTAATGTAAAATAAATTTACAATGAAAAATAATTTCCGTCAATATATGTACATATATGAAACGTGTAGCGTAATAAAACATGTAATAATGGTAATATGTGAATAACAATACCATCAATCAAATGAAATTAATGCTCACCAGTAGGGCTAGGTGTAAGTTCCTTCATCGCTATCTTGACACGAAGATCATATCGTTGGAAAAGCCCCAGCCTTGGACCCCTCGTACTTCTCTGCAGTGTATTAATAGCGGTAGTGACTGCTCTGGTATACTCTCTTACGCCAAAGGATTTGTATGGCACCATCATGCCCACCTGTTACATAAACATGACGGAGGAAATATGAAATTTCGGTAAGGCGCTTACGCTTTCTTACAGACGTGCGTCATGCGTTTCGATCATGGAAACGAACAACGTCCGTCAGATGATAAATCACTTTCGCTTCACATGGTGAGAAAGAAAATCGTCAAATGGTTGTGCAAAACAATATTTCGCCAAGTTTCGACTAAGACGTGGCAGTTGATGTGGCCGCTACGTTACAAATGGCTCGAGTTTAGGAACGAATGCTATTCTTGCACGATTGTGATATTTACTCACTCATGATGTGTACGACTGCGTTGGGAAATACACCCATTACACGTTATATATTATTTTACTTTATCATCATTATTGCTTTATGTTGAATTATACCTTATAATTCTTCTCTCTATTACAATTTCCTCAATTTATATCAATTTAATATTTTGTTCAAATTGGATTATTTTGTTATTAATTTGTTTGATAATATTAAATAATGATTAATTCTAATCTCAATCTCTCGATAAATTATTTTTGAATTTATACTCCTTTGCTAAAACAATATCATGTTTATTTGTTACAAGAGTATAATGGAGAAAATATAAAATTTGGATAAGGCGCATGTCATATTAGATGATTATTCTCTACGTCAATTCATGTACTTCTTCTTCTAAAGAATTATATATTTAAAAAAAATTGAAACAATTATTACTACAACAGAGAATTTTAACGTTATTATTAAAAATTATTAATTTTCAAATAGACACAAAAAATTCTCTTTTACAATCAGAATGGATTAAAAATATTCCAGTTATCAGATTGATATATATTGAAATATTTAAACAAAAATAAGATACTTTTAAATTTGAAGATTTTTGGATAAAGTGATATTTAAGGAATATATACAGATTATGTATTTATATATATATGAATTGTAAGAATTAAAAAAAAACGTATTGTGTAGTGACTTTTAATATATCGTATAGTTCTATCATTGTATAATTAAACTATCGAATTGGATGATCCAATATTTCTTTTGTTCAATGGTTTGTAAATTACGACATCGATATGCAATTATGCAGCGTAATAATGCTTCTTGAATATTAACGATAGACCATTAAAATTTTCACTTGCCTCCTATTCACCGCATCACGATCGACAATGCATTAAGTACTCAAAGCGATCAGAAAACTGTAGCAAGGGCATCTTGTTCACTTTATTACCACAAGAATGGACCAGCGCGCACCTGTTGCATAAATCGATCGATGCGAGTGAATATCTACGTAGGCTGAGACTGGACAGCGACTTACGTGTTTCGGGCTAGCAACAATATCAACAATATTTTTTATCAAAAAAGATTGACATCTTTAAAGCAATCATTTAAGAAAAGTGTTCCACCGTTCTTCTACAACAATTGAGATTCTAATACAATATCTTTACATAATTTTAAGCTGTACAATCAAAAAATTTTGCTTTAACATAAAATTTGTAATCAATTTGTAAACAAAGAAATCAAATACTAGCTTTTTTATCATTAATATTATTTTGTAAAATAAAATTATTTTAACAAAATAATAATATAAATTTTTAAAGAAGTACAACTTACATCATTATTATTTTATTTTATTAATAAAACTAATTATACTTGTCTGTAATATGTATAAGTAATCTAAAAAATCTATAATTTTTAATTATTTATTTTATTGCATCTATTATTATAAAGAGACAAAACTTTTTTTAGAAACATTTTCATTTATGAAATTATTATCTCTCTTGCAATATTAATTCAAGAGAAATTATGTTATAATAAGTATTCTCTCAAATCGTTTGAATAAGAGACTTAATTCAGAGAAGTGGCGTAATCCATCGATTATCGGTAACGAATCGTACCATTGGCCGTATATCTGCCGACTCTAATTATGCACTCTATCCCGATTCACAGGCGGTGCTACAATCAGTAAATGGAGATGAGAACCTATAAATTGACCCATTGTGCACCAACATGAATTTCAAAATTTGAGAAAAAATTCATGAATCCGTCGAGAACGAAAGGTGTCCTGAGAATTTCTTTTCGTTTAAATTCGAAAAATACCGAGGTAACTATCCTTGAATAATGTGAGTTATTAACTTGATGAATTCATTAACATTCATTAAAGAGATGATTATCTCCACGACCGAATATTCTTAAAACGTTAAGAACTTTGCGTCAACTATATTTAAATGAAGCTAACTTGAAAAGTATAATTTGCATAAAAAATATGATCCAATATAGATTAAATAACCAAATTGTAAAATAATTTTTCTAAAAAATTATATAATTAAAAATCCGCGATAACAAAAAAATAAGATTAAACACATGATAAAGTATTACAAGAATTACCAAAATGAACAAATAAAAATGTAGAGGAATTGTTAGAAACTAAATATACTTATCTTTTAATAATTAACGGATAATAATTTTAATTATAGATATATAAATTATATCTTTTAATTAAAGTAAAATAATTGTTTCTAATAATATATATATAATTCATTGGCTACTAAATAATATATTTAGTCAACGTAATTATTCGCAGTTTAATAAATTTTTCTAGTTCGTCTCTTTCAGCTTTTTCGCCCTCATAATTATACTTTTTGAATTAATTCAATAAATCCATATTGTATACTTAAAGTTTCTTATATCAAAGATATAAAATGTTCCCCTTTAAATGAAACATCTCAACTTTAATAAATGATTCTTTGACGGATTCAAAATATTTTTCTTTTCTTAAACTCCCATTTTGGAGGAAAATCCTTACATTGAGATCTTTGATGATATAATTATTCCCCACAGAAGATTGCGGCGTAAAATGTGTAGAGGTAGTGGTGGTCGTGGTGGTTGTGGTAGTCGGAAATGATCGCTGTCTCGTTGAGTTCGATAGTCTACCCTCACCGATACGAACTCCTGAATTGCCTCTGCCCACGTTTATGCCTTTGGAAATCGTACTCCTGCCAGTCCCGATTTTGATGCCTCCCTCTCTAGTAATAGTATTACCCGGCGGACTACCTAGCACCAACAACGGTGACACCACCAATGAAAGGATCCAAGCAGTCCTCATGGCGCAAAATTCGTTGCTCAAAGCGACGACCGTTTTTGTCACGAGACGGCGATCTGCCGATTCGATCGTACACCACTTTTTCGTGCTATCTTGACACTGCACTTCCATTCAAAACACCGACGAATTCTTCAGCGTCGCGACGACGCGACGCAATCGCATGCATATGCATTTCTGCCGTCGTAACGTCGTCTCATCGCGATCTGGTGTGCCTGAAATAGAAATTTAAAATTTATTAGTATCAAATGTGAGTAATCATTCACGTACAAAAAGATAAATATCAGTTAAAGAGAATCAGAAATACATATTTGACAAATAAATTTTTAATTTTATCTATGAGATAAGATTCTTTTAATCTTATAATTATAGTTCTTACTGAAAATTAAAATTAATCAATATATATCACACTTATTTTGTTTTCAACTATATATTCTACTGTCTCAAATTTTTAACGAAACTATTAATCTTCGAGGGACGCGAGAATTTACGGCGCAGTAATAAATAGAAGACATGTCAAAATAATCCTTTCTTATCAAAGTAAAAGCTTTAACTAAGAGAGTCTTTAATTTAATTGCCTTAATTTGACATCAGAGCAAATACAAGCTCATTCTAGGGTTAATTCCCCTTTGCTTAATTCCTCGGTTCGCTCTACCTCTTTGTGCAATTATCTAAATCAGGAGTTACAGTTCGGCAAATCTATAGATACATCTTTGACCAGTGAATTTCGTATATAATAAGGCTTTGCTTTAAGGAGAATAGCGTTTGAACTATCAAAGCAACAGGCTATATATAATGGTCAATTTCTCGTAGGATTAGTCGGACAGTTTGATCGTTACCTGTCATCGTACACGAAATGTGAAATGCTCTATCTGACAATTGAGTCTGTCACGAATCGAGCCTGCACGTAGATATCGTAAATCTGTAGTCTAATCGAATAAATTCCAATTTCATGGACTTGCAACTCTGACATATTTCATTTCTGCGGATTAAATTTGATCTCTTAAGTTAAAGTAAAAAAAGTATTATTTCAAACTATTGCTACTATTTATTTCGTACATTTTACTGGACAATGTGTAAATGCAAATTAAAATCTTATATCGTTATAAGAGAAATATAAATAAAAAAGAATAATAAAACTACAGTTGACAATTTGTTAACAAGTTAATTAAAATTTTTATAAATGTGACAAACAAAGTAAAAAAGTAATATACAAATTGACCCAATTAACACAATGCTTGGTTACTTTTGATCAAAAAACAGAATGAAATTTCATTCATTATAAAATGTACATCGTAAAATATACTTTCTAAATTACCAAGAACTTTTTCCAGGTAAATAAAAAATTAATAGTAGAACAAAATTTTCAATTTTGAAATTGAAAAGATATATATGTATGTTTTTGTATATTTTATATATATATATATATATATATATATATATATATATATATATATATATATGTTTATATATCTATATATGTATATATAAAATATATGTTTCATTTTATTTTAATAATAAAAAAAATAAAATTTCCTTTTGCATAAAAAAATACAATACTAAAAACTATATTAGTATTAAATTCACTCAGAACTTGATACCTGAGGATTCTATTCAGGACACACACACACAAGAGTTAAATATTTTCTTATTAAAATTTTATGATAGATTAATGTTCAGAAATAGAGCAGCAGGCACGCTTTATGTCTATATAAACGTCACATCAGGCTTTAACTAAAAATTCCAGACAGAACATTGAACTTTTATAAATCTTCTTTCGGTTTCAGAAATTTTTTGATCTGATTTTTTGGACTTTATAGAGTACTTTGGTCTTCTAAAGAACGAGCTTTCGCGTCTCGTAACGAACTAAACTTTTGGTCTCACGTAAGTTCAACGACCAGTCGATGATGTCTAAAAGAAAAAAGTTTGGAAAATTTTCGATTTTGAAGAAAAAATCAACGAAAATATCAAATTAGCTTAGCCCAATTTATTTATCCAAAATTTTTTTAATCGATTGTATAAGATGTACATATGTATTGCCAATTATAAGGAATTACATTTAATGTAAATTGTTTAAATATTTTTTAATTAAATGAAATTCTAGTCAAATGTAACTTTAAAATATTACGTCATAACATTTAAAGAAATAAGAAAAGAAATTTTATTGATTTTTAATTTAAATAAACATTGAAATTTTGATGTTAACTAACATTACGAATTTTCATAATTTTTACGGATTCTGAATATTTTAAATAAAAATTAAGTTTCTATAATTGAATGTTTATTTATTTCAATTGTTCAAGTATGTCAAGTATTAAATTAAATAAAAGTTTACGAACTTTTTAAGGTTTTTCATTTTAAAATAGATTCTTACTTGGTGGCGTTAAAGTTTTCATGGCTTTCCTTTCATAATATAAAACGTAGATATTGGTCCTTTCAAGTTATGGTCACTTTTTCTAAATTTGATCGAACTTCAATCATCTAACTTTCAACAACAAATATGTGCAAAAAGACATCGTGTCATTAATGCTTATATCTAAGACAAATATAAGACTAAGACTATAATTTTACTATAATATAATTTTTACACTTTTCGTTGCTTTTCTGTGAAAAAATAATGAAAATATATGTGAAACATTATGAAAGATTATCATCAATAAATGATCTTTCATTAACCAAGGTGCATAAACTCATTCTATATAAAATATATAATGCGATAATAAATCGATAATAAAAATGATGTGCTGTCGATACTTTCTGTTTTATTTCTCAATTGTCGAACCTGCATTCAAAATGACATTTGTTTCAACTTTGATGCATTGACAGCTATTTCATTATTGCAATGTTCCTACTACGCAGACAATCGTCGGTTTCGACTGCAATTTATATTTTGAACACGTATGATATAACGCTACACATATGATAGGTAGTTTTAAATTCCAGTTATCTTTTTCGGGGATAGTAATTAATCATTGACATGATAATAGAGCGATTTGCATGGAAATGTAATAACTGAAGCATTATGCGTATTAACGTCAGATGCGAATTTAATTTGTAATTTATGAATAATGAGCTTAACTTTACGTTAATTACAAACAATTTTAATCAAGTCAGCATTACACATTCAAATGTAAAATGTAAAACACAGATTGTTGGTACGAATTTAATCACATGTGTTGCATTATTTGCGGCTTGCATAACAATAATTTTTATTCCGATATGATGCAAATGCAATATACAATTAAAATGCCTTATCGCCAATGTAATTTTATTTTTTTTAATTAATGTAAAATTTAAATAATAAACTATCTCCTTAAAATTTTGCTTTAAATCAAATATAATAGTTATTTTCATTATTTGAAACTATTTAAACTGTATATGGTGTAGCATTTTATTTATTATTAATATAATTATTTTTATTAATTTTTGTTTCTTAATCAAAAACTTTTTAAATTTATTATTGTAATCTGTATGTTAAAGAAATATCGAATTAATGAATTAATTCTAAAGAACTTTCAAAGAGTTTAACAGTTAGAGATAAAAGGATTTAGTTCTTATCTCATACAAGTAATTGGTTAACAATTTGAGAGTTGAATGGAAGTAGACAACGTAGCGACAGTTACAGTATCTCAAAACATAAATTCTTGCTAAACTTTTTACGAGATACTTTCATCTTGTCAGGCTTGTCCGAGTTTATTGCCAAAGTTTAGTTTTGTTCTCTCTTTTCTCTTTCGATTTTCTTCGAAAGGCGATTTTCGAAGTCAAATATTTGTTTTAGTGCAAAAACGCGTCTAATTTCGAATCTCACAAGATCAAGTTTTTTCAGGACACATATCATTCTAAAATATATTACCTCTTTCTGTTATAATCCTATTACATTCAAAGATAAAGTATAAAATCGTTATTTGTCGAATTTAAAAAAGTTTGAAAGCTAAATCTTTTTCAAAAATTTTGTAAATGTGCAAGTTTCTTCTACACATTTCAATAAAGTAATCATTAAAATTTAACTATTAATTCTTGTTCATTTAAATATCATATTTTACCTATACTCGAAGAAATTATGGTGTACGATTCAGGATAAAATGACATCTTTACTTTTATAATGCTATGTAATCGAATCTTTTGCAATATAAATATTTACAAAGTGTTCAGCATCTCAAGAGGCAATCAACGGGACGACAGGCGATTAGAGTGGTCCGTAGGGAATATTGGCACAAGCGTACAGCTACGAGACGGTTGAGTTTTTACTGCCACGTATTGCTTTGACCCGCGTTTATCGCCTCTACGTATCAGGTTTCGCGATATTGAACCACGTCCCATATGGATGGCCTTTGGTAAACCGACCACCAGCCGTCGCGGATTCCTGTGGCCTGGCTCTATCTCTAAACCCTTGGACCCTCTATTAAGGCACCAAACTAACCGCCATGTAAAGGGATTACCCACCGTTATCCATTGATCTATTTGTGATAATTACACATTCAATTAACAATCACCTTTGTTACATCAAACATCGAATATTATGAGGACTACCACCAATAATTTCAAAGACTAATTTTATTGGCTATATTCTTAATATCTAGCTCGAATATGACAAATGTAGAAATAATGTAAGTACAAAATGATTATTTTTGAGAAAACACTTTTAGCACGTGATATAAAAAATTTATAATTTATAAATCAATCATGACATTTGCAAAGATTTGAACCTTAATTCGACAAATTTTTTTGATATTTTTTACTTAAAAAATTCAAGCCAATTCTCTGTATATATTTGATAAAAGAAATAAATCATTATTAGGATTTTTACACAAAGATTAAGCTGCGTTTTTAATAATTTTTAAAATAATAAAAATAATTTAAATTGTTGGAGTACCTATTTCTCATGCAGAGAATTTTTGTACAAATGTAGTTTTTATAGACACATCACATTTTAAAATACACTATGCGAAAAAGGCGAAAACTGTATTGTACACTATGTGCACGCAATATAGTAAATTGAGAGAATAACTGAGTTTAGAGCGTGAACAACGTAATGAAATATATGCAGTCATAACAGTTTTATTTCCTTCTAGTATCAGATACTTTATAAAAATTTTTTTATACTGGCCCATCGATTTGATTAATATCGCCGTATTTTTCG
Organism: Cephalotes varians; assembly: GCA_037157785.1. Lineage (NCBI taxonomy): Eukaryota > Metazoa > Arthropoda > Insecta > Hymenoptera > Formicidae > Cephalotes > Cephalotes varians. The sequence goes on along the minus strand of JANQDE010000001.1, from coordinate 3,859,542 downwards.
CCGATGTATTTATTTTTTTATATAGTACATTTATGTTCTTCACAAGATATTCACCATATTTTTCTTCGCCACATATTTTTAAAACACTCAACTAAGATGTATTACACCAATGTATGTAGAAGCTACTTGATTGAAAATCGAAACGCTGATTACAAACGTCTGATGTAATTAAGTTACGGTATGTAGGTTAATTAACGTTCTTGTAAACGACGATTAAAATGGCGATTCTAGTACGTATCCCGTTAATAAATAAGTACTGTAAATTTAACAATGTATTAATTTTACTTATCTTCTATAGATATAAATTATATTTAGAAAATATCTTTTTTATCAAATTTTAACCATAACTATTTCATAAAATAAATATTGTTTTAAATATTAATAGTTAATAAAAAAGTTTGCGATTAATTATATAATTTGTTCATAATAATTATTAAATCAACTATAATCGCTATTTTGTCAACACGAAGCTGTCATCAGTCATCCAGATTATGGAAGTATATGTCATAAAGTTTTACATCAATGTCAATATTTCAATATCAGTGCATTATCGAAATATACGACATTCATTTGTCGTATCAAATTATTAATGTCTCAGATAAATGATAATCCGATAATCGAAATACCGATTAAGTAACATCAGCATAATCAATATTCAACTCAAAATTCTCTATTGATTTTTAATATTAAAAAGTAATATAAATAAGTACAAAATGCATATTTTTCCGTGCGCGCGTGATTATAGTTATTAAAATAAATTTAACAATTTATTTTTGTCAGTTTAGTCACACTTTTTTTAAAAGTAGAATTTAATTATTTCCTTTTTATAATTTTTATTTCTACCTTAATTATTTGTGTTAAAATAATTATTAATTAAGATCAATCTTTTTCTTTAAATATATAGTTTAATAATTATAGTTTTCAGTATAGTAATATGCTTTTTAAAAAAATTTTTAATGCGAACATAATTTTTAATAAATAATGATATCTTGTTAATTTTTTTTTGGATGTAGAATTATTGTATTTGCATAAAATAAATAAAAGTTTTATTATAAAAAAATTTTAAAAGAAATTTTTAACTGTCAAAACTTGATCTATGTATAATCTAGTCGATATCGAATAATTTCGACAATTTATAAGAACGAAGGTTTAATTAGAAGCGGAAATAAAGTATGGAAACTCGATCTCCGTAGATTAAACATTTACCAGGACATGATTCGTAGTCTCGTATTTGTTATATCTCTCGATAGCTTACCAATCACCGATGATTTCAATTTCTTTTCTATTGGACCGCAATTCGATATTCAATCAAGGATTCATTCAATGTATGTATCAAGCGAAATAACCCGGAACGCTGAGATCGCCGGATGGAGATAGGAACTACCGGCTCTCATATCCATGCGAATCGAATAACGAATACTATGCTTTTCCGGACTTGTTTACAACTTTTCGTGATATTTCTCTGATTATGTGACTTCTCGAGTCTAAAAAATTTGAGAAAAACTTCGAGAAGATGCAACTTACAGTAATTGAGTTCTGTGAAGGTTTTATTGGATTCAGAGAAAAGTAGGCGATGGCTGAAGGAATTGATCAAGATGTGTGATTTCAATTTTGAGTTTCCCGATTTTTCTGAGAAAATCAAGTAATACGAGGGCAAAAATAAGTATTTGACGGCAGGAAGAAGATAGAAGCGAAATCTCGTAAAGCAATGCAGCAGTGCATTTATATAGCAAACATGAGAAAGGGAGTGGAACAGAAAGCTGTCGGCGAAGTCGAGAAGTAACACTGTTCTAAGACTAGTTTATGCACAGAACGACATAAACACGCGCCGCGCAAAGCTCTTTGAGGTAGGATCAATAAAACCTGTAAGAGGATTTTCGGTAAGGTAAAAGCAAAGGGAGTTTGAAACACCGCTGCATATAGTGTTGGCAAAGGGAATACCGAAAAACAAGTTATAATTTCATTTGGATGATAACATGAGAAAACGAGAAGATATGCTTCTCTTATAGGAAAGAGCATGTGAAAGGGAAGAAACAAACCGTGAGAACTGTGCGTTTTTCATGTTATTTTTCGTTATTATTTTTCATTCCTTTCTACTTTGCGAGAATTTTGTACGCTTCGACGAATAAAGTTACGACGCGACGCCGCGATGTTTTTTGGAGAAAGTTCCAAGGTACTAAAACTATGACGTTCATAATTTTCGTCGAAATTGCAATAGCTCGTACTGCGCGGAAGATGCATTTCACTGCAATCCTTAACTCGACTGAAATTCTACGATGAATTATTGGTACCGTCTACGCACTCTACGCCATTATGGTAAAGTTAATGGTTTCTGGCAGAGCCATTATCGATAAAAACATGTGAGAGCCAATATTAGAAAGCTTTATTAGAAGGTTGTTTACGTCTTTTATAGTTTTGTGAACTGATGAACTGAAGTTCGTTGTGCAGGAAGACGTTGTTCCTACATTTCCTTGATTGCTAATAGTGCATTCATTGAATAGAACTAATTTTCCTTCGAGACTGGTTCGCAATTAAAGATAGAGAGAGCGACATCTCAAGCGTACGTGTATGATGTAGCCAGGCTGATACTAGCAACGATGTTAAGTGGTTAACCGAACAGTTTTGTTAGTATGGGAACACATGACGCAACTATGCATACGATTTGCATTTGTCGGCAGTCCATTTACATAATGTATTATGTATACTGTACCACAGCAACGGGCATGTAAGTGCACATAATGTCGCGAGGTACACGATAATAATCACCATTTAGATCGTATGCATTATTTCTCCCAAGAGCTTTCGCAAGATCGTGATGGATATTGACAGTTTATGGCAAACACCATCAATGTTCGCATGCACCTGATATATGGCGTCTTAAAATTCTATATCTATATAATTCTCACTTAATCTTTTTTTCAAATATATAGTGCAGTAGAAATAACGCAGATGGCCCACTCTACTTAGTCGTAAAGATCTCGCACATTATGATATCATTTTCGTAGTTGAAGTAGCAGCAAGATTGCTTACAATGTTTTGCGTAGTTATCCGTTATTATTTCTTGCTTTCTCTTTCTTATCTTATATTTTTATAACATTATTATTATTGTAGCGCGCTGAAATTTTTATGCAATTAATATGATGTATACATATATTAATAATTAGTCGTATTAATATTGCAATTTGATTGCTTAATCGCACAGATAATTCCCGAAAATGTAAACTTAATAATACAAAATTATGCAATACATAATAAATTTAACTTGTATGTAACTTTTCTTTCTTAAGTTTCTCATTTAAGTAAAATATAAATAAAATAAAATAAAAATTATATAGATACATATATATATATATATACATATATATAATTATAATATATATAATTAGTAGAGAAATTCGCGTGTTAAATGTATGTTTATAAATGAATAGAATAAATAAATAAACATATATTTTAATATTATATTTATGCTACGTTATCATTCCATTAAAAAAATTAATTATTTTAATTTACGTTTGATATTTATACCAAAATTAAATAATGAATTAAATTACTACATCATGATAAGTTAAGTTTTCAGAATTTTTAGACTACGTTAATGTAAATTGAAAGTTTAAGAAAGCAATAAATTTATACAAAAGACGTACTAAAAATTGCGAGAAAAATTTGAAGAAAAACATTCTTTTAGATGATATTTTGACCTTTGTTACGAAACATTTAGTTTTTTCTATTCTATCTTCTTTATACTCTCTGATCTACAATATTTTCTCAAGTGTGTTGAGAACGAAATAAACACTTTTCTAGTTGAATAAATGTCAGTTATTCAACTAAAAAACCGATTAAACTGCTTGAATATCCATTTCTTTTACTATGACATCAAAAACGATGTTACAACCGAGGAACTGTTATTTATGACTTAAGTACCGACGAATAAATTGTTATAAGTTGCGGAACTTGGAAAGTCATAAAATTTAATTCACTGTCTAAAGTTACAGATTATAAAAAGCAGATATTCAAAAAGAGATTATACTTTGTGCTCGCGCTTTATATCAACATTATGTACAAAATGGCTCTTCCTTTCTTTCTCTCTCTCTCTCTCTTTCTCTCTTTCTTTCTTATGTTATAATTATAGCAAATTATTTATTAGATTTAAGATAATATTTAATAAAAAATGCTTTGCGCTTTAATTAATTATTTTCTAACTATTACTAGTTTAACAAAAGTATTCTGTTTTTTCCTTAACACATAACTTACTTCATTGAATATTTTACAATAATAACTCGATACAAGTGCATAAAATAACATCAAAACTTTGACATTTGGAACTTAAACATCATAATAACAAAAACCTTAATGCTGAGGGCAGAGTGAAGAAAATTTGCAGTCTTGTCACTTGTCACAGCACAAATTTCTGACGTGCGAACTTTGAGCCTCGTTTTCAAAGTCTTCGTTAAGAAGTTAAGAAATCCTCATTACGAAGGCAGTGCTCGTTTGAATCGTTTTATTGCTCCATTACGAATCAACAAAGGTCGCCCTGAGTTGTCTGTTTCTAAGGAAAAGTGCGATTTTCACACTATATCGTGCAATATACCAAGGGATTCTTCGATCTTTTCTCTCAAATAAAACGATATCGTGACAAATCTTTAAAAATTGAATTGAAGAAAGGCGGGATTGCCATAATAATTCAATCATGTGCAATAAACTCATTAAGTGTAATAAAAATGTGATATATAAAGATTGTCTGAAAGTATTCTTGCAGTTACGTCTTAAATACGATATCTTCTCGATCAAAGAAGGCAATAAAAAAAAAGAAAATTAAAAGCACATAATATCAGCGAAGCGCCTGAAGGAAGAGACAAAGTTTGAGACGAAGTTTCGTTTAATGTCACGAACGTCGTGTTTTCAAAATGTTATAAAAATTAGTTTTTCTGTTTAATTGCAATAGATGTATGGTGTTTAAAAATCAGTTCCAAAAATTATATAATAAAAGTTATGATATATTAGAAGATATGTTAAAAAATTGTGACTTTGCAATATATAGTATAATTAAATTAACTAATCACAGGCTACTATACTCTTCAACATTAAATTCTTAATCTTTTGTCAAACGATAATGCCCGATAAACGATATAACACGTTAAATAACTTAACTCGATACTTATCGTTAGAACATCAACAGAATTAATCACATCCACCAACAATCCTGTAAAAAAACGCAATACTTTGTCTGTCGTAGTTTGATCGACCAGCAAATTTCGTTTTCGATCCCAAATAAGCAACAGCACGAAAGATCTAGCTGCTAATGCTTCTTTATCTGAGAAATAATACTCCTCTTACCGTTACTTCCCATAAATTGGCTACTCTTAAATTTTCCTTTTCCTTGCCTCTGCCGTGCTATCTCACGCTTTTACACCACCCTTCGCCGTCTCGACGGACACGAGTAACTCGATGGAGCGAGAGGATGGCCCGCCATTGGCTGCAGCTCCGTACAAAGTTAGACCCGACGAGACGATAAATTCAATAAGACAAAAGCGAGCTCTGGAGACACCGGTACACACCGAAGGGACTCCGCGCCGTATCATCAGACATCGGGGAACTGCGTGCGCTCTTACGCCCCATTCGCAAGTAGCTCCCGAGAACGCCGAATAAAGAAGATAAATCAGGTAATCCCTAAGCGCGTACGTGGTAAAAGTGGCAAACTGTGTTTTCTGTGGTCATTACCTGACGTCACCTTAGGAATAAATCCGTTGTCATGATGCAATTCTACAAATGAGAGGGCGAGAGATATCATTAGACGAACAAACTTTTCGAAATCTGACACTTGGTATATTTCTTTATAAAGATAAAAATATGCCAATGAATAAATCGATAAGAATGAAAGAATAGGTATGATAATTATTATATAAAGACGTGTTTAAATTTAATTGTAAGTGTTAAATCTCGCTATATGTAAATATACTTTGTTAAATAAAAAATTTTTTAATATGTCAATAAAATTTATCAGATTTTGTTCATTTTTGAGGTAAAAATCTAATTTAAAGAAAATTGAACAAACATATATTTATTGAAATAACATGTTAAGCAAAATCTAAAACCTTTTCAATTTTATTTTTTAAGTACAAAAAATATTAATCTTTAAGAAAAACAAAAGCTTTTGAAAAAAAATGAATGCCGTTGAGAATGACAGTGCTTTACGGCAACGTAAAGAGGGTATATTGGATTATACGAGAAACTGGAGCAAAGGAGAAAATAAGATATCGCCCGCCTTTATGTGGGCCCGTTATTGTTGGGTCACATGGCAAATAAATCTACTCTATTTTTTGAAACGCAAAATTCATGTACGGATTCTTACACGCGTTCCCACATATCTGAAAACGCGTTTTCACATTCTTTATACGCAAAGAAATACCACGCATTCTCCAATTTATCCTCCGTTGGAAATTTTTCTTACTTCTAAAACAATATAGGCTCTAATGTACGTTTAGGACATGTAAAAATTTAACATTTAAAATAAATAAGTTTTTATGTTGCAAAACATATTTCATATTGCTTCAATCTTATTATCATAAAATACAATACATGCTCCATCAGATATTAGCTTGTGGCAAACATGTAAGAATTTAATTAATTTTGATGACAATTGGTTATTAAGTTATCTTAGATTGTTAAAAAAAATGATGTTCTTTTAGAACAATGTTATTATTTTAAAACAGTGTTAATATTTATATTTAATAAAGTTTCAATATTAACTCTTTATAGGGCAAAAGTCGAGAAAATCGAGAAAAGAGAGATAATAAACACAATTTTAGGTAAAATATTTTACCACTGCCCATTGATGCTCTTTACGCGGTGGTAAAATAATATACGTGCTTTATAAAGGGTTTAAAAACGTTATTTGAACTTTAAAGAATAATAAAGATTGAAGAAAATATAATTGCTATGTAGAATTTTTGCAAGCGTATGTATAATATAAAATATTTTGCGCGAATGTTTTTGAAAGATTCGCGGATTCGAGAAAGCGCGTGACATTCCGGTTTATGTGAACAAACGGCACACTTCGACCTACGATGAAGTGTCGACGTACGGCATGTGCACGACCGTGGTATTGTTTTCATCGGCACGATCGTAATTCCATTCCATTATCTCGTCCTCGCCAGTCGCGCACACTTGGTTTTCTGAATGAGAATTGAGCAAAATCTGCTGTACAAGTTATAATACATTGCATTTATTGTCTGAAATAGAAAAGATTTTGCGATTCACTATCGCTGTCTTGCACAAAAATAACTTTTTAATTTCTTTCACCTTTCTCTCTTTCTTTTTTCTTCCTTGATAATCTATATTAAGAAAGTAATATTCGGTCTTTCTTCGTTTTAAAAAGAATTAATGTTACAAAAAAATTTTACAAATTTTTTAAAAGTCTTGAAAGTTTAGATCTTTAAACATTTTCCATAGCAAGTTTTGTACTTCTATTTGATTGCATACGTAAGGCGTAAAACACTCTGCACGGATTCTTCCATCGCAGAACAAATTTAGTGATTATATTATCATAATCCTGATATGAATAATATTTGCAATTCATATATATTTGCAATTCATTATGTTGCTTTAAAGCTTTATTCTTTCAAAATAATAAATATCAGCTACCCATCTGTTTTGCCAATCTATACAGAATCCAATGTCGTTCATGATTCACCACCGCTCTCGCCATTCCTATCATCCTTCTCATCCGGCTTTATCCGAGATAATCGAATTCCATGCGTAGCTCCAGCCAATCGCACAGAGATTTGCGCGTTTCACATGGACGGCCATGTGACATTTTGTCACAGAAGAAAGAAAAAAAAGAGCAAAAAAGGTGATAAGACATGATCGAGTTCGCAAGCCGCCGGGTCTCCTAACACACGCGGTTCTCGAAAAAGCATTTTCATTTCGACGCATATGCATTCACCTCTGCGAGCTTACACGCCAAAGAGTGCTCGGTATTTCAAGACACATTCTTTCATAGGTTCGTCTTACAATCGATTCGCGCTTTCCTAGGAATAATTTGATATCGGAGTGTCCTGTATATGTTCTTTATATATAATATATAAGGATAAAAAACGATTACAAGAAGTTTGTTCTCTGATGACAAAAGATTCTAATGTCGTCTGAGATTCTTATATGACTCTAAACCTTAGCAGAAAGGAAATTATATTCTGCAGATATTTTGCGTGAAAACAAGATTTTATGGAAAAACATAGTTAAACTTCTTTGTTTCATATTTTGTATTATTGTTTCACTAAAACTAGAATGATGCTCGTTTAATTTCTGTGTTGTAGATATCTTCTACAGACAAATTAAAAATTAATATAATTATTCTTTGTTTTGTTTTATTTTCTATTAATGAACTTTAAATGCAGAAGCCGCAAACTGAAAGATGATTGTTAATTTTCAATACGTTTTCATTTAGGGATCTGCAAAATAAATGCCGGGAACTATAACTCTTCCGCCTAGAATAGTTTCTTTCCTCCTTCTCTATCATTTCGATACTTGAAAGTCGGAACACATCCGCCTTATCGATATTGCCGGGAGAGAAAGGACAGTAACCTCCGACTACATCGATATGACTTCGAAGTCTCGTTACTTAACTTCGATGAAAGAATATCCCCGCGCGCAGATCTCATTCTGCTTTCTGATCTTCTTCCGGTTGGAAAATCACAAAAGCTCGACTGATCGAACGGCCCCTCCCTTAAAAGGCATCTCGTTTCGCACGTCTATTCATTCTTTTACCGCCGGTTACTTCTTCTTTAGCACTATATTTCCTCGTTCCAGTTTACCATCCGCTGTTGTTTGTCTTAACCTTATTAGGATTCCTTCCATTTTATTTCTTTCTTTCTCTTTATTAACAAAAGTTGACTATTTTACTTTACAAGCGATCCTTTCTTAAATCCAGACTAACTAAACAAGCGAGTGCAGAAATAACACAAATAACTTGCTTCAATGAGTGCAAACGGTGCCGTCAGTCATTTGTGTTTGTTCGCTTATTTGGTTTGAATGGAATTTTAAATTCAATAAAGAAATCAATCAATTAATTAACCTCACATATTTAATTGACTTATTAATTAACTATTTAACATTATGCTATAGATTTCTTTAATCTCTTTAATAACTAATGCACATATTTAGATTTCATAATTAGAAAATAATTAGAAAAATTTATTGTGTATGTAATAAAATATACTTTATGTATGTATTATGCAAAGAAACTACGTATCATGTCTACGAGCAGTTACTACATTTGTGTTTATACTGGTTTTACTAATGTATAATGTATTGCTGCATCAAAGTACACGAATGCATTATGCGTAAACTTTGAAAAAGTATCCTGGTGTTGCGAGTTAGACAAAACTACAGGAAATATATCAAACTTTGATAGTATCCTAGGGATTTGCAATGTCGTTTTGCATCATCTCTTTTACCTCTTTTATACAAGTCGTTTCAGAATGGTCGTGTATGTAATAATAATTTTATTATTATATTAACATTTAATAATAAAATATATGTGTATATACTGTACTATTATTGCAAGCACTGTGAATTACTAATCACGACTACATTATGCAACATAAAAAAATATATAAAAAGAATAAAAAAATAAAAATAAACATGATAACATCGACGTAATGAGAACTACAAGGACATGAGCCCGACGTAACGAGAGCTACAAGAATATAAGTTCATCGAAAATAATATAATCATCGAGTTCTAAACGCGTTTATATATAATATAGCTAATTTATTCCTGATACATAGTAAATTTATATTTACCGTTTTGTATAAATATTTTGATTACAATCACATAATTACAAAACACGATTTAAAATATTATTCTGATTTCAACTGAAAGACATGAAAAAAATAAAAAGTATAAGGAACAGAAACATGTATATATTATTATATAATATGAATGCTGATAATATTTAATGTAATGATATTTGAGGGATACAATTTCAGTAAATTCAATAAATATTGCAATAAAACCAATCTTCCTCTCTTTTACCTTTAATAATTCTGCGCTGAATTCATGCGTTAGAGAAATATATCTACAATTAAATAACTCACGGCGGCGTATCAAAATAAAATCACGATTGTTTATCACAAAATCGCGCGACATTCCAGCTCCGCACAATAATTTAGCGCTGTCGCAACAAGCGTGCAAAGCAATTTGAAGTAAATCAATCTCTATTTTGAACGGTTTTGTTTATCTATTAAAATATGAACTGCAAAGCTCGATATATACCGAAGAAACTTAACATTTTGTGCAATTTCTGATAGCATGATGGTCCACGGTCACGCGAAAACGACCATTTTCATCGTTCCCGGTTTATCCCTGCTGGGAATAAGTCGAGAAATTTCTTCAGAGACAAATTGTAAGCACCTGCGAGCGCGGCTCTCAGTTATGCATTTTATTATTTCACCGACATTGAGGTTACAAATGCTTCCTATTTACGTTCGGGAAATTCATGTAATGTACTATCTGACACTGCAACGCGGAGTATTTTGAAACACTCGTGAAACATCGACCCAGCTATAGTATTTAATATTTAAAATATGCTGCATTAGAGAGAAATACTCTTCATAAATGTAACTTTAATGCATTATTGATTCGATAATAAAAATGACAGCCATTGCAAACGACTGTTGGGATATTGCGTTCTTGGGATCATGCGTATTGATTTTGCGTTAACGAAAATACGGATGAAAAATATAACATCATCTTTTAAACATTTTGATGCTACAAATGCTTACAAATTTCAATCAACATAAATCATTAATATGTTTCTCCATAAAATTTGCATAAGAATTATCTTGTCAGAATTATTTATTATACATATATGTAAAAAAATAATAAAAAAATAATTAAAAAATTAATTAAAAAATTAATAAATATTGTACAAAATTAATAAAAAAATATTGTATTTAAAAAAGTTCTTATTGCATGTGACAAATATACATCAGAGTACTACACCAGTCATCAAACACGTTCGTCCACAATCCGGCTAACTCCGAAACTGTCCCTGCGCGCAACTAATATTGGCCAGCGACATGATTTGCACATGTAGAAGACTTGCACGTATGTACGAAGTACACCCTTGAGTACACAAGAACTTTACTATATGTAGATATATAATGTGAAACACTTTCTCAGTTCCCTAAGCAGTTCGACTATAAAGTCAGTACGTGTAGCTTATCTCGGACTACCCAAAGACAGTTACATTTAACTTATCAAACAGTATTTGTCTCCAAGTTGCATAACATTGTTCTCGATCTGCGAGGCACGTTTCCGTTATTGTTGCGGAGCAAAGCGCTGTATTGTACAGCCCGTTACAACACGCTTCCGGAACTCCTGCCGTAATTCTATGCTGACCAGACTGGCGGTTGATCGCAACTGAGCGCTTACTGTCCCGTATCATTTAGTCAGTGTTAGATTGGTATATTATATTGGCCACAATTATTGATTGCGGTAAACTATATGCATTGATAAATAATGATCATGCCTGTGCATTTCACAATTAGTTAATTTGTATCAAGGTTAATTATACATACATTTCTGATCATAAACATATCATTAGTTCAATTTATCAAAGTTGGCATAATTGTGAAATAAAAATTTTTTCACATAGCTTAGTATCCTCACATTTATTTGATCATCTTACTTTTAGCAATTTCTTTTTTATTTTTTATTAAAGATTTCAAAATCAATTAATGTATATATTAATTATATTTCGCAAATACAATAGCAGTTTATATATATTATATATTTTTGTATATTTGTATACATATATATATACATGTATATACACATACATTTTTTTTTTATATAAACGAGAGAAGATAATTTAGTTGTTTGTTTAATTTATACTGCAATTTTCAAATATCCTATTTATCTAACACAAAGGAAAATTCTAATTCTATTGAATCGTACAGCAGTTCGCATCTAGTAACAGCTCCATTGTTTCTGGATGAAGGCTACATTTCGTTGGGTGTGAACGAAGACTATTGTGGTTGAGAATCGACGTTCTGCTACGTAACGATTATGTGTGCTCAAGCGGAGGACAATAGCGTGAAAAGCATTCCGGTAAAACGTTCATTTTTGAAATGGTGAACGAAACTATATTAAACAATCAACACCGATAAAGACGTAGACGTCACATATGTGCTATTATTTTATTAAGATTGAGGTTTATCACGTTTATATAAAATAATTTTCAAGCACAATGTTTACCGATTTTCATATAATATAATTATAATTTATAGAAAATAATGTGCGTATTTTTATTATTTTTATACAGCAGCAATTTTACAACAAGCTATTCTGGTGGATATGCATAACAATATAGCGAATAAATTGTACTTTTTTTATAAGAATCTCATTCAACGGTCATTTCCGTAACATTATGTGCGTTTTAGAGTGCTTTATTTCGTCACATCCGAAATAAATTGTACATTGCAATTTGAGCGTGCATTATATTTTTAATGATGTATTATATTTTCATTATGACGTATTATTTTAAACATTTTTTAAAATTAATTATGTAATATTGTTTATATTAATTAGTGCTTGAAAAGATTGAACTTTTAGATTCATATTTTAGCATCGTGCTTTACCTAATTTTATTTTCGCTTAATGCTGATTAAAAGAAACAATTTATACAAAATTTAAAAAAATTTTTGTAATTTAGACTCTTTTTTTATTATCATTAATCTTTTAGATATACCACAAGATATGAAAAAATTATAAAATATTCTAGAATATAAAAAAAATTAGGATATAATACATTTTTTTCTATTATTTCATCATTCTTTTTTTAGTCAAATAATTAAAATCATCATTAAGTTATCAAGTTATTCAATATCGCTTTCAATAGCAAAGCGTGATTACAGATTACAGATTTTCACGCGCTTCGAAATTGGCTCGTATAAATACAACGCGTTCGCATTTTGTTTGACTTTCGTGGCTTCTATTTTGGAATGACCTGCGGACAATGCCAATTGCTAGCTGCCAATCACCGTTCGCTCAATGGGGTGATATAAATCGCGCGCGTAACGACGTGCTGCGGAACAATGAATTAATTGCCGAAGCCCAGAGAAGGATTTTTATATCGATAAAAATACGACAACGAGTAGTCAACTAGTAACACCGACGTTGAAACGCATAACGATCTTTATACATAATCAATACATTCGCATAGCTGGCGCAAAAGAGCGCATTTCGTCTCGTATAAAAGCAGCTCGTGCTTGTTGGAAATGAACTTATTTTAAAAGTCAATAATATTATATATAATTCATATGCAAAAGCGTTTTTCGAATACTCTTATGATCGATGTGTAGTTAAGATATACTGCCGATCCCATACGTATTGACGTGATACAATATATAAGCGTGTTATGGGATGCATAATATATCGGCTGCTCGGTTTTCAACGTGCAAATCGATTGGTGCACACAAACTATCGTAATATCATAAATCTGTATTTTCTATTTTCGCTTTAGATACACGTGCCTTAAAATCTTTCATATAATTTTTTACATACTTTTTAATACAGTTAATTAAATTTTTAAAAAATTAATAAAAGAGATGTAAAAAAACTTTTTTGAGTTTTACAATAAAACTTACTTAAAAAATCTTTGAATCAATAATAAATAAATATGATTCTGACCTAAATTTATTAAGCTTCGATAAAATAAAAATTACGAATTTTAAAAAGGACATATTATATTACATATATATTATTATTAATATTATGTATATATTTGAATTTATATTTATAATGATCTTCTGTTTTATTGGTCCAATACCGCTTTTAATAGATTTAAAACTTGTATTTTTGTATGCCTAAATAGAAATGTAAAAAAATGTAGAAATCACATGAAATTGTAGCGATTTTATTTTCCGAATTATAGATATTTTTACGTTGATCTGTCAATAATAACTTCAGGGGATAAGAATCTCGCGGATTGCTTGCTAGTGAATTGAACATGATACGAAAGAAATACGGCAAACTTTGAAGAAAGCTGTTAGGTTAGCTGCAGCGTCAACTCAAGCGACAGTAATGTTACAATCGTATTTCTGCTCCCAAGCGAAGGACACATGCTTTTACAAGACTCACGTGAAAAGCAGTTTGCGGAAAGTCCGAATGCTTGGGATTGTCTGCCAAGAATCTGAGTGCAATAAGACAGTCAAATTTTCTTAGCTTCGTTTGATCTTTATTGAACTATCAAATAGTCGTAGTGACAGTCTACATTATATAGTCAAATGAGGATATTTAATTAGAAGTATACATGTGATGTGTTGAATACTAAAAGAATAATTTTATTTCGATAAAATGGAAAAAAATGTATTTCTTAATTTTATTCTTATTCTTCATAATTATTTTTTAATTTTTAATAATAATATTTTTAATTTTATTGGAATAATAAAATATTTTAATAGAATTAAAGAGTATTTTCTTAAATAAATCAATTAACAAATACAAATAGAGAAAATATCATACCGATTCTACGTAATATTTTTGCGCAACACTATCGTTAAAATGTTAGCATGTCGCTTGCAATAATATATTCTACTAAAATATTCAGTTTTTTATATTCCGTGATAAAATGCAACGTGTAAATCTCAAAAATGGCAAAAAAATTTTGAAATAGAAACCGTTATGACGTTTTAATTTAAAAAAAATCAGAGGAAATCAATAAAGTATAACGGTTTTCATAAAGTATAACGATTTTGCGACGTTTTATTCAAAAACACTGTGAATACTTCTTGTGAATATCAGAAAAGAACAGAGAGATTTATAAATAGCACCTTTAAAATAATGTTTTTATTTATGTGAGAGATAGATATTTCGCCTATTTGATAATATTGTACATTTAAATAAAATGGCTTACCTCACAGTGACGTCTTAATTCATTTTGGTCGGAACACTAAATAGGATTCGAAGAGACGGAAATGAGTATCGCGAAGTTCTGCGTCTTAATTGCATCCTTAATTAAAGAGCTTCTGTTTATGCGCAAACTGGAACGTCTATTCTTTGTAGTAAAACGCAGAGATTTAAAAGTCATCGAATATTTTCCATCGAAATTCTTTCGCGGCATTTCTTAATCGTGATTCGTTTAACACATTCTCACCATCTAATTAAAAAAACAAGAGATTTTCGAATTGAGGAGAGTCCTTTACGAGATAATTAGATTGTCATGTTTTGTCACGAACAAAAATATTCGAGATTTTGAGAGCTAATGACATCATTGCAAAGCAATAACTTTGTGATAAAAATTGAGAACAATAAATTATATATTGAATGTGAAAATATATTTATAATTTTGCGATCAATTTTTTTAGAAAAATGTTTCTGAACCGTGTTAAGAGAATTTTTTATTTTAATATGTAAAAGTATGATATACATTATATAATTTTTTCTATTTATAAAACATTGTAACATATGTATATTTTATTATTATTTAGAATATATGTCATTGTTGTCAAAATGTTGTAAAAGTGTACTTAATAAATATAAAGTGCCATAACGTCGCTGAATATTCAATGTAATGATGCAGAAACGTTAAATTTAGTTAGTGAAGCACGGATGCAATATTTTCCAGTGGGATTCTCGCAAAGTTGCATATGTAAAATATGAAAGGGTTGAAAGGAACGAAATATTCCCGGATTTGTCCGTCACACAGTTTATCATATTATTTAGTAACACCGTGCATAGCGCAGAGTTCTTTGATTATTTTTTAATAATTTCATTTAAGATGCTTGCTTGCATTAGCAGACCGATACCGTTTGAAATTAGATAAACGCATTGCTGCTAACAGTGTCACGCTAAATTTATGTTTAATCCCTCGATGTCTAACACTACAGAGAATACGATTCGCACTTGGTAAATGATCCAGCTGGGAACGCAGATTGAAGTGAGTTGAAATATCTGTCAAATTTGGTTCAGTAATGCCGCGCAAAGCCACCGTTAATGTCGGATTTTAGACACAGGAATAATTTCGCCTTAAATGAGAATAGGTCTTTGAGGTACAACGCGTAAGGCGCGTTTTAGAGAACGAATTAATAGCGAATTCGTGGCGTAAAACACATTAATTCACTAAAACAAATATTTCTCACGCCGGTGCTCTGTATACGTCGCTCTGAAAGCTCTAGTTCTGAAGATTCAATTAAGTTTAATCACCTTGCAGAGAGAAACAATTTTAATGTTCAATCGTTTGAGCTCTTTCGCGTGCCGAGAGATTGTATCTCTGGGAGAAGATCGATGGAGAACGATCCAAAGCCTTCACATGCGAAAAACCGATTGAACGTTCATACTTCCTGTCATTATCAATTTTAGGAGCTCGATAACATTGTTATCCACGCTTTTTTTTGCTACGTCTCACATAAATCTTTCAAAGACTAATTGGTCTAACTAATTGGAATTCTGGATTCGTAAGAGTTTTAATATTCAGTTGAAAGTGTACATGTCGAATTTGCGAAAAGAGAGAAAAAAATATGGTTTTTAAAGACTATACATTTTCTCAAATTTCTTATTACTTTTTCAATGTTATTATATTTATATATATTAGTACATAAGGTCATCCAAAATATAGATATTGTTTCTCAATTTTAAGTTACAATTAAATTTTAATTAATTAAAATATTTCTTTTTTTTAATTAAAGATTAAAATCAATTTAAATCAATCTCCTATTTTTAACTAAATCAAATTCTGTAAATTAATATCTTATTTTTTTAAAAAACTATTTAAATTAGGATTTTATATATTTAAATTATTCATATTTTTTTAAATATTTTTTAAACATAATCAATTTTAATATTATTTTGTTAAATCTAAATTTAA
The DNA here is from genome assembly GCA_037157785.1 of Cephalotes varians. Taxonomy (NCBI): domain Eukaryota; kingdom Metazoa; phylum Arthropoda; class Insecta; order Hymenoptera; family Formicidae; genus Cephalotes; species Cephalotes varians. The sequence continues at coordinate 3,842,675 of JANQDE010000001.1, read as the reverse complement.
GCTAATTTTTCTTAATACCTGAACAGTTTTTACTTCATATCATTTACTTTTATATCATTTTGTACACATTATTTACATGTTTTTACATCAATTGATACTTTTCGCATGTTTTAAATAAAAAGATAAAATCATTTCAACTTAAGCAGTACAATAGTCGTAGCTAATACGTTCAAACTGACCGATTCCTATCACAAATTGATATATTAGCGTAAAGTGCATTTCACAAAATGCTATGTTTCTTGCATTTATAAGAAAACATACTCGTTTTTTTAAGAAACCCGAAACGTACGATGATAGTAAAAAGATTTCATCTGCCAATCTGTCCTCCGCCGTAACGTAATAGCTTCGTGACCGCAGCAGTCTGGAAGAGCTGCTGGTATCTATGAAAGCGGAAATGGAAGTTGCGATGCATCCCAGCGAAGATTCGCGAGGTGACAGACCATCTCTGCTCGTCGAAAAATAAACGCGCAATATTTCCTATCAGCTGCGCGAACTCGTCTCTCCGCATTCTCGTTTCATGCTACAGAGAATTGATGAAACGTATCTCGTTTAAACTCATATCGTAATTGAGTGCCAAGTTGGAAGATTACTCGTCTTAACACCTTATCTGATTAATCGTTTGAATAAATCGGAAATGAATTTACATCTCAATATGATACATTTTTAATCATATTATTAGCGTCGGTTATTTTTTTTTAAATTATCATTCTTTAATTTAAATCGTTAAGTTATAACATAGTAACATTAGTAAGTTCCGCACTAAGAAAGACGTTGTTCCGTGTTGTTTCTTTTGAATAAAACTCAAAGAAAATGTCTGTAAAAGAAAATACACGCGTACGAAGGATGAACTCTAAATTTTGCAGAAACATCTGATAATAAACGTGTTAAAATGATTTCATATTCAACCTTAGCGCTTCTCTAAAATATTTTATACCGTTGACATTCCCACGAGCCAATTCTATTACGAAACGTACTTTTTGTCGATGCGCAAGAACACGAACGCGCAGGCTAGGCAAAGCAAATTGCACTATCCTAGCTTTTTCCTGTCGTGGCTAACGACCGGAACGCCGGCTGATGCAAATTGAACTTTTTTCGGCAGCTTTTCGTCGGGACAGCAAAGGACAGCATGCCATAGAGTGCTAGGTTGGGAAAATTCTTCTGCACTGTTGGCACGACAGCGATATTGGCACTTATATCCAAGATAAAAGTGACCTTGGCCCCTTAACACGAGATTGCGGATAGTAGGTGTTTGCCGCACCCACTCTATGACCGTGTCGCCACCGGTATATATGCCTTTGATTGCGTCACGTACGAGTGAGGCACGGCGAACCTCTGATAGTCTGACTAACACCACCCTTTTCTACTAGCAACTAGCATAAGCTAATTATAAAAAGCCATTTACATTGAATATAATATAAATTTATAAGTCAATGTGTATTAATTTGTTACACGTTAATGTTTTTCATAGTCAAATAAATAGTCAGAGTATTTTTTACTATTGAAAAAAAAAATTCTTCTGTATTATTTTCCTGACGATGTAATAATTTGTATAAAAACAAGCTGTAGAGAAAATTTAATAATTTTCTCATGTACTGTCTCTCAATTTATAGATAGCTTACTTTTAATTTAAAAGAAACAACTTCTTAACTCGATGCACTTATTTAATGTAAAACAGAAAATTAATGTTGAAAAATAAAGCTTGTTTGAAGCTGGTATAATTATTTCAGATCCTGGAAATATCTAGCTCTTAATGATTCTCGACATTCAAAGTGGAGTCACGTAAAGACGAGAGTTCCACATTCATATTGTATCAGGTCTCGGCGCCAGACGTAGACGGTTTTTTGAACAAGACATACTCCAGAGCAGTCCTTTTGATTCCGGCAATTAGAACATAGAAGTATATCCTCATTCTGCTTTAATCGACAATCTATTTTGCTTCTTTGATAACCATTACGGACTGCTTGAAATGGAATTCTATTATGAGATACATCTCGCGAGAACCTCGGGGACATTCGAAACATGGATAAAGAGTTTCGCTGCGCTTTGTTTATGGAAAGCACGAGAGTGGCTCGCTATGTATGCATACTCTGAAATTCTTTACGCAAAAGAAATTCTCCCCTCAGGCGCACAAATGCGATTTGCGACAGAATTTCAAAAGCTATCTCTAGCCAACTGATTCTGTGTCCTTATAATCGAATTAATTTATCAACACTGTTGCTGAAAATTTAATTTTTAGTATGAATTTATTTAACTTCGATGTAATCCTCTAATACTAAATAATTTAATTATAAATTCATATTCTGCAATTTTAATTAAATATTTATTGTGTACATATTAAACAGCATACAATTAAATATCCGCGTTAAATCCGAAACCGAGTGAATTTGTTCAAAGTGTTTAATTGCGGTAAAGTATTTATGCAGTTTCCGTCGTTTTATCTGTATAATCATAAATCATAACTTTTAAATCATAACAATCATAAAAAGATTAGACACGTTTGTGTTTAATTAAATTAATTTTAAGAGACGAGTGGCAACAAATGATAATTTCCAAAACTATTTTCTGATCTGATTATATCGGAAGAAATCTTTTTTAATAGATTGTGGTTCATCGATTTCTAGAATTAAAAAAATTCTGTCTTCCTTTAAAATCCGGAACATATATTTTTCAATTTTATTTTATTTGTATACAATATTTGTATTTTATTTGTATAACTGAAGTTACGTGACGAAATGTTGATATTCTTGCTATTATGCTTTTGCATTTTATTTTTTATGTTCCTGTTGCGATTTATTTTCACTAGAAAGCTGGCAATTACGTAAACGTGAAAAAAACTTAACAGTTATGTACATTCTTCTAATTTATTGCATTATAAATTAAGGGCAAAATCCTGAATTTCTGCAGAATCCCAAGAGAAGTCTCGCCCCAGATAATCACGGACTAAAAACTTGAGTCGAAGAAGGCAATGAACTTCTTGGACGTCGTTAGAGTAAGAAACGCGCCAGGAGGGATTTAGAGATAAGTTACCCGAGTGTAATACTGCGCTGATTTTCCGAGATCAGAGACCATCGTACCATTGACAAACAGTTTCGCCAAATTATACATCATTTGACGAAATTGTCGTGAAAAGTTCAAGAAGCTAGATCACATGAAATGTTTATCAAGCGAAAGCGAAAATTAACGTCTTCAAGAACTTTTTACCGAAACTAATTACAAGGATTATTTAAATCAAAACAAAAATAACATAATTAATTTAAAACATTCAAAAAAATTGCTGATCTATAAAATGTAAATAGCATGTAACAAATAGAATAAAAAATTTAGAGATAACGAACATAGTCTAATTACGATATTCAAAAGAAGTAGAAAGAAGACGTAGAAGGCAAGAAAAAAAGGATAAAAGACGGTGCTTTTTTCCGCAATTTCTTGCAAAACTTTATGGCATCGTGGAAGTTCCAACGTGGAGCTTGACAGCTATGTCGGCCAACGGTGCGTCATTTCTTGCGATAACCTCATGCGGGAGTTACTAAGGACTTTACCTTCCGCTTCCTTTCTCTTACAAACGATGCTCGGTAGATCGACAGTAACACGCCTCTGCAAAAGAATTTTCTACTAGAATTTTTCAAGAGTAAAAACTGAGCAAATAACGAAAGGGAAGAAGAAAAATGAGTAAGATGAATAAAATATTTATCATTGCAAACATTTTGTAAAGCGATCAGAAACTACAATCGAAACTACAATGGTAGAAAACGCGTTAAAAGGTTGTTATGAATAACTTTAAACATGGATTTGGTTTACATGAGATGCGTACAGATTCAACGTTCTACTTTCTATTCTCGGCGTTCACTCTCATGCAATTTGCAACTCCTACCTTTCGTTCGCTGCCATTTTATCTTTTTACTTCCTGTCCGTATTATTTCTTTTCTGTCTGCCTTTTTATCGAACTAATCACAAACTTTTGTCTTCACGTTTTGCAATTCATATTTTTTACAAGAAAAAATTCTCAAATTAGAAAATCCTAAATATATTGTATAAGATTGGATAAAATATCGATTGGATAGGAAATTTGTGAAAAAAATAATAGGAAAATAAAAATAATAAAATATTTAATAATGCAAATGGAAAAATACGGCAAGGAAAGACGAGAATTATGTTTCACGATATAAGAAAAATAAACAGCATTTTACATTATAAACATTTTCATTAAAAAAGAAAGAACAGAAATGAAAGCGAGAAGACAATATCCGAAGATATTTACGTAATACATACTCTGATTTTATAAACTAATTTTATGAAGAAAAAAATTTATTTCTCCTCGAGAACGCGAGCCAAAACAAAAGGAAATCTTCTCCATCTGCTTATTCTTCCAATAATAACGAGAGTTCGATAAAGTTCTTCAAACAGAAATATTTCTCTGCCATAACTTTCTTTACCAGAGCACGAAAAACAAAGAAACAAGAGAAAGCATGGAGATATAATTAACATTTTCTCTTACCTCTTCATCCATATAACAAACGAAGAACTAAGTTTCAAAGTTATTCGAATAACTTGCGCGCGCACACACACAAACTTAATCGCCCTAAAACTTAATGACAATTAAAAAGTGTTACTGCCACTCAAAGTTTCTCAGACAGCACTATATAACTGTTCTATTCAGTGCAAGCAATACAAACGTTCGCTATTAATATTATCGTAAAATATAAACCAACAGATTTTGCGTAATTAATTATTTTTACTTTTACGCGCTTGTTATTTACATAAATAATGGAATTGAAATTTATCGAAAAAAAATTAATAAACAAAGAAGAAATTAATTTTGCATGTATTGCGCGTAATAAAGTTAAAAGTAAATATTTATACGTAAAATGCAATTTACGACACAAATATTATGTATTTTGCAAAGTTTGTTCATATTATTTTTGCATTCCACGTGTTATTACTCATGTTATATCTCATCATCACACCAAACTTTCACAATGTAATGTGCAACAGAAATATTTTCACGAATAATGATGAGAAGAACGTCAATACAATGTTACAATACAATGTTACAATAATGTGAAAAGCTTTTCATGTGAATAATGTACCATCGTTTACAAATTACGAATGTCTTCTCTCGTTTATTTTTATACACGAATATTACACTCTTTTTATTTTCGCATATTTTATTATGCAATATCATTCACGAACCGAAATGTATCGAATTGTATAATCACGAGAGTGTCGATTTCTACGTCGATCTCATGGATACATTTTCAGTAAAGTTAAATTTATGTATATTATGGTTTAAAATTTTATAAAATTGATCTCACTTAAAGTGGCGTTTAAAGATAAAACATTTAATCTATTGTGCCTTTATCACATACATCATGATCACATTACCATGACATTAACATCAATGTAATATTCTAAAAGAACTTTTATTGTAGTATTTTTATAAATAAATATTTACAAAAATATTTCATAAGACAATGGATAAAATATATATAATGGTAATTTTCTTTTCCATATTATAAACATATAAATTTTTTGTTTCAACTTAATATTATTATACAAGTATCTGCAAAAAGATTTATTGTGTAATACAACATTTTTATCTTACTTTCAGAAAGTTCGAACAAAATAGCTACGACGAATGAAATTTAAACGATCGAGCAAAATTTCGAGATAATGCCTTCCAGCAAATTGTTTTCGTAGAATCGAGAACTAGGGACCATCCAATATTTCACGGTGCTCCACACAATATTTTTTAGCGTCTTTTTTTGACCACTAAACTCCCGAAACTTTACTCCCTTTTTTTGCGGCGCAAAGGCTGACTGATCGATTTCGAAGAGTGGCGAAGCGTATTCTTGTTTTTCGACTCGCTAGTGAATTTCGAATTCTGCACTTCATCCCCATCTCCTTTAGATATTCCTACGATAGCTGCATATGCGCTCGACAGGATGTCGCTCGCATTTTCGAGAATCGCTGTGTTGCGTGCAGTGAACGGTGCGAAACGAAATGTCAAGCAGTTTACATATAAAGCAAATATTCGACGTATTCTTCTGTGTATCAATAAAATATCAAAACATATTTATAAAATATTTTGTTTTCTTAGAATACAAATATATCGAAATAGGTCTATACTACATTAATTAAAACTTATAATATTTTATAATATTAATTATCAAATTAACAAAATATAATTTTGTTATAGAAGTATTAGAAATATAACAAAATTTTTTTTTATTTTAAAAATATAAAAAAAAATCAAACATTTACTATTTTTATTTTTTATTATTTTTTATTATATTTTTATTTGGCAAACAATCGCTACATTACTTTACATTACTTTAAAAAAACATTAAAAGCATTCGGTACTTTTAACAAACATTTTGTCATCGGTATTGATTTGATAAATCAAAGTTTTCTGTTAGTCGCAATCAAAAAAGAGGACAGAGAGAGAAAGATAGAGAGAAAAAGGAAGAGAATTATCTGGGTGAGTGCATTACTTCATAACCATTAGTTATGTCAATTTCGTGTTGGACACCTCTTGTTCTCTTCCCTCCGTTTCATTTCTCTTCGAGGCACTCGACGATGCTTAATTACGCGGACACGATATCGCTTTTACTTTTTGACCAAAAATTACTAACTTGTCGATAAGGTAAGACGAAACTTTCTCATATTAGCCATGTTGGTAACTTCGATCACTTGATGTGATCGAAGTTATTACATACACAATTACATTTATTACATACACAACTTTGATTTAAATCTAAGCTTGAATGAAGCATAGACTCCTTCAACTTGACAAATCAAATAATATATTGTAAGAAAAAATCTTTAAAATATGAAAATTATTTAATTGTACTACTGTCCAAATAATATAATAAAAATATAGTAAATATAAATAAATATATATTGATATATGAAATATATATCATCTTATAATTCATAGATTTTTTCAGCTGTTGCAGACTTTTACATAAATATTTTATTTTGATATAAATTGAATAAAAAAATATGTTTATAAAAACTGTAATATATTATTATCAAAAAGATATGTAAATTATTATTTTTAGATCGATACACAAAATTAGTTAATTTCTTATTTTTAAATTGTCTTCTTAAACAATCAACAACAAAAGTAAAATAAGATATTAAATAAAAATTTTGTGTACAAAAATAATGAATTTCAAGGATAGCCAATTTTAAATTTGCTCTTTTTAATATTTTTTTGTTGAAATGCAATCAAAATATATATATGTATACAAGCAAAATGTATATAAGCAAAGTCGCTCGTATTTCAAAAGATTCAGAATCTACCGTATCGCGTTACAGCGATGTTCTTGCGGTAAATTGTTATTAACGATGCTATTCTTCGGACACCCGAGCTGAAAAGCCATGAGTGTCACAGGAAATTCGAGGCCTAGGACTGTTGTCGTGTTTCATAGCTAAAACAGCGGAAACAATCCGGTTGGATTTACAAGGTTTAAGGGCTGTTCCAAGAGTCTCTCGAGTGTGTAACGCAACGGCCGTAACCAGAGCGGTTGTGGACTATTAGAGAACGCAACGGAGAAGTCGCGCGATGTCCTTCTTCTTTGTAATTATGCCTATCAGTTACATAAGAAAATGTTTATGTTGTTATTATAAATTGTATTACCAGATGTTTATAAGTTATAATAGAATAGAATATGAATACTCGATTAATAAAAAAAATCAATAAAAATAAAAAAATTAATTTAAACTAATTAAAAAACTAGTTAAATTAGTTAAAAAACTAGTTGAACTAGTTAAAAAACTAGTTGAACTAGTTAAAAAAATAGTTTGTAAATTTCTCTACTGTAAGAATTACTTTACTCTTATAAAGCAAAATAATTATTTTAATCACAATTGTATTTAAAAAAAAACTAGTAAAATTATGTTTATCGTTACAAAAAAAAGCAATAAAAGCAATTTAGAGAAATATAATTTAAATAACTTAAAATATACATATAAGTATTTTCACTAGCAAAGAATTAAAATTTTCCTGTAATTTTTTCAAATAATCGGGCGAAAAAACTCGGGCGAAAAGTTGTCCAATTTTTCCGCCATTACTACGCGCAGCTGCGCAGCCAACAGAATAGATAGAACAAGTTCACGATATGTCATTTTTATTACGTGGGCGACGTTACTCTCTACGTTTAATACTAATCCGTTACTAAGCATAGCTCACGCGTTTGTTGGCAAAGTGTATTTGGGTTGCACCGACTTTCCATAACACTTTACTCACGTACGCGTGCATGCACTTTATGAACGAATTCGCGTACCTACGAGATTTTACCTTAATCCCGTAACTCTGGTACAAGATCATTAAGATGCACGAAACATACGCAGTGCGCACAAATTATAGCACATGTTGTGGTAATCTATACGTAACATATCATGAAATATCCACTGGATATCTGAACCTACATCATTCAGCATGCAGTATATTTCCACTCATTGTTTGTAATGATGAAATTAGTGATAAAAAATACTTTATTCGATAAATTATGTAATATTGAGACAACTGAAGCACAAATCTTTGGATATTGTGATATATATTTTATGATTTGCCACGAACGTAAGAAGAAATAGGAAATTCTGAAAATATGTCTCTATGTTTGTATTTCAGGCCGATTGTTTGGAAAATCAATCTGACGTTTGAGATATTCATGAGTGCACAATTGCAATCGTGTATTGTGGCATCCAATCTACTGCACGTATATTGATCGTTACAATGAATTTTACCATATTCATTAAAAACATGCTTGGTACAAACAATTTTTAGAAAATATTAATCTAAAATTGCCAAGAATGTTTAGAAAATATTAATTTCGTTAATAAAAAAAGTCAAGCAATCAATTATATTTATGTTAGATAGAATATGTGTATCTACATTATAAACTTATATTAGAATATATTTATACTGTAAAAATCCCTTAATCTCTCCATATTCAGAAATATGTTGCAACACATTATTAAAAATTAATTGTGGGATTAATTTTGCAAGAGCGTACAGATTTATTTAATTCATCCAGAAGTAATTTCTCAATACGCGTGACTAATAATTTGTGCGATTTTCATGCGACACGTATTGAAAAGACAACGACATTTACATCGTCATCTCAAATATGCAATCTCTCGCGAGCGCGTGAATTCAGATGTGCACCTACGCAGACTAACGCACGTGTTCGATGTAAATGGTGAATGTGCGCCGATGAATACGCTCGCACGCTTTGCATGCTAATGCATCGAATGTACCGCCGTTCGCAGAGTATTTTATTCCGATGGAATACACGCGGCATATTTTACACTCCGAGACAATTTCCATGAGTGACTGAACTCTCGTTCGCGTCAGTCGCGTCGCGAGGGACGAGACATACGCGTAGAAGCTTCTAACATGTAAGCGCTACTAGCTATCGAAGTTCTGAGAGCTGTGTGTGTGCAAAAGCCTTCGCAACTTAAATCAACTTTCGCTTGTTCTACGTAATGGCGCGGAAAATTAGATCATCCCCAAACATTAAAATCATAGACATTTTCCATTAAAAAGGGTTATGGCTTTTCATATCTTGGTATAACGATTTCATAAATAATGAAATTGTAATTATCGATATTATTACGATGCATACATATCATTAAAAAATACGAGTAAAATTAGATTAAATAATTTATAGAAGTTAAAAATGCAAAATTAAATGATCCGGATTAGTACTATCCTTTTTAAACTAATTTAAAGTCACTATTGGCGTATTAAAAATTATCAGAAATACGTAGAGTCGAATATGAAATCTACTATATTGATTATTAAGCCAATTTAAAATGAGTTATTGCCTCGGCATCATCCATCATTCAGTGTGACACAGTGCTGCCTTGGAACTTGGAGACGTACATTTGCCGAGATGTACGATTTGATTGCGTATATTCACGTATTTTTACACACAGGTGCTCGAACTTAGTACGAATTTGAAATTGTCCATTAAGTTGCTCTGGCGCCAGCGATCGTACGCCGCATCTGTTCACTCCACTTGCCACATATAAACTGCAGATGGTATGATGTCAAGAACGCAGCGCTCCGTTGTATCGTGAGAAAGTGCCAGCCAATTTTCGACGTGCTTTCGCAATAAATTATTATATAGACACGATATTATACCTACATTATGCTCAGAGAAAATCTTCTAACAATTAAGAGTAATAGCAATAGCAATAACAACAGTAGCAATAACAAATTTATATTTCTACGTTATTTTTATCACAAATCCAAATAAAATAATAATTAAATTTTATATTCATCGAAAGAGAGAAATTTAAAATGAAAAAATTTCAAAAGATTATTAAAAAAAGTGATTTAAAAATTGCAACTAAAAAGATTCGATGAACCATTTTATATTTTTTAGTTTCCTCTCAATAAGTTTTTCAATATTTAAATTTTGTTTACTATAAAGATGCGGATGTTTTTTAGATGTCACCCATACGCGTTTATGGATCAGTGCTGTCAGGATATCGTGCATGTCGAAGCGCATCCGTTGCAGAAAGCCGATCGCGCACCAGCTAATGGAATTGCTCTCTTGACGTACATACACTGCACTGCTCGACAAGTATGCGCGCAGCGATATTTCTCGGTACTTAATAGTTTTCAACGATACAAGCCGTTTGTTTTCCTCGTTGCCATCTCTCTTTGTCTCACGTATTGTGCACTTTATCTGTTTTTCTCTTTTTCTCACGATTTATTTTTTCATATCTTTAAAATTGCTTTGCGAAAATATTTCTCTTCTTAATGCATCGTCGTTTACTAGGATAGTGTAAACTTCGTCTGTTTATAATCACATGGTCAAGAAACCGCGTAATTTTCAGATTCAGCTGACCGCTTTACTAGCAAATCATGTCTCTGCGCTTTCAATGTAGTCAAGTTAGCATGACTGGACGGAAATGAAGATTAAATGATATTTAATTCTCATAAAAGTAGATTTACGGACTACGCTCGCTATTCGAGGACATAATCTTGTTTTTCTTTTCGTTGCTGAGAGTGAAATAATTACAGATATTCTTTTATGTTATTATTCTTCCATCCGCTTTTTCATTTTTAAGAAGACAACACTTGACTGAATAATTTCTGGATACAATATTGTATAAAAAAAAAGTCCATTCATAAAAAAATGTTAATAGAAACGTAACAAAATTTTTAACTAAAATAATGATGTTGCGTTTCCCCGAAATTATATCATATAAATCTATAATTTATATATCAGGGATCGATTTTTCAACTTTTTGAATGTAAATTTAAAATTATTTTTATAAAATTTTTTTTTAGAACTTATTTAGAATTAGATAAAAGTTACTATTTACCTAACAAATTTATGTAAAAATATCTTCTTAAAAATATAGAAAAAAATAATACAAATGACTATTTTGCAATTTTGATTAAGAGCAGGGGAAAAAAATTATTTTTACTTTCAAATCAAACTTCTATTCTGACTATCTTCTATCTAATAAATTTTAAATCTATTATACATGAAACGAATATTAGCTGTGCGCAAAATTAAACTTGCTGCTCATAAAATCGTCTTATTAAATAAGCGGAGTAGAGAATTGTCATGTTACACGAACTGTTACAAGGATATCTTCCTAGCTTCACAAAGTGTTTCCTTATGCTATATTGTTCCGATTAGAACGCACCCGTATTAGAACTCGAAAGCTCTCTTCGCTATTTCCCCATGGTATTCTTCCCCCTCTGAGTTTCCAGCATTTGTTTCTTACTAAGCATTCTCCTTCGCGCCTTCCTCCCAGTAATTTCGAGATATAGCACGTTTGCAACTGCCGTTTACAAACAACGGTGACAATCCCTTCAGGGATTTGATGCTTCGCATAATTACAACATACCAGCGCAACCGGCGTTCAATTTCGATATTTCTTTTGCCGTTTCTCCGCCGTCAGTTTTTTGTTTTCCAAAGCGTCGTGTCATTCGACTCGCCGATCTCGACTCTAATTCGATTGGAATCTCCGTTCACAGCTGAACGGCCGCTCAAATAGACGAAGAAATTGTGAAAAATGAGAAAAATCGAGTGCTATCGCCAAATGCCAGATGCAGAATCGCAGCTCCATCTTCCACCTCGATAAACCGTCGGGAAAATTCCGGTCTGCAAGCGACGCGTGAGCGATATCGGATGCTTCATAACGCGGCGTCTCCCCTCCTGATTGTAACATCAGACATATAATTTGTCATCGAGCGGCGTCAAAGTGCCTCGGTATAAGTGGAATACGATCTCCATCTCGTTTTGCGTTTTCAGGACAAGCCGCATTTTGTTGACCGCGCCGGTCAACAAGTACAAATTTGAAGTTACCCGTCGACAAATTCAAGTCAAAATAAAATAGCGATATAAGCTATTTACTGACGTAAGATGTTACTGTCCTCTCCGTCTCGGATGTCTCCAGCGAAACACGAGCCATAGAATTACGACGATAAATTTTCGTTCGCATACTCTCGCGTTCTCGTGTCAGTTTAGTTCAATAAATTTGTTGTTCAATGTTGTCGACTTCATGTGCGAAGACAACGACATGTTATAATCCAAAACTCCGTGATGTTTCGATTTCATCATGTCGGGGAGAGACTATACGAAATTTAATTTCTGACGTGGCGGCAGCCGCCTGACGACATTACGCCCTTTCGCTTAATCCTGCCAGCGGCGCAACGCGGCGATGATCGATACTCCCGCAACGTTGGATGGTCGCTGGAGTATCCATGGAAATTGCCATTTGTCGTGTACCGTATTAGCCCCTTTCTTCTGACTGTGCGTTGTTCGGACAACGTGTACTCTCGCTGAATAAAAATTTGAACGTGACAGTTTACGTATCACGATGCGTCTCTTAAGTGCATATTGGAATTTAATTTCCAAGATGTTCCCATGAGATGCTTCAGCTATTTTTCCAAGCAGAGGAAATGAAGATCCATTTAATTGAGTCCCAAAGCAGGAAATGCTTAAATGTTAAAAATCGTATGGATATTCTAACGGGAGGTAAAACTATTGGGATCTGTCAGACCTCAATATAAACGTCTCTATTTAACAGGAAAATAAATATATCGGATTACATTGTTAGATTTTAATATTTTGTTTGCTTGGAAAATACTGCTTTACATATTAAAATAAATCTTCCGACTAAGATTCATTCATTTCGAGATATCCATATAAATTCCAACACACACGGTGAGATATATCAACTTATCGCCATTAGGAAAAATCGTACGTCGAAACTCATCTGGTCGAGATAAATCGCGCAGTCAAAACTTTCGGAAACGAATCCGATCGTAAAAACTGAAATTGAAAATGTAGCTTCTTTCTCACTGTATCCTTGATATCGCTTTCTTCCACGATCTTCAAACGAATCTTCCAAACGAATTCGCAACGCGATTCCGATATCTCGACAGCAATATTGTCGATACTTCATTCCACTATGAAGCTTACGAAATGTTACTTTCACGCTGTATGGAAATTCCACGGTAATTTAAGACTTTCACATGGATAATAATACCTCACTTGATGCTGCTTCTGCAAAACTTTTCCTGAACTTCGTCATTCTTGCAAGAGCACTTTGTTGACAAATTCTCTAAACTTTGAACATTATCACCCGATTGGGATTAACAGAACTATCGTATTGCTGCACAACCTGACCATTACATATGTACAAAGACAGCCTCGTTACAGTAACTGCTTTTGTTACTTTGGCAAGTGGTAATTAACGTGCAAGTCTTAGCTATGGAAATTTAAAAAGTTATAATAAATTGTCTTTATTTATTAGTTGACAACTCATAATAATAATAATATGTTTTCTTACATATTTTATTTTATTAGATATTCAAATTCGTATTCATCTTTGAACAAATTAAAAATGTATTAGATTACCACATCAGATTTTCTTCGGTCTAAAAAGTTATCTTTGCTTCTATTTTTTTCAAAATTTCTTCAAGTCCGTTCTAATTTAAATTTTTTTTGTAAATAAAAATAGTACGTTTAAAAAACCTAATATTAAACAACAAAATTATTTTTTACATTATTAAAATTCTTTGCAAGTATTATATATTTTGTGTAATTAATCAAGTTTAGCATGTTTATGAATTATACTCTAAATTCTTAGCAAATTCTTTAACATGCAAATTTGGGTTATAAAATATTTTTTTTTAAATTATCAAATATTTAAATTCTAGAATTTTATAGTTTAATATTCGTAAAATACCAATATAATCCTTACTTCCCTTTTAGCAACGTACTAAAGATTGTCAGATATGATTACCGACAGGATTTTGTGCTTTGTCTACAAAAGACACGCTATTTTTCATTTTAACGATTTTATCATTGTTATAGGTTTCGAATTCCCTTTTGCCTTTTTCTATCTCTTGTACTGGAACAGTACTGCTACTGTTATATGTTCGATTCTGTTTTCACTTGCATTTCCACTTCTGTAAACGTAACATTGATCGAGTTAAAATTGGATTGGAAATACAAGGCAGGTGTCAGACAACAGAACAAAGCGCAGACGAGAAAAAAGAAAAAAATCGTGAAAATTAGACCACCAACGCATAATATACGATTGTAATTATGCGAAACATCTCCCTGGAACACCATTGTGCGTTACAGTTTGGATGTAATCTCGATTGGGAGTTGGATGGTAAAAGAACGTCGACCGAAGAAAAGAGACACCAGCGTATGTGGATGAAACAAAGCGTAGAGATTGTGTCTGGTCGCTGCACTGAATTAAAATAGATATCATTTCACGTAGTCGGCTCCTACAAAAGTTCTATTATGCATTTTAATTTGTATAGTAAATTAAAATTATCTGGGATTATATTTTCAAAAATGTTCGCAAGAATAAAATTTATCATAGTGATTTAAGGAAAAGATATAAAATTTTCTTGAGTTATATGTACGTTCTAATTAGAAATCACTTTTGATTGTTGAAGTTGCCGAACATTCAGTGCATATAAAGCAGATTTAAAATCAAATTATGACATCTCTCAGCAAAGTATGAAGAAATAAATTAAATTCGAAAGTCCGAAAAGAACAGGCTTTGCGAGTCGAAACTATAATAACATTACTGTGTCGAGAATACGTTTTTTTGATTTGATACTAAGAATATTGTAGCTTTTCACAGTCGAGTGCAATTTTTACAATGACAGAATGCTTTCAAGCACATACCGTCAAAATATGAGGCAGCTGCATTTTCAAAAGATAGGATTTCAAACGGAAACGCAATTAGAGTTTTAATCAAAGCGTGCATATGTCAGCAAATGTCATATTCTTGTTCTTTTATTACGAGTGCTCATTCAAACTTCACTGCCAGAATTGTCTCTAATTATATTTATATGAACAAGCGTATAAAAAAATATGATTTTGATAAAAAAAATAATATATATCAATTTCGTGAAATTATGTATATATCACTCATATTTTTCATAAAAATAAAATATTAGAATGTGGCTTAAATATAAAATATATATTGACTTCAATGATAAAAAATAACTTAATTTTAACATTTTCTTGTTAACCTATTGTTGAAATGTTTTGTTATAAATTTTGCCGTGCAAAATCTTAATTTAAACAGCAATACTATAGTTTTAATAGAAGTAAAAAGTTTTTTAAATTACACATAAACAATATAACTTTCTCTCTCTCTCTTTAAATTGTTCTAACATACTTTCGATTATATAATATTTTTCATTCACATAAAGATTTCACTTAATTTCATTAAGTTTTTTAATAATTATTTAATAATTGATGTAGAAGCGCGATATGCTTAATCAACTTTAAAATAGTGATTCGACAATTTATAAAAACTATAGAGCATAAAGAGCATGGACAAAAAACATTTATGACTAGAAAGAAAAACGTGAGTAAGAAACATATCATGTATTATGTTCAAACATTTCAACTAAAATTTATAACGCGTCTATGATAATGAAAAGTTTTTACAAGAAAAAATTTATCAGAAATACTTGCAAGAGTTTTATATATTTTTCTTCAATTTTAAATTCAAATCAAATATAAATCATCAAAAATGGTGAAGAGTTTTGTTAAAAGCTGAAAAAAGTAAAATTAATCAAATATACGTTGAGATGTTACATATCCATATCATCTATAAGTTGTATATAAATCGTTGAGTTTAAATTTCAAATTATTATTGTAATATGTTTTTCAAATTATAATTGTAATAAAATAAACATGTATTTTGATAATGCTTAATGAATTGAAGCATAAATTTGCAACGTTTCTATCTAAATTTAAATAGCAATAATAACATGATTCGTGTACAATTACCAGTAATTTGACAATAAATATTAATTTGTTGAATTTGTTGTTAATTGTGCTTTGTAAACTCTATGTCACATTCATTACATATGAAGCATTCAAAATCCCAACTTTATTTTATACTTATAAACAATATATTAATTTTATTCTATGATTTTTCTATACATTCTTATCATAATCTTTTAAATAATATATATGTAATGTATATGTTTTTTACTAAATCAGAAAGACTTTACTTTTACTAAATCACAAAGATTTTTACTTACTCTTGCTTATAATAATTGCGTAATAAGAAGCGATTGTAAGATATATACGCAGCGTGTGATTTATGAATCAAATTAAACGTACAAAAGCTAAGTCGCTCCATTTTAGAGAGAAATTAAGGTCATTAAATATGTGTCTACCTACACGAAATCCAAGAATTTGGGAAGCCTTAGAACTCCGTTCCATAAATTATAGATCTTTGTGAATTAAGGAGATTTAAGGATGTCAAAACTTTTTTACAGATTTTATTATTACATATAAATAAAAAATTTATAAAATAAATAATTTATAATTTCGAAAATTAAGAAAAGTTGAGTCAAAAATCATAATAATAAAAATCTAGATACCATTAGTCCAAAAGCATAATTTAAAAAGCTACATATGTGAAGTTACATATCCAATGTTTAATCACAATATGATCTTGATTAACACTTTTACCTCATCCGAAATTTGATAAAGCTATCGACGGATTACACGCCATTACGACATGTAATGAATTGAAAATTAATATTCCGGAAAATTACCTTATGGTTTGTATTCTGCTGCAAATCAATTGCATACGCTCTGTGTATCAGCTAAAATTGATTGATGCCTAACAGGATGCGTATTAACCAAAATTAACAACGTATTTAACCAACATTAAAATTTTAAATGCAAGCAAAATGCACACTACGGTATATTGGAAGTGCGATTAATGTAATA
Organism: Cephalotes varians; assembly: GCA_037157785.1. Taxonomy (NCBI): domain Eukaryota; kingdom Metazoa; phylum Arthropoda; class Insecta; order Hymenoptera; family Formicidae; genus Cephalotes; species Cephalotes varians. The sequence continues at coordinate 3,825,411 of JANQDE010000001.1, read as the reverse complement.
TATAACTTTCTGCGAAGAAAATTGCCTTATAAAGAGAATAAAAAAAAGTCAAACAAAAAAGATTTAATCCAAAAATCATGAACCAAATTTTATTATATAGAGATTTTTATTATATAAAGAATTTTATTATATAAATTTCTTCACAGAGAGTCGTATATTTATATATAATATTTATACATGTTATTTATCATTGTATGTTGTACTGTAACGTTGTAAGAGATTGCATTTGACATTTCCCCTTTCTTAATTAACTGAGAAAATGGATAGACACTAAATTCAGCGCCTATTCTGAGAGAAAAGGACTAGCCCTTTCGAAGAGCTGAACGTTTGAATAATATGAATATGAAGAGAGTTAGCTGTGAGCGAACAAAGCTTGAAAGCACAATATCAAAGATTTAATATTGAGCGGATCAAAATTATTCAGTCAGAAAATAGGTTGTTATAACACAAAATACTAATATTTTGTTTCATGCAATTAATATATCATTCGTTTCATGTTGTTTGGTTATGTACTTATTATTGATTATCCTAGAATTTTCAGTTTATAAAGAGAGAGATTTGGTGTATGTTTTATTTAAAAAATATTCTGTGAGATTGTGTAGATTTGCAAACTTAGAAAGACTTAATTTATATTACGAATTTATATATCCACGTATTTATAGGCAATATAATTCATATTTGATCTTAATAATCTGGTAATCCGATAATTTGCTAATAATTAGCAATTTGATGGCGGTAATACGAACATTCAATAATTAGCCAAAATTCTATAACTAGCAGTATTATAAATATAATCTTATCTATGTAATTATTATATTTATTATATTTATGTATATAATTATTAAATATTATCTCTAAATTTTCAGTAATTTGAAAAATCTGAGAAAACTCAAAATTTAAGAAAAAATTTTAATAAATTTGTTATATTAAAAAATATCATATAAATAACTGTCTTAGCATTTGATAATCACATTAAGAAAGCTCAAAATGAATAATAGATGCATCGATCCTTGCCAAGTTATTTTTATGTACGAGAATTTTAATTTCGTTAAAAATACAGTTATTTTAAAGATATTACAAGTTATATGCTTTGTATTGACATTTGTAATGCGATTTGCTCCAATTTTCGAGAGCATTTCGAGTAATTTTTATTATATAAAATTTTGTTCAATGTGCAAATTTCTGTATTAATATTTTTCAAAAGTTCATTGAATATTGGAAAATCTCCATTTCCAATATGACATAATTATTATTTATACATCTCTGATATTGTCTTAAATTTCATAATATAGTTTTAATTATATCATTATAAAAATGATTCAAACTTATAGCAGTAATTAATTGTTAAGTAATTAATATCGTCATTGTAAATATATTTATAACACAATATTTATCCCGTTGTTTTATTGCATATTCAGAAACTCATAAATCAACATAAAATTACAAATAAATCTTTATTTATTTCTTTAACGTAAGCTTTGCTAAATTTTATAATATCATTATCGAGACCGACTTTATAAATGCAAATATTGCATTAATATTCAAAGAACGTGTTAAAGATGAATGGGCACTACTGTTACGAGAGCTACGAGAATTTTCAAAAGATAAAATCGTTCTCTCTATGAAAGTAAATATATTCTTACAGAAAATAAATATTTCATAACGCAATCTTATGTCCTTGTTCATGCTGTGTTGGTTATGATCATAGCCGGAAGCAATGCAGATGTAATAATTTCAAACGCACGTACGCATCAATATCAAATATCAAATAAGATGGCAGAAGACAGATAATGTTAATATATTCCTGTACCTGTAACCGCATAATATTTAAGTAATTAGAGCTTCTATTGTCTATATATCAATCTAATTTATAGGAGATATAAATTAATGCACGGAAAAAACGATTTTGCTGAAGTTAAAATTTTGGCTAAACATATAGATCTGAAAATAACTTTATTAAACTATAAAAATAATAATATAGGACAACATATTAAATTATATTATTCGTGTTCAAACTGGCAACTAGCTAAAATATCAAAATTTTTTGCAGTATTTTTTGCTCATTATACTTGAGTTTTCTACATAATTATTCTGATGATTCAGCAAAATTGTTTTCAGATCTAGCTAAATTTTTAGATATTTCAGCAAAATCATTCTTTCCGTGATAAAAATTCAACAGACAATTTTTTAAATAATTTATTTTCATTCTTTTATTAACAATTCAGAAATCCAAACAAGTAATTTAATAGAATCTAAATAATTTTTTACTTAAATTTCCTACTTTTTATTTAAAGCAAACTGTTTTAAAAATAAATCATTTATATATTTATTACAAAAAAAATGTTTTCTGTGTAACAGTTCTTCTAAATACAATACAACAAATATTTATGTACAACAATAATACCTATACAATTTTCCATAAGGCAATAAAGCACTTCATATCATACATCACACTGTCATATGTTTCAACGGAAAGTAATTAAAATGCACTGTGTGCACAGTTGGCATTTCCGATCTTTGCATTTATGTAAAACTATTTTTACACATCTCTTTTTAATTTAAAAAGATTTTTCTCTTTTCTTCTATATTTTAACATTTGTTTTTCTTATATTTTATATTATTTCATATATTAATTCTTATAATTTTATATTAATTATGGTATCAACATATAATTTTATAAATAACAAAATTCTCCCTCACTCTCTTACAAAATAGAATAAAAAAGTTATATCGCCAACATATTCTATTCTCACATGTCACATATCTGGATTATACAATACAGCGAATTCACGTGCCATACATAACAACATTCACAGAAATCCATCTGTAATTCAAATCAACGATATTTATGGCATGAGTTTCATTCATCAATTCAGGAAAAAAGCGTATTCATCTGTACATCGTTGGCGAGCGAAATGTATAATTCGGTACGGCAATCTGAAATGCGCCATATCATGTCGAATGAAATAACGGTAGCATCTGCGATGCGACAAGTTCTGATCGGTTTACGGTGCACTTGCACGTATACTTGTGCGAAACAAATGCGGCATGGAGTAACGTCAGACACCGAGGAAGTTTGTCCGTCTAACTTTTCGCCACTCTGCAGCGCTCCAGAGTGCTTTCCTCCATGCTTTCGGCGTTGAATATCGTGGAGTTAGATCGAAGAAAATCAAGGAGAGTTTCGACACTCAATTTTTATCAAAGTTTGAGAAATTCATAAGAAAAATTGAAAATAATAAAGAAATTTGCTAATATCCTTTTAGAGTTATTAGCTCGCTATAATTTTCAACAAGTAAAATCACATAAGAAGAAAAATAAAATTAATGTAATTGACTAATTAATAAATATTGTTAGATGAATTAATCCCTATTTTTCATCACGCATAAATCATTTACCTCACATTAAAAATTTTGAATTTAATATTTGAAGCAATTTCATTACTTTCATTTAAATCATAAATAACAGTTTGAAATATTCACTTCAAAAGTTCATATTTTTTGAAAAAGAAGGAATAACTAAGATTTAGAGATATACAACTTTCAATGTTCAAGAATTTTTCCAAATTTAACATGTTTATCCATATAATTTGTTTGCAATTTTGTAAAATATATAGTTTATAGACATTATAATTATACTAAATTATATCATAATTTTTAGAGAACTACTAAAGTTATTGCTTATCCATTGGCGTGACAATCCTATGAAAATAAATGATCCTGTCACAAACTACTTTATACTTAAAGGAATACGATCGCAATACGTTTGTGAAGTTACGTGCACTTGCTCAAATTTATCGACTTTATTCCTAACTTCGGGCTTCGTCACGAAACTGACATTGCTCTGAGAAATACTCGTAAATTTTTAATGCAAAACGCCGCAAAGGCACATCGTGGGAACGTGTACGCTTTTACTAAGTTCTCCCAATGGACGGCAAAAATATTTGGGGGATGAAATTTTATGTAAAATGCAGGTCCGTCTTCTAAGCGTTGAAATTAAACTTACTAAAATAAATATTTATTGCAGCTTTACTGCACTTTATTTCTGCGAACTTTTACAAACTTTTGCTAAATTGAGTCTCGAGGGCTTAATTTTCCGTGTAATTTTTACCGAGACTGTTTTCCTGCATTTCTTTGTTCTCTATTCTTTTTGTTCTGTTATAAACACTACTTCATAAACTATTAAAACTATTATTACTGCACTGGTTACATGAAACAATTCGGTACTATTGTCCAAGCAGTATTTCCGAATGCAATAAAAAATCAAAATTGTAGCTTAAACGATAAATTTGTTTACTAAGATAAAATCCAAACTAAAATGCGTAAAGAATTGTTTTAAAATGTAAAATTTTTTTATAAAAATTTATTTAATAAAAATAAGATACGGCTGATAATGACTTTGTAAGATCAAAATGCTCCATTAGATTAATTATAAATATTAAAACATAAATATTTTTTTTTAAGCAGTTATTAGCTTGCTTTTATTTGTTACTATTGACCTCTCTTTATTACTATTTTTGCTTATCAATACTCAAGCATTTTTAATTTTTAATTTATAAAAAATAAAATTTGATTTTGATGTTCGCGTTTCAATTTTTATTTTTTTGGGAATATTTATTAACTTTTTTATATTTTTAATTATATAATATTTTTGTTATATAATTAGAAATATGTAACGCGTGCACACACACTTATTATAAACACACTACTTGTTATAAAAAATATTATGTTCTTTCATTATTTTCCAAACAAAAACTAAAGCAAAAATTTATCTTTTACTTAAAAAAAGAAATAAATATATTGCAATAATGTAAATTGTATTATTGTTGTAATGTAAAGAAGATAAAAAAATAATTAGAATAATTTGATTAACAGGAACGCACAATATTATTCAAGTATTTTGAAAATTCTGCTTGTAAAACAATACAAACTTTTCAAGAGTAAATTCTCCCGAAGCTCTCTTAGTTAAGCTTTATTTATTCATATCTGTGATAGACAATTAACATACGAAAACCTGTGTGTGATAATGCACAGAACTTTTATTTGCGTTTGATTGTCACAGCTAATGAAACCGAGAATTAAGTTCTTGAACAAGGTTCTGAATTGAAAAATTTTTTCGAGACTGTTTACTTGGCGAGCGCACATACCAGATCGTTTAATTAAAATTTCTCGGCCAGAAAACGAGATCCGGCATGGCCGGTGATCCGCAAGTTAAATGATTTCTGTGACCCATAAAAACCGATCTGAATTTCGAGCTGTTCATAGTTCAAGTTTGCTTAGATTGATGTTGAGAAATAACATTTTTTTAACAAAAACATGTCATATATTAAAGTAGAAAGAATACGTATTATACATATACTAATGCTAAAATAGATAGAATTCATTCAGCTTGTTAACGAAAAGATAATAATTCTTCACCCAAAAAAATAAAGTAATATTTTAGATTAATTTTCTCCATTCAAATTAATAGCGGCAACAATTTACAGTTAAATTAAAGATTTATGAAAAAAAGAGAGAGAGTTCTATTTAATTTCCACTTCTTTGTTGCAATAATACGTTCAGCAAGAGCTACAAACGACATCTTTTCGAGAAGAAATAGTATGATCACGAAAATCGTGTGTTTTCCACCTTTTATAACCCTTTGAAGTATTTCGCCTGAAAGTAAGATCCTCCTCACTTCATATTGGACGAATATCCTAGCTTTGAGCCCTGCTTGCGAGATTTACTGCGGCGTACCACACTTGCACGTTAGCCACGTTTAGGTTCAATCCTTTTGCGCGACGTGACAAATAAGAGTGCCCTCTTTTCGTCAGGAATGGATATCCACCACGATGAACGGAGTGTAGGGACGGATGGTATCAAGTAACGCGACATGAACTGGAGAGCGGAAACGATCTACGCGGATATAGCTCCCCGTACGGACGTCAACGTCGACGCAAAAGCGCGACTGGATGGTCTTCACAAGGACGAGGGAACCAGAAAGAGGAAACGACGCGTAAGCTCTATCGGCGCCGGGCTTTCACGGTGGATTTCCGAAGCGGAAAAGACGCCAGTCCGACGTGAGGAAAGCAAGCAAGCGATTACGTTCGAAGAATGAAAAGGGAATAAGAGAATATTCGACACGTAGCTTATTCTGAAAGAACTCTTGTCGTTATTGGAAAGAAATTAAAGCTTTTCTAAGAATCTCAAATTTTCGGAAAACAAAATAGTAATAAAATTGAAAAAGTTTTGCGTATGTAAAAATCAAAACATTTTTACGATCAAAAACATTTTTAATGGAATGAGAAGAAGGATAATGGTTGTTACTATTTTTTTAGTAAACAACTTTCATCGAATAATCTTCAAAGCGTTATTCTCACGAGGCAAGATTGCTTTCATAAAATCCATTTTACATTATAATTGCATTTGCGAGAAGTGAAAACATGCAATCAGATTGTTTCGTACATTCGGCGTTAACAAAATTCCATCACGTCGACAATATTTACGTGGTAGGGATTCCACTTTAGAGTGGAACATTTACTGAACGCGCTAGTCCTCTTAGTCCATCTTGACGCTTTTCGATAATCGAGAGACGTCGAGACGATTGCTCGGAGTGCATTTGTTGAAGCGCAAATACCGAGGGCCGTGGCTCGTAAATTCAACGTTTCGATTTCAATTTCGTGCCTTATTTACTCAAAGGCGTACATAGATATATTCACATATATATAGATATGTATATATACATATATATATATATTGTAAGTCTTGAAGTATATATAGGTGTGTGTACATGTGAATATCGGAGACAGGAACGAACTGAGCTGAGCAGAGAAAATCGAGTTTCGCCCAATGTTTGCGCCAGAATTTGATTTTCATTCTACGGTGTTAATAGCCAGCTCGAACAAAGAGAGTGAACAAGAGAGGAAATTGGTCGGTAACGGTATTCAAATAGATAGAAAGCGCAACGACTTTTATCCCCCTTTTTGCATCCAGCCTGTAATTTTCTAAATTAGCGCTCGAAATCGCCTAGCAACAACCACGGGGATTTTTTTTTTACTTTTGCACTATACATACACTTATACATAGACTTCTCGTACGTGAGTATTTTCTTCTTTTTTTTTTTAATCAAGTTTAAAAGTTTTTGAATATGTATTTTTTGCCATTATGTCACAAGCAATTTTTTGTTTATTTTGCGTAATCTTAACAATTTTCCATTCAATTTCAGACATTTTTTAAAGATGTTAAAAACTGCATTCTCCCGTAAATTCTCTTTTCATAACTATGATCATGAATTACAACTTCATGAAATTTTTAACAATGCATTTGTATCATGTTGACACATGCTAACAACATAATAAAATAACATCACGATTTGAAATATCAATATTATTTAAAGAGATTCGTTCAAGAATTTGTTATTTGATTCCATTTCTTCAAGAATCATGAATGTAAAGTGGCGCGTTGAGAACTAATAGTCCGCGTATAAATCCCTTTCACATTGAAGGGTTGTGAGAAGTTATTGAAAGATTCTTTTCTTTCGAGCGTTCTTAAGTGATGATACTTCCCGAAAAGTCCCGCAGGAAAAGTATATTCGATTTTGTGCATGTGTTGTGCACAGCACAACTTTAAGCTACTATTTTCTGTAAGTTTCATAACTTTCGAGTTCTTCGATAACATAATTTTATTATCTGCGCAGCACGGTGAGAATAATTAGTTAAAAATTTAAGTATATCCATTAACGTTCACTTACTATTGAAGTCATAATCATGTTAGTTGTGTGCGAAAAAGCAGAAACATTTTAGCCTCAGTGATGCTAACGCCACATTTCTCTTTGACATAAAAAAATTTAAATTTTATATTTATAAATATTTAATTTTTTTCCTCTAAAACCAGAGCTTTTTAATTTATGAACAAGCAAATGCTTACTTATGTATTCTCTTTATCTTTCATATACATATTTTCTCGCAAATATAAGATGCTAGAATCTTTTTATATAAAGATTCAAGGATAATTACATCGAATAAATAAATCTTATTATATATACATATTTATAATAATAAAAAAATTATTTGATTACTTTATTAATTTTTTATTAATTAATAAAATATTTCATTCTAGTAAATAATATTTAATATTTATTCTATATTTTAGTTTCCACTTTTCTGTACAAAAAAATATTAATCGAATAATTCAACAATAGTTAAAATTATAAAATACTTAAATTATTCGAGCAAGAATGTCAAGAATGTCTTGTGTAAACGCGAGTTATCTCACAGGCCACGTAAATATCTCCAGGAATTTGTCAACTACAAGCAATTAACACGCGAATGTAGTCTCATTAAACATGAAGACTGTCTCTGCGACCTCAACGTGCATCAACGATCAATCTGCAAGTAAAAACACGATACGGCATACCGCAACAACAAAACGTTCCGCGGTATCGCGGAGCCACAAATTTCTTACAAAATCTTACAACTTGTCCACAATAGTACGAACTGCATACCGAACAAAGTTAAAATCACTTTCGTAGTAGGAGACTATGGGTTTATTACTGCTTAAATGTTGCATCGGAGTACATTTCTCATGTAAACTTACTATGTATCGTGCGCCAATGTAATAAATGACTCTCTGGAAATTCTCACGTTGCCTTCCGGAAATTAGAAAACTTTAATTTTGAATCGCGAATCTGTTCCTCGATTTCGGCTCTCATGATGGCATTCTATTGAATTTTATTTAGTCACGGACAATTAATTTTCGGGGATAAACTTAAATGTGGATTTGTCTGCCATTGTGTGCAAAATTATTGATATGTTTAATTGATACCATTTAATCAATATGTCAAATAATGCTTTACAATAAATTTGTTTCGAATTTTCACATATGGAATAAACACGTCAAAGAGAACAATATATTCTTTACAGATTAAATTAAATAAATGATGAATAAAAAATATTTTAAACGTAAAACGATTAAAATTAAATAAAACAAAATTAATTTTAACTATAATTCCTATAATATACAGTATCATATATAATATAATATATAATATTTAATATTTCTTTATCTAGTATATTATACTAAATATCATCAAAAAGGTTTGTGAAAGATCAGCAACAAACCAAACATATATTGCATTCCCAACAGTGCGTCAAGATAGCGCGATATATTAAAGCGATGTGTATCAAGGATTCCGTGATTCCAATGTGTGAACTAATTGTGAGTTATTATACGAGCATAATTACATTACACATAACAACTACGAATGGCCCGACCGTCGGGACAAACGAAGTTTTTACCACTGCAGGTAGTATAAATATGGCTATACCTGCGATGGTTACGAACATGCACTCTCGCAAAATTCTGGCAAGGCAAACTGCAAGCCCATTCACGTCACACGAAACACGATGACAAGAGACACTAATTATTAAGTGGCGCAATATATCGTCGTCAATTTCATAGCTGACGTTGATTCAAGCATCGTTTACTTTAAGTGTCTTATCCTGCAATGCGTAAGCGCTTTTGATAATCATCAAACAAGTACACAGCTGATAAAATAAAAATATAGAACGTAAAGAGAAGATTTAATGATAAAAGCACACAAAAAAGATAAATAATTATTACGATATATATACATAAATAAAAAAACCGATAAAGCATTTTACGGTAGTCGATGCGTATAATTTATGTACTGTAATAACTTAAGACAATATTGACAATAATATATTTATATATATATATATACATCAAGCGATTGAATAATTAAGGAAATACATAAATTTTAAGTACATAAATTTCAATACATAAATTTTAAATACATAAATTATTGTTAGTTTCTTTATTTCTGTTTCGTCTCATCTCTCTCTATCAACTCTTCGTTTCGAAGTTCAATTTAATCAATAATGCTAATCTGAAGGTTGTAACGTAACGCACAAGCTTAATTATCGGCGATCAGATAGCAACGACTTAAGTCTATCCTAGAAACTTCTTTATATTAAGTTAGCCAGTTTTAGTCATGGTCGAACTAGTCTAAACTTTTCTAATTAGGCATTCAGGTGTGCTGGTCCTTCCGCATCGTATTAGTTTCGTAATTAGTTATATCACGGAAGAATTAATGAGCTCATGAAGTTTCACTGCGAAAAGCCGCGAAATGATATCGTGCTCTGTAACGTCGCGATGCACACATTGTGTGTACAACGCCGTGTCTAAACTTTACTACAGAACATGCGAGTTTCTCGGCGATATATCTACCGGACGATATATATCACTTGCAACTTAATTTGGGAAAAGCCAAAACAATAACCCGGATACTTCAGCAAACGAGAAGAATATTTATTTTAGAGTACCGAAACTGCGTTTCTTGCCTCCCTAATTTGGGATTACTAAAGTCAACTTGTTGCGTAGGATAACTTTCAGAGTAATGCCAATTAGATATACATACAACAAACACTCGCGGAGTAAGATTCATTCGATAGCATGATGTGCTTGCCTATTGTTTGCTTTCAAATCAAGAGAATATTTTTTTATGAATTTATTCTCGCATGTTGAATTTATCTAATGAATTTAGCATTATATATTTTGGTGTATTTTTGAAAAAATAAAAATGTTACATATAACTTTCATTTTTTTATATGACACACGCGCATATACATGAAAAATTAAAATTAAAGACCAACATTAAATATTATATTTTGTTTTAAGAAAATTTAAATCACAATATCTTGCTGAAAGTTGCTCGTAAACAAGAATATTAAAAGTTATCTCTGACTTAAAAATTTTTCTTTAAAATTATTTGCGAAATTTGCAGATCTGTTTTATTTGATTTTGTTGATATAATTTTCTGTTGTTCGAGGTATGTTTGCTTATAATAATATCTACAATAGCCGCACGAATGAACTTCTATCATAAATATAGTTCATCCATGTATTTCCAAGATTCCGTTATTTCAGAACGTAAGAAACTTGTACAGCGTAGCTTACCTTGATGCCGAAATATTAGGGGTTAAGCTTTCAAGGATTTGAAAGTGGTTTAATGTTATGGGGAATTTTCTTTTTCAGCTTCTATCAGCCTTCTATCAAAGTTTTGGAAATATCGTAAGTTTGATGAAAATTGCCTAAAATTGTGACATTTCCAGAAACTTGTATATTAAACCATATTTAAAGCAAGAATCACGTGGTCTAAGAAATTTATTAAAAATTAATAAAATCAATTATAAGCTTCTTCATTCTGCATATATGGTACGCAAATAAAACAATAAAGCAAAGCAATCTAAGAGACGTACGAAAAGTGATAAACAATAACGAAGCAGAAAGCAAACAATATTGGAACCTGTATTTATTACTAATTGTAAGTGTTCTTTGGTAAAATGTTAAATTGAATAAATAAACTTTATAACGCATCGATGCGACGATAGTTTTGTTTGTAAACGACATTCCCATTGATTAATTAACGTAGCATTCGTGCTTCTGCGAACGACACCAAAAGCTTTTTTATTTCCGCTTATCCAATTCTAATTGCTTGCATTTGCACCAGAAAGAGTTTCGCTAATTACTTTCATATTTCATCTCGCCGCTGCCAAATGAATCTTTTTCCCTTTTATCTTTTATATATAATAATATCCGTAATCTCACAGTTGGTTAAGAAAATATCTTACACTAGTATGATAAGATCTTTAATATAAAGTTTTCCGATAAAATGCAAGAAAGTACATATAAGCGAAAGACTATAAAACAAAGTTACTTATGATTCCCCAAGAAAAAGATTCATTCGTACACTTGATGAGTACTGATATTTCCACTCGACATCGTAAACGAGAGAAACAGTTCACATGACGATTACCAGTATCATGACTGCGATTGTGATGTCGAGTAAGCCGCAACAACCGACGAAAAAGCTAGAATCATTGTCAATGGACAGTGCATGCTAGAATGCGGATATTTTGCGGCCATCTCTTCCCATTTCAACCTCTAGTGGTGTACTCTATTTAAGCGAGCGATCGGAAAAAAATTCGTCAGTCCTCTGCTTCGGCTTTTATCTCGGCGATAGAAAAAAGTTCAATGCTGAGGATTAATTCTACGATGCATTTTCAGACAGAAATTCCTTCTATTTCTTTTATATGTAAAATCCGTTATATATATGTAGTATGTATAACATTTATTCTCTACGTACATACATATAACAAAATTGTCATTATTTTCAATTTTTATTCCAAATACACTAACAATTAAGTCTTGGAAAAAATTATTTTTTCTAGAAATATGTTAAAAAATAAATTTTACTTCTTGTTTTGAGTCCGTAAAACACGGTTACCGTAAAATTAAAATAAACTTTTGCAGCAAACGTGAAATATAAAATAGAATATGCGAAATACAATCATATTTCCTACATATCTCTAAAACATAAGAATAATAAAATTTTAATGTTACATGAAAGACTTCCATTTTGTCAACTTCCATTTTGCATATCATTTTACCTATTAACGTACTACGTTATATATCCTTATCGAACGTGTTTCCAGAATTTTTCTCAGTGATTCTGCATTTATTGTGCTAATATTAACCTATATTAATATTCGGTTATCGGTCGAAAAACGTGAGGTAACATGGTTCTCGATACTCGCGCGCGAACGTTATGAAAATGAGAGATCGATCTCGTCACTGAAACGCAATCCGACCGCGTTAATTCGCGGGCGTGAAGCCCAGCTGCCGCGCGCGACTGACGTGTCGAGAATCAGATTACATGGAATTTAATGAGCTTTCTCGGAGAGACTTAATGCAATTTGTCAGTAGGTATTTCATGCGATTTGCATCCTTCATTTTTTCACTCGGCAAAAATCTCTACGTTCTCTGCAATGTCATTACTAATAATAATGTTATTTTCGTCAAGTTGTTCATGACTTCGTAAAGTATGAATAAAGTGACTTAATATTTCCAACTTTAAATGGCAGATTGTTTTGATGGTGTATTATAATGGAAATATCTGCAAGTCTGTACGTCTAAATAATTAATTCGAACATTTTAAAAGAAAGTATTTTTTAGCACGATTATTTTTAATTCTTTATATCTTTTTGAAAAATATTGGACGTTGATTCTTTAATGCCTTTGGAGATATAGATGTTAAAATAAGATTCGTGTGGAGAATTTATGTTGCGCTTAATGATTCGTACAATTTTGCAAAAGAGTATACAAATATTTTAAATCTCAAGCAAGAGCGTTAAGCTTTCACAATGTACAATATAAAGTACTTCGTGATATACGTCAGAATATGCTTCTTATCTCGTCCCTTCACGCTACGTCATGCACCTAGTAGAGCGAATGCATTCTCGGTCAGGCTTTGCTCGGCCGCTCGATGTATTCCGCATCGATATTTTCGCATTGAGCTTAAGGCGAGTTTCCAGCTGGCAGCCACGTGTATTCACGCATGTCCAATCTCCGTTTAACCCTCCCAAATGGAAATCTCGTTCTGAACCTTTGATATCCGGCTGCCAACGATGCGATGTATTGAAGATTGCGGATACAGTTGCCTCAGACGTGAAGATTGCAATTGATCTTGTACATTGTCACACTTTAACATGCTACGACAATGTCATAATCATGACAAAAATTTATCCATTATTATTATTATTGTTTTTAAAGTTTAAGTTTAAGCATTTGAGATTTAGATAGTTATTATGCAAAAAATTTTTGATTTTTTTTTTATCTCACTTACGCATCAGTTTTTCTTGATTTCCCTTTTTAAAAATTATAACTTGAAAAATATCAAAAATATTAAACATTATCAAAATAAAAAATTGGATATTTTTTTCAAAACAAAAATATCAAATAAAACATTATTTAAAAAAATATTAATTTGTTCATAAAATAAAATAATATTTTTCTATTTTTCTATTTATAGGATTTATAAATTTGCGCAAACAAAAAATATAAATAAGTATAATAGAATTAAAATATTGAAATATANAAAAGAAATGATTATAAACATTAAGCAAAGTAATATCAAGAAATAACTAAGAAATTTTATTTGTTAGAAAGAAAAGATCGTTCTTAAATTTTCAAAAGTTTATATGCAAAAACCGTTTTATTTTGGCATATCTCGTATATTTCTATATACTTACTCCTATTTCCGTTAGAGATGTTTGCATCTGAAAATTAGTTTGCACACGAAGTTTCCCATGACGGCACTAATAACCTGTTAATTAATCGGAGATGGATTGCGTAAGATCGATGACTAAAATTGATAACACTGTCGAATTGGCGGACAATCGATTTTGCTACTTTCTCTCTCACGATAATAGCAGTTTTTATCTATCTATATTTTAAAATAAAATAAATTTTTATAAACCGTGGTAAAAATACAATTTTGTGTTTTTTGAACGAAAAACGCGTAGATACAATGAATGAAATAGATACTTTGAAAGCTAGTCTCCTTTATGTCGTTTATGTTCTACACACAGATTGTTTGAACCGCAAGAGATATTTGTGCTCTCCAGAAATGGAGAAATAAAATTAATGAGAATGAATTTTATCATGATTTATGCGAATTCTCATTCGATATAACCGACGTACAACACAAAGAAATAGGCCGGAAAGTTAAACTCAGAGTTATATCCGGGTCACCCGCAAATTCCGAGGATCGTTAGATAAATTTAATTTCCGTTTGTACGTGGACTATTCGTACAGGGAGGGTGTTTGCTTTGCCAGAACCGCCGAATATACATAAGTGGATGAAGGAAGTAACGCAACGCCACACTTCTATGTATATTGTTCCTGCCGTTTATTCGAGTCCTATGCTCCGGCCGCAGTTTCACAGATTTACGACGACATTTTCGTGCATTCCGCGTCGCAAACGCCGTGCTTGTAAGAAAGAGCTAGACTCCATCCCGTGTGTAACACCGCAACGAATACGCCAGTGCATTCTTGAGCCGCATGTTCTAATACTCAGAAACTTTGTCGGCTGCAGTTACGAAACCTTATACACATGCCGCGCGAGTTAACGGAGAATGTCGGAAAATTTCCACCGCCTTTGAGCATACGATGTGAAATTGTGAAGCGCTCGTGATGGACATCACGTGACTTGCTTGTAAGATGCATTCGTGTTATAATCACGTGTAGAACATGTTATCTAACAAAATGTTAGTGCTACAAAAAATTATATTATCAAATTTATAACAATTTTATTAAATAAAATAAAATGTTTCATACATTTAAAATAAAATAAACGAATGAAAATTCATAGTTTCCAGAGGAATATTTTTTGTTTAATAAGATAAAAAATAATTGAAAAGTTTTTGTTTTTTATGCATATAAACATTCTTTAGAATTTTTAGAATAAATGAATTAAATAATTAAGGAAAATTCGCGGCTAGATCTTAGTATCAATAATATTTCTATGTTTAAATATATTATTTCAATCCTTTTAATTTGTGCGCCGATTACTCTCGGATTTACAACGCAATCATAGACTAAAATAATAATATTAAATTTATATATTATTTAAATAAAATTATAATTATAAGTAAAATATAAAACAATAATTAAATGTTAAACCGAGTTAAATGTGAAAATAAAAAGTATTGAAAGAATAATCTAAAATTATTATTTTGGACATTACAAAATTTTATAACGTTAGATGTTAACAAGAGCGAAAAATTTTTCAATTAAAATTCTGACAAGCATATTAGAACATACGCAACATTATTTTTGGCAGATTAATATCTCAACTTTAACAAACTTATAATGCAATATAGCAAAAATACCGCGAGAAGAATCAGTTTCAACTATTATCAAGCATAAAAAATAATGAACTTTTTCATTATTCAAAGTTACTTAAGAAGAGAAATGCTGCGAAGATTATCGTGGATAAAGAATCTTGACCTGCTATTTAAGATAACCTAGTTGCAAATCGTACTTCTGCGAGCTTTTAAATGATACATATAGCTGCCTAATGCATAAAAATCACACATTTTTAAGTCGGTAGGAAAGACAATGATCAATTATATTATTTTAATTATTTTTCTTATATCAATACAAAATAAGAAAGAGTTTCCAAAATATAAATAGCCAACATAAATAATTCTGTAATTATAAGCAACTCTATAATTTGAAAATGTAAAAAAGAAATATATAGAGAAAAATTTACATACCTATAATTTTAAGAAATCTTGATTTATTGATTTCTCAATAATTAGGAGAGACGTCGACATTATCGAAAAAGATTGGGAAATGTTTCTTTTTTATTTTCTAAAAATTTTATTTCATAATAATTTAATATAATAAAACGCGCGTGCTTCGTTACAGATTTTCAAAATTCAAATAATAATAGTTGTATGAAATAATAATAAAATATTTGAAATAAATAAGAATTAAAATAAGATGGATTAACTAAAGAAAGATGCCAGATATATTAGATACACATATGTGGTAATGTCAGAGGAGCTGAAAGAGCATTTTTATTTGAAAAATGAGATTTCGCAACCGTAAGGCTCTGTCGCGACTCTTTGTACAAGATATTGACGTATTTTTCCCTCTGTCCTGTTTATGTCTTTCTCTTGTATTGCTTTAAAAGTATCACGAGGAATATGATAAAAAAAACTCGTTCTTCCTCTTTATTATTCGAACTCGTCAGAAATGTGACGTTTAACTTGTAGTAAGCAGAACGGAATTGATTCTTGCCACGGTGTCGCCAAGGTGCGGATTATTGATTATTGGTAACTTCACTCGTTTCATTTAACCTCGGCATTAAAGTGTTCGGATATTTGCTCAGCGTGGTTGCGGAATCGCTGGGCGGTAACACGATGAAAGCCGATTAAAGCATTTACGGCGACGATCGCAGAGACGGTATCCGTGAGAGCTTTGGCGCGTAATTTAGTTTACTTTATATAATGCTATACGAAAAGTAATTGATATATCTATCCTTTATTCTGTATCCTGTATCACGGATACAAAATAACATAAGAAGTAGTAGAAGTAGTAGAAATAAATTACGATTGATGCCATTATGAAACGTACGATATCTTTTCACGCTACACGGAATTAATGCTTAAATTATTTTTTTAGTCACTTTATCATCTTTTAGAAAGAAATAATATTTGCTTGAAAAATAATTTATCATTGGATTTTAACTGATTACTCATTTTTCTTGATAAAAAGAAATCGAAAACAATTAAATCGCTCGCTAGAATGGAGAAGATAAAAACGCAGTCGCCTCATGATTAAAATGTTCTTACTACCACGATATATCACGATATTCAATAAATCCACCGCGTCGAGGGAAAAATGAATTTTCGCGCGTACAATGTCCATATATATTCCGTAAAATCCCTTTCGACATTCGCAAAATCCCGATCTAAGTTTAATCTCACAATACCAAAAATAAATAACAAAATTCGCAAACGTTTAAAATTCCTGATTGACGAAAATTAACTGCTATTAGTAGAACATCGTTAATTGTATTCAATCTTAGTCTGCAAAAGACAGACACTTTGAAATATTAATATGAATTATATTGTGCTACGTATAACACGATTTGAGAGAGAAATGAAAAACGTGGAAGAAAATAGAAATGTTAAAGTTTGTTATTGTAGAATATTTTAATAATTGAGAATATTTATTAATTCGAGATAATTAAGGATTCAAAGATCCAAATATAGAGCATGTCCTGACATTTAAAGCGATAATGTTTTAGAAACATTTCAATCATTCATACATTCCGTGAACTTTAAACTTTTAATTAAAAATACACACATGATTTTTATTGAAATAAAATGACATAAAAATTCTGACACTCTAATATTTGCTAGTAATTTTCTTATTAACGCGTTCAACCAAAAGTAGGTAAAACCGCGAATTACATAGCGGAACTTAATTTTACTTATAATTATTATTACTTTCGCGATGGCCGAGAAAACTTTAATTAAAGACGTTTGTTGAGGTTTTTTTCAACGACGCTCGGTTATATCATTGTCGCAAAAATATATCGCAAAATTTCATGCAGTTAATCGCTATTAATTTTTCTTTTTTTGAGGTTAAAGAAGAAAAACAGGGAAATGAAAGATTATTTTTGCAACGTGCTCTATAAAGTTGTATACGTCATACTTCCGGAACTTATCTCGTAAAATATCGTAAGGATTTTTGCGAGTAATTGCATAAGAGTAATTAGAGACAACGAGAATTTCAAAGATAACGAAGGAAAATTTCTTATTGCAACAAGCAAAAATAGAAGGATAGATCTTTTCATTAAAGTAAGATTACTTGAATCTGTAATATACATAATCTCTCTCTCTCTCTTTTTCTCTCTTTCTCTCTATCTTTGTCTCTTTAATCTTCATATAAAATGATATACTTTCACAGAGCCCAGACAACACAAAATCCAAAATCCAGACATAAGACGTCTTAAAGACATCTAAAAGATGCCTTAAAGACATATTTGTGAGAGACCTTTAAGAGAAATTTTAAAGGCGTCTTTAAGACGTTTTATGTCCCGATATTGGACTTTATGATGCCTAGGAAGTGTGTAAGCGTTTTTTTACTGATTATTACAGTCCTTGGTAGAAATTAAAAATAATTATAATAATTATAATAGAATAAACTTAATTTTTAACACAACCTGCAACTTATTTATGTTACTAAAATTTGTGAAAAAAAATTTTTTACATTGTGGAGTTTCAATAAACAGTGTAGATATCAGAGACTTGCATATCCATCGCTATTAAATATTTTAAGCTCACAGTTTATTATATCATAGTCAATTATGGATTAGTCCAAAACCAACATCTTAAAAATATTGTAAACAAGAAAAATTAAAATACACGCAGGCATACATTTATAAATTTATAGAATTATGTAGATTTATACACATTTGTATACACATTGAAATGTAAGTTTAAATATAGAAATTATATACAAATTTAAAAGATAATGTTCTTTGACAATACAAGAAAAAAAAATTAAAATTAAGCTATTATTTGCTTTCGACTGCATTTTATACCTAAAGTATAATCGAGAATGTTTCGATGTAATTTTTCATTATATTTTCATTGACGATCTTTGCGGTGCAAAATCGAGAGATCAAAATTTAACGTTCATAAACTACAACGCAACATTGTTACAGAATTTATTACACGCTTGATTACGTTATTATAGAAATTTTTATAAAACATCGATGTATAAAATATCGGACTTCAACAAAAAACTTTTTCAAACGCTATTCAACCGTAGTAGGCTTGGCTCGTAAAACCGTGAAATCCTACTAGTTTGCGCGATATTGGGTTTAACGAAAATTGTTAACGCCACTTATGCGACGAAAAAAGGCTTTCTCCCAGCGTCAGCAGTTGCTTTAGAGGCGAATTGCGAAAGTTATTTTGACATTGTTCGTAGTTATTCAGGTAAAATTTTATTCAACGCCCCTTAAAACTTGACGAGACATAAATCTGCGATGCAAAATACTCTTACAATGCGATGTGTAGTGATGTTTGAAACATCCATCAATGTTACATTATTAACAAGAAATTATTGGAAATTAGCTGATTTTTAAAATTATTTTTATAAATAATAAAAATTTTTAATCTAAAATGTGTTGTGTGTGTACATTTATATATATTTATTAACATAAGACAATTGAAACTATGTTATCTTATATTTATAACATATCAATCATTTTAAAAATAATATGATATTCTTAAATGTGTATATTTATTTTAAGTTTTTACGATTGATATCAACATAAATTTTAGATTATGAATTTAAATAATTTATAATTCTTTCGTCTGTTTCCAAATTTTAACTTTATATGTTCAGTATATAACAAAAATAGATTTATTACATAAAAAGATCTTCGCGTATGAGTAAAATTCTATAGTTGTGTTAAAACAAGATAAATTTAATCCAAACAATCTCTTCCATCTGTACAATTACTGTTAATCAATATAGATGTAAAAGACAGCGAGACGATATAGAAATTCGTCAACATCCGGCCTATATAAACATAATTGTAATTATAATCTTATCATATTGTAAAAACACAAATAACAGTTTGATTCATTTGATAGTTATTAAAGGGTAAAGCAGCGTGAAGGATCTAATTTTATGATGAGCGATTCCGATTGAATATCCGATTGCTTTCTTCGTTTACAAAATGATTTGTCTCCGATATCTTTCTCATTAATATAATTTTATGTTTATAATTAATTACTTGTCACTTCAAAGCATAGAAATTAACGGTAAATAGCATTTGCTAATATTTTATAATATAATCAGCAATGTTTATTACTAGTATTATTAATATTATTAATATTTAGTTAAAGTATTTAAATATAAATTTGACAAAAGTAAATATAAAAAGATTTTATTAATAACAATATACTTAATATATAAATTGACGTACATTAAGAAAATTAAATACCGCAGATTTACTTTTCATGCCAACTTCAAATTTTTTAATAAAATAAATTCTATGCACAAAAATACGTTACCGAATCTGTAGAATTGTGCATATTTTCTCCGTCATTTTCAAATTGTTTTTATTTACCTATGTTTCTTTAGAGTAAATTTATTTCCAGCAATCTCTCATGATTCTGTGTGTCTGACAACGAATTAAGAGGCACAATGCATACATCATATCCATTATAGAAGATAACTATAATTCAATAAAATTCAAAATTTTCGACAACGTTGAAAGCAACGTAAATACGAAAAATTCACGAGAAAGATTGCACGCGGTTTGACGAGAAGTAAAAAGAAACAGACGCACACGAAGGGAATAATCTGTATTGATTATGCTCACAAGAGAAGAGAGAAAAAAAATAATAGAAAACACAAAAAGAAACAAGAAGATGGAGAACTTTTCCCTGTTCGTGAGCCTTCGAACGCAAGTAATTTGAGTTAAAATAAAAACAAAACTGAAAGATAAATAGAAAAAAATGAAGAACGATCATGACGAGAGTGGGATAATTTAGGATTACAGTACACGGGTCATCACTATCAATTGATCGATATCGCCTGATGAAGATTAATGGGATTCGCTTAAGCGGATTTCAATAGGAACGTCTCGCGAGTAAATTTGTAATGGGAAGAGAGATCTGTTTCCTTGAAGCGCAAACCTGAAAATAATAAGTCCATTTGTAGTTCGACTCTCTTCTTAATTAAAAAGGGGTTTGAGTTCTTATCATAGATACATATTTTATAAATTTTATAATATAATTCGTAAAACTTATTAAAATTATCCATAAACAAATAAATATAATTATTATTAATAGCATACTATTTAAATAAATAATTTATTTTGAAAGTTATTTGAATCAAATATTATTTTTTGTTTCAATTGATTACAAATCTATACTTCTTAGTTTTACAAGTTATTCATTTTAGTCATAATCATAAAATTGTTGTAAATATTTTTTTTTAATTAAAAAACTTATTTGCGATACTTATTTCGCTTGCGAAATAAAGTAGGTGTAAAACTATAACGATGTAATTACGCAAAAGTGATTATCGACTGAAGGACAAAATCGAAAAACGTGCCGCGCTTACAATTAGCAATTTAATTTCCAATTTAAAATAGAATATGATGCAGAGAAGCACTCTCGCATTAAACGAACCTGTTTTGAACGCATCGAAAAATCGGATTTTCCGGTGCGTTAAGACGAAACATCCGGTAAATTCGTTTCATTTACAATCAAAATTAAATCGCAGATATGTTTATTAAATTTAACTGCATACATCGTGCAATTTTAATTGTAAACTCCGGCGCGTGTAATTTTTATTTCGGTTCGCGAGGACAGAAATGGACATATATCTCCGCATTCTGAAAAATATGAGTGCGGATTTAACACCATTCATTATTTACATAAACACCAATGGTGTTAGTATTTAGCATCATTAAAATCGTCACATGTATCTTGCAACTAATTAACATTAAACCGAACAAATTGAGACTTCACACAACCCTTTTTGAGCATTCATCGTTTTCACGGTTCAAAAACATTTTGAATCGTTTCTCATCAGCGTCATCCTCTGATTATTGCTGATATTCCGGTTATTTGATTAATCTCCGAGTTAACAGCGACAAGCCAGCTATTGTTCCAATACGCGGTGATATTGATCCCTTTATCGCGTAATCAAATGTACGTGCGTTTTTTTATTCTACGAGTAATGGATACGTTGCAGTCGACAAGTTCTTTCAAATAGCCGAAAAACGACAAGGATACCAATGTTGAATCAATGTTTCAATAGCTGTTGCGCATCGATATAATATCAGTTTGCATAAGAAAATATGAGAGGAATTATGATTCAGAAATCATACGAATGTTTGGCTAGAATAATCGAAAGATACTATGTATACATATCGTTTTGATAAATAATATCTCCAATGTGTATTCCTATACATGTACATGAAAGAGATAATATTTCTCGGTTGCTTAATAGAATTATAGATATAAAAACTTTAAGTTTAGAGAAAGAAAAATTATTATTTAGAGTGAGAAAGAGAGGGAGGAGGAAAGGAGAAAAGTGATTTTCATTAAGTTTTCAATTAAGTTTTCAATTAAAGGATAAATGATTTTGCAGAATATAATTTTACAGAGAGATTTTAGAGAGTAATAATTATCATTTTTATATATAAAACTAATCAAATGTCACTTAAATTACATCCTATGAATATAATTTATCTTCTCAATGTGCTATTTATATTTAAATATCTTATATAAATATCGTTTTTCAATCACAAACATATTTTTTTAATGTAACAAAAATTCTACTTCTCAGTTTCTATGGATGTCGAGTCAAATCGAATTTCATGCATACGCACGTCGAATGTTAACAAAAGGGAGAGACATTGAGTCAGATGCCAGTTATTTAAAAAAGAGAAAAATTCAAAAAAGAGGAAAAAAAAGAAAAAAAATAGCTACGTGTGCCGATCGAGTTACGCGTTCTAAACGTTCTTTGACCTAGTTCAACTGATTAATTGACATCTAGTTGACAAATGCAAAATCTATGTCTTGCATATATCAAGCAGAATCTAGCTAATGCATCAAGTGATATCCTTGGTCATTAAAGATAAAATAGTCCTTTATGCTTCTCGTTGTACCAGGTCTTCTATTATATTCTGGAACGACACGTGTAGAGGAAAGGTATGTATGGAAACTTTCATAATGCTCTAGATTTATATTTATTGTATTATGTCAGCTTTTCTTTTCCTTGTTTGACTAGAACTTAATTTTGAAATATAATAACCAAGCATATTGTTATCATTTTAAACTTAATAAAAATATATCAAGTAAAATTGCTAAGTCTCTGAAATAATCTCGAGATTACCATTTAAAAAAGATTGTCCTGATTTACACGTAAAAATCATCAGTAAAAAGGAAAAAAGAGTAAAACTATTAAAAATCGTGAAAAAGGATAGCCCACTTAATTTTGGACACAATAAAGAAGACTTTAAGGTGAAATAAATCTTTATGTTCACAAAGATTATCTGGCCACCTCTTCCAAGTCAAAAAGATTGCATGACAATATTCAGATAGCTTCTTTAAGATTCGCAATAGAAAGTCGCAACTCTATATTTTTACATACATTTTCAAATAAATCACTGTATTTATCCGACGTGCAAGAAAGGCCACAACGCCATATCGAAGTCATGCGAGTGTAGCGAGTGCAACGATGCGAAAAAAGCGGCAGAAAATGCAAATATCCTCTTCTGCATCCTGCCGCAGCCATACCCTCAATGTTTATCCTATTAACTCTGCTTCCTTTTCGCCGCTGTACTCGTTTGTAGTTTGATTTTTACAGCTTTCAACCCACTGAAGATCGATTCGATTTTCGCGTTTGACCAACAAGCAAACACACGAACGTTTGAGCACGATAGTAAAGTGCTTCATATTGGAAATCTTTTCCGATTTTCTACTAATCCGAAATCTTTTGAAATATGATCTAATATTCGAGATAATCTTTATACTTTGTTGATTAACACAGGCTAATTTAAAATATATTTTCTATATATTTTAAATATATCGTTTTTGCAATAAAGAAATTTTTAAGTTTTACGAAAAGAAATTTTATATATATATTTTATTGCATTATATTTCTTTTTTTTCATCACATGTCGCGTTGGTCGCAGCTGAATATCTGTTTCCTACATTAGATATATTTATCTATAAATTATATCATAAATTTTATAGACTTCAATATGTGTACGATGACGTAATATATCAAAGCGCTACAGGATCGATGCGCCACTTTTTAAGCAGCTGTGGCAAGAAACGCGAATTGCTTATACGAATTTTTATACAGCTATTCTGTTACAAGCATGAAGATTTATTTTACATTCTCATCGATCGTGTCAAGGACACTTACGTCAATCCAAGGACATAATCGTAGAGAATAACTATACTGTACTAAACTTTGTTATTACATACCAAAAAATAGCTTATAATAAAATCATCAAAAGATTTATCATCAAAGAATATTTCTTTTTGTTAGAAACAGAGATATATGTATAAATAATGTTTTCAATAATCGTTCATTTTTTTATGTATTATGTCAAGACTAATAAAAAAAATCTGTATACTAAATAAAGTGAAGATTTTCTATCTCATCTTTATTTTGCACTCTTTTCCCATTAATTCGTCCTTTACATGATACAGATACTTTAGGATCTACAAATCTTTCCTAGAAAGGTATTACAGTCTTATCGCGCAGAATAAAGATGAGATCAAAATCACATCTTCCTAGTAAACGCATTTAAAGTATAAATTACGCCGCAAAATAGAAGTTGCAAATATTATCTGCCATCTACAGACTTGATCGACGTTGTATGTAATTACCTATCAACTAATATTCCTGCTTCACGATACTTCCCACGACATTGCATCTCCTTAAACGCGAAGCAATAGAATCCGTCCAGCTAATTTATCTATTTAAATATGAAAATTCATAATCCTGCAAAGAGGAACTTTTCTCGATTTTTCAGAAGTGATACATCGCGAAGGTTACTTAAATGATGCAAGCTTTTATCTCTGAACCCATTAACTTTCATTATTAACGACTTTATCCTTGATTATACTCCCATTTATTTTGGAATGTTGAATATTTCAGCGAATCTGATAAGAAATAAGCTTATTAATATTAGCTATAAGCTTATTAATTACAATAAAGATAATATTATAATTATAATAAAGATAATATTATTATTAAATAAAATTTAAAATATCTAATGTAAACAAAAATAAAAGCAATATAATCAATTTTTTAACATTCTTTATAATTTTTTAGCGGATATTTTAATTTATTTATCAAATATCGAAACAGTTCTATTTATGGCTATTATTTAGATGAAATCGCGCTATTTCCTATTTCCACTATTTATGTTAATGTTCGTTCCGCAGTACCCACAGTAATCCTGTGATAATGCCGTGGAAATCCTTAGGTGATATATTTGATAGCAGAAAAAAAAAATACCGCGCCATTTCCAACTACAGCGTCACCAACGCGTAATGCATCGTCAGCGCTGCAATGACAATATAAGCAACGGCAATAAATACTTATGTTTACGTTGCTACATGAGATGATATCGCTGATGCATTCTTCGCGTTCACGTCATTAGCTCGCTCAAGCGTACAGGTGTTACGAGGCATTGTTACGGTTTAATAATTGCAACGTTATGATAATTAGTTCCGTAATAATCATTATAGAAGCACGAATCTCGAATATCATTATTACTATTCCCGGTACTTCAAAATGCTTTAACAATATAATAATTACTTAAACATTGCCACAAATTATTGAATTTATTTGGTTAAATAATATTTCATATCTTTTTAATCATTGTGCTTTTATTTTATATAAATGAAAACAATTTTTTTTTACATTTATTACATTTATTATTTTATGGAATACTTAAGGTTAAAATATTGAAATATTGATTATGTAAAATATTTAATAATCATAAGAAATAAAAGTGTTTAATTAATTAAATTCACTAAAATTTTATTTTGTAAAATTTATGTGAATTATTTATTTTGTGAAATTTATATAAATCTTTCACCATTCAATATTTTATATCTGGTGAGATTTATGTATATAAAATATTTAACGCACAACTAAAAATATGCATTTGATTCTCATGCAGAATGCAGTATAGGGAATACATCAAGCGATGAAATAAAGTTTTAAAAGAAGTATTTATAGTAATGCGCACATAAAAATGCATCTAATATTTAAATTGTGAGAAAAACATGGATCAATGTTGTTTATATATACAATATTAAATAATATCAAAATTTTAAAAATAAATATAAAGATAGAAGCAAATATCAAATGTTTATCACATTCTACGCATCGTTTTACGCAAGTTGCTTTAAAATTATTTACCTTCGTGACACATATATTTCATTGATTGCTTTTATCATTGTAAAAGTGTATCGAGACATTTGCTATGAAATATTCCATCCCTTCGTAAAATCACTACTTTATTATTGTTGCTGACGGAAATCTCGCACTCCATTCCCAGGCTTTTGACTTCTGAGAACAAATGCAAAAGTAGCAGAAGTTCGAAGAGGCAATAAACCGCGTACGGAAAGTGACAAAAATAAAAGCTGAATAAATGTTGGTTCAATCCTTTGGCGAGCACTGCCAACGAGTCACGACACGAGGAGCATTTTCCTATTTTCTCTAGGTAGCGAATATTCAAGCTTTAATCCTTGCATCAAAATAATCGTCTCCAGTGAATGGAAAGTTTACTTATCAAGTTTTTTGTGCTTTCTACGTTAACATTTGAAAGCATCATATATCAATTCATACTTTCCCTTCTTTTTGATTGATCTTTTATCATGGATTCCATATATATCTATTAATTACAGGGATGATACGTAACTTTTTCACGCCTATACATTCACATATTTAGGAGCTATTTACTGTTATCTACTGTTATCTCTCAATATACTGAAAATAACTCTAATATCAGCAATTTCGCATGTCGATATCAATATCTTATTATATTAATGCTATCATTAACTGCGTTTGCGTATATGAAAATGCGTATTTTAAAAATATACGTATATCGCCAAATTTAAGAATGTATGTGACACATCTCAAATTATCAAAATTACCACATTACCAAAATATAAAAATTTCATAGATTATTCTAGTACGTCTGAATGTCTATGTAAAATTTAAGCACAATTCTATTATTGGTTTACAAGTTATTTGATTTTGTCTACATTGATTCTAAAATTGTGTTTCGTATATTTATTTGAGTACTTATTTGAAAATTTAATAAAGAAATAATATTGCAAATTAAATCAAATTTTTTACATATACTAATAAAACTTTAATAAATATTCAGAATGCAAAAGTTTATTTGAATCTTTTTATTCATTTAAAAATTATTTATCTAAAACTGCTGCAAAATATGATTATTTCGCAGTATAAGTCATTATAAATTAAATTATTTGTTGTTTTGCTTTTTGCAGTAGGTTTTAGAGCGTATTTACAGTTGCGTTCCGATATTCACTGCCAGTGCTGAAAATTTGTAGCATATGTTACGTGCACTATATTTTCAGTACTGGCAGTGAATATTGGAACGCAGCTTACCACAAAATTTTTTGTCATTTTTTTGTCATTTTTTGTCATTTTATCTTTTAAATTTTGATAACTTTTAGCTGATATTGTACAGCCTTAATATCTTAAAACACTCTTATACACACTTGTGTTAAAGTACCTTTCTTTATTCGTTTCAAATAACATATGAAAGCTCTAACAGCCAAGCTGAAAGATATTCTCTCGCAACTATTTATAATTAATGTAATATTTCCTGCTCGAAGAAAATATTAAAATAACAAAAAATCAGAATTTAAAAAATTAAAATTTTTTTTATTTTTACAATACTTTATATGTAGAATATAATATTTATATCATATTAAAACAATTTCATTTTTCCTCTCAAAAATATTTAAATATAAACTACTACTTTGACCAGAAAAAGGAATAATAATCTGAATATAATCTGATATAGTCTTCATCATTCAAGAAAAATCCTTAAATTTAATTTAATTTCCTAGTATTTTAAATTAAAAAATAGTAAACAAAAATCATTTTATTATTTATCTAAAAAAAAACAAAATTCAATGTTACATTTAATATATAAAAAATAATTATGACAAAAATACATATATTATATGCATTTTTGTCATAAATACTTTTTTATATTATGGCATAAATTGTGTCATATCTTTCATCTTTCATGTTTAATAAAAGCTTTAAAATTTTGCATAAAAGAATAGAAAAAAACCTGTTACGAGAGTTGAGAGTTAAAATTGGATCTTTCATTTCAGCATATATATGTTTCCATCATATATATGTATATATATCAAGAGTTCGATATCAAATTTATCTGTGTAATACTAATCGTTCAGTTTTAAACAAAAAATTAGCCATTAAAAGATGACTTATCTCGAAATCTCTCGATAGAGTGTAAACAATATTGTATCTCTCTCGACGATGTATAAAATTCATTCTGAAATCGCGTCGCGGTATGATTAGTTTAATCAGCGTCGTCTATCACATTTACCCTAACGTATACCGACGACAAAGGGATCGTTAAACCTGACAACGACAAACCATCCAGCTTTAATTAACGACTACTTTTTTTATCATAACGATAAGAACATCGGAGCAATGTGACCTTGAATTTAATCCTTAGAGACTGGATGTCATTTCTCGGTAGATAAGACATCACAGATTGGACTCGTATTTCTTATGGCACATATTACGTATAATATACTATTTAAATTGCTATTAGACGCTATAAATATGAAAGTGTTACCATTATTTTTAGTGTCATATTTCCTCTTCTTTTCTTATCAAATAAATTAAATAACTGCGAACACAGAGAATATTGAGAAACTAGACATTACATTTCTTAATGAAATTGTTTTCAATTCAAAAATTATGATAACATTCAAATAGATTCAAATTAGCGAAAAATGTTTTTCTTTTTCTAATTAAAGGATATATAAAGGATATATAAAAAAATGAATTTTACTTTACTCTATTTTGCTCTATTTAACATATTGTTCTTACTCTTATTCTTCTTATTATTCTTAAAATAGATTATATCTTGCTTCCATTTTCAACAAATGTTTATTGCACTATTGCCCCTAAAAATATATGTAAAATCAAATGTATGTAATGAATAAATGCATATAAAATGTCCGCATGTATTGAGATCGGGTCCGTGAATTCGCTAAGTCCAAATGACTGTACGAATCCCTGCGGGAGGTAAGTAATCGTATGAAGAGACTTTTAACGATGTTATGATATATTTTCACATTTAAATCTCCACTTCTCATTTTCTGTTTAACTTGTGTTTAATTCAGTATAATGGTCTTGTTTGTTGGTTTTTATATGAATAATAAATACAACACGTAGCACTTTTTATACATTTTTCAAAACGCTCGTTAGACCTTGGTGTCGCTAGCGCGGCTTTACGACTCCGGGAAAATCATTTCAGCCATCGGTTACTGAAGCATTATTTATTCCGTTTCCTTTATGTTGTTAACAGTTATGGTTGACATTTCATTGGTCGGTTGACTGGCAATTAATATTGTTAATTACCATCTTTGTCGAAGACGTATAACGTATAAAAAAAGGATGCAATCATTTGAATCAGTTCTTTCTCAACATTTAGATTATTTCTGGACGTGTTCTTTTCCGATAATAATTTATTTGATATTCAATTTTATTTATTTTTGCATAAATGAATAATTTATCAATAATATCAGTAATATTATGAAATAAATGTTAAATTTCAGTCACGTAAATAAGCACTTCTCTCATTCTCCCTCCCCCTCTCTCTCTCTCCCTCTCTTTCTCTCTTTCTCCTTTTCTCTCTCTCTCTCTCTATACCTCTTTTTCTCTTTATTTTTTTTAATTGCACCATCAAAAATAATTTATCTCTATCTTTTGTATCAGCCTGTCACATGTTCCCACGCTTGACACGAGGATCATTAATTAACAACGTTAACCGCAGTGGTTGCCGAAGATAGGTGATTTATTACGACAGAAATAGTGCGAATATAGAATTATTCTCGGGCAATCTCTCTTTTTGAACTATTTTCCAATATAAAATTTATTTCCAGATAGAATAATACTTAATTTTCTATTTTATTAATAATAGTAGGTACAAAATCTCTATTAACAAACTAATTTTAAAATACTATACGTTATAAGATTAAATCCAATTTTTTTAAATAAAATTATTAAGATTTATTATGAATAATAAAATAATGAATTTTATTAACAAAAAGTATTGGCATATTCGGATTAACCTAAGTGTATTATGACTTTGATTAAATCTGAATATTTTACTTTAAAAAGATAACAAATATAAAACAAATAAGAAATCAAATTTAGAAGAGAGGAAATGTGATCACCAACTAGCTAGATAATTCTCAAGTCCTGAAAAGATAATTAGGATTGTCAGCGTTGACTGTATCTTTATTTATTTAGTCCTTTGTCTTGAATAGTAATAGCTCCCGACAATGTACGTGACTTGCTCCTTGATGAATTTCGTTAATTGCTACAAAGACATAACAATTACATAAAATAATGATAATCAAAATAGACTAATAAAATTAACGTGTTTAGACAATGCAAGCTTGACTGTCGATGATATTTAGAAAATTGTTTGAATTTTATTTAAAAAAATTTTTTTTTAAAAAACAACTCATTGAAATTCAGAAATTTTTATCAAATAATAAAAAAAATCATTATACACATGTATCCAATGCATTTTGCAAAAATTAAAAAACCATACAATTGATAATTGTATAATCTGTACACTATATTGTACATATGATTATTCTTCTAGCATCAATTTATTTAAAAATATGTTTATTGCGTTTATTGTACTTCTAAAAAATATAAATTTGTATAATAAAGCATAATAAATAATTCTAGATTCTTAAAGTATTATTTATGATGCTGCTGGTTGCACTAACGAATAACGAACAAACATAATAACAAAGCATTGTATAACATGCAATAGAATCAATTTCATTAAACTTTCGTTAAACTTGCCTTCGATGACAAATAATTTCGTAAACATGTTTCACCAGCACGCCTCATTTACCTCGATATTCTCTTATACAGCTCTTTCATTTCATCATTAACTTACGCGATATATAATTTCATAATTCTTAATTATTGTCGACGCATAAAACAATAACATTAAAAAATAACAAACGATCAATTTGTCAATTTCAAGGTTGAACAACTTTCATCTCTAAATCTCGGTTATTTTGTTTAATGGAAAAAAGTAATTCATTGAAGAATAATTTATTTAACTACACAAAAGTAACATTAAGAATGTAATAATAACAATTTTTAAAAACAATTTATAATTATTACGAATTTATCCATTATTCTGTAAAAAAATACAGATATAAGAAATATAATAACGTGTAAAAAAGTAACGTGTGAAAAAAGCGTTCCTCAAAATTATTTTACTTCATAAATTGAATATAATATTTACTTCATAAAACTTTCAAATATACATAAAGCTCAAAAATAAGTTAACTCAAAATTAGTATCCGTATATATTTTTCTTTTAATTTTCGGAAAATATCTTATGATCACGATTTTGGACCCTAAAATCGAGTCGTTGCACCATTAAGCTAATCAACTCTAACGAGCCACTCGAGCTTCATCTGTTTAAGCACTTTGTACCCTGTGCTTGCCCTTCAGGTTCAGCGTATGTGGCTTGATAGTTAATTAACAATTTTCGTCACTTAGACATCTTTAGACCCTAAGGGATGATAATTTACGCACCATTAATAATAAATATTCGACTATCGCACAGTAAATAAAATATGTAGGGAAGACTGAGAGTTATTGGTACAAGAGATAAGTTGGCATTGTATTCCGTTTATGTATTATTTATAACAAAAAAACAATGGAAAAGTTACTGCAAAAAGTTACTGCAAAATATCTCTTTTAACGTAAGTACTGTTCTGTAAGTTTTATTTCAAATCAATCAAGTATTACAATAAAAGAAAAATAGAAAATTCAAAAGAAAGCAAATAAAAAAAATTTTTAATTTTTGAGCGTTTCAAAATTTCGTATTAATGTTCTTCATTTTGAGAGAGTAAGTCTAAGTGACGTATTATTAGTTAAAAAAAAAAGTTTCTGTTACTATATGACATGTTATTTTGAGTAATAATAGTAATTTATTATAATAAAATAATTGAAATCAAACGTATGTAGAGACGAGGTGTTGACTGCAAAATTATAATGGATAACAATACCGATAGATTCTAACAAGAACGAACATTAATTTCATTTGTCCGTTTGCCACGTTTCACATTTAATCTAGAAAGTTTACGGGTCATATGTAAATATCGTCAGAGATGATATGTCGAATCATATAACCGAGTGGCAAGTTGCGGACTTATGACCTCAAAATGCGCAATTAAAGTTGCTTTGACTATGCTAAATGAATGATTAAACTGTTTCGCCCTTAATATATAATAGTACGAAGGTAGATCGTTTCTATTTGCTTTCAATTGGTCTAGTCATATTCGAATTAGTGTATGAATTACTTGATCAAATGATGAATGCAATAGCACTAAAATAAACTATACTGCCAATACGTTATAAGCAATACGTTCATTAGACATTATTATTACTTATTAAAACAATAATCAATCTTATTAAAACAATAATTATTGAGAAGAAAGAGAGAGAGAGAGAGAAAGAGAGAGAAAGAGAAAGAAAAAGATTATTCAATGATAGATGGTAGGCATAAGCAAATATTTTTATCCTTATAAATGATTTTAATATACGAATGACAATTGCAAAGGCGATTATCATATGCAATAAAATTGATACTAATAATCCGATTACATAGAATTTATATATGCATTATTTATATATGCGTTATTATACATTCATAACATGCTTATTCTAAATATAACATAAATAAATATCTAAACACACACACACACACACACACACACACATACACGTATACTAATTAATATATATGGCAAATATTAATATATTATTGCTATAGCAAAGATAAGGAACAAATTGTCGATAATTGTCGATAAAATGATCATAATTGGTCAAATTATAAATTTATTTTGTTTTTATATAATGCGGTTCCAAATATTAATTCTTTAATGTATTATATATATTTTATTCCATTATATTTTTTATTTTAAATATGCAACAAAAAATTATGAAAACTTCGCACATTTCTGCAATGTATAAAAAAATGGAGCATAACACAATACAAATCTGTATTGTTATCCTTTACTTAAATAATAAGTTGGCATCAACTTTATAACATCTCACAATTATACATTTCCGCAATTTAATTTAATTTAAGCCACTTGTCGAATACCTTCCTTTCAAAGTGTGCATAAAGTTCCGCATTAAATAAAATCGCAAATCGATGCCCGGTTGCATCTCACTGTCACAAGTAACTTGAACGAGATTATCGAAACAGTTGTAATTAACTACTAATCTAGCTACTTTCGTATGTACTATTAGCTCATCAATAATAAATGAACCTCTTTCTGAATCAAACTTTCTTTTCAAACAATATACTTCTGTTCTACTAACTTGTTCACAGCTTTTCCGCAACGTTGCACATATGACAAGCGGAGATAAGAAATAAAATAATAAATATTATGAATTATTATACGCGAATAAGCATTTGTTAGTATTACATTATATATTTATTGAGTAAAATTTTTATTATTTAGTAATAACCACAAAATATTTAAATATTGTACGTAAAAATATTTTATTTGAGAGAAATATGTTTAAGCTCTTCAAATCTATTTCTAAATCTTTTTAAGATTTTTTCATTTTTAGATAAATTCATTAAAATTTTACTATTATTTTCACACTTTCTCGATTTACTGACATATAACATCATTAAACACGAGAATTCCTTAATAATAATATCTGAAAATCTTACTTTTCAGTTGAACTTTTCAAATCGAAGAAATCGAGTAACTGATTAATTTATAGTTTCTATAATATTAAGAAAACTTTTCACTTCTACTTTATACAATTATTCAATTTAACTGTCTTTCACTATTTTGCATACAAATTATCTCTTAAGATTCGATGTTATTTTATAATTAATTCCTTAAACAATATGCGGTGGTATAATATTTTATTGATATAACTTATACTTTTACAATTTTCATATGATCAATAAGGTCGCACGCGCAATTGCCGTTGAATTGTTCCGTTAGAAATATGCATCTTGGTTGTATATCACTCGTCAATTTCATGCACTTTAAAATGCACTAAAATTTGATCGTTTACATATATGTTCTATTTTTTAATTGTCAAATTAATAATAACAGTGCAAAGCAATTAATTGATATAATTCTTAATTTTTTTTTCCGGAGATATATGATATATATGTACACAAATTTTAGTTATAAATATAGCACGATTTAATTTGACATCATGACCGATTTCCGATTTTATTCCTTATAATATTTAATACTATATTTTTTAAAGATTTAGAAATAAAAAGATAGATGTCTTAAATTCACAACACGATGTTGCAGTATTTACACCTGAAAAATACTTTATGATAAATACTATATGAATTATACATATATTATGATCCTCCAACTTGCTTTTTTATACATAATTGAAGATGAGTAAGTCAAAATTGGTAACTTCTCATCGTTCATTAATGAAACCGCTTCTGACTTCTCTAACTGAAGCCGCAAGTCATCGTTCATTTATTTTACACATTCCGCAGGACCACAAGGCCAGTTCTCCTCTCTATACACCTAACTTGGTTACGTCAATCGTCCGGCGCCAACTTAACCATTCGCACACTAATCGTTTCTTCCGCAAGACATGAATAATCTCTATGTGTTTCCTGATATATAGAAATCAATAATTTTTGCACAATTTATCCGACTCACCCTTCATCATGCGACGGTTCGCCAAACCCTTGTCAAGAAAGAATAACCAGTAAATACTCTTCGGATCTCGAACACGTATGTGGCATCCGTGGTCGTCACTCCGGCAAAGTCGGATAAGTGGTCGATAATCAGGCAAAAGATTTTAGACGAAGAAATTAGAAACGCACGGAAAAGAGTTCTCTAGCGAGTTTCGCGCGCGACTCACGAGATAAGTTTGACAGATGAAGATAGGAAAGAGAACCAAGATGCTTTCTGCGGAGAAGCGCGCAGTGGCCAGTCGCGAAACGCGTACCAAACCCAACTGAAGAGCGACGATACTGTCCCCGTGACCGCACCCCCGCCCCCGATTAAAACCACCCGCGCACGCGTTTCACTCCGAAACTCCGGTAGTTCTGCGTCTTCAGGGCACCACCTCTCTGTGTCGTCCTGGCGTATGATACCGAGTGCCTTATATGGATCGCGATTGATCCTGTACATCGTAAGAAAGATTACGATCCCATGATTACCCTACGAGACATGAGATTCTTATGAGAAATGAGTAATTTGCGGAATATATCCAAATGTTGGAAGAATGGGAGTAGAATATCAACCAGTATTTTATCGGTTGACATTTTTCCGGTACGTGTAACAAATGATCTGTTGAATGAAACAGTGGAATATGTATAAGAAATATCTAACCTGCTTTTCTATAGAGCTGTCTCTTATTTTTTTGATATACAGTATCGTTCATATAGAACATACATATATATGCATGTATATAGTAGAAAGAGAGACAAGAAAAAAGAGAGAGAAAGAGAGAGAGAGAGAGAGAGAGAGAGAGAGAGAGAGAGAGAGAGAGAGAGAGAGAGAAGTGATTACTTTATTAGTTTAGCCACTAAAACAACAAAAAATTTGTAGAGATATTTTATATAACTGAACTGTTTTATATTTTTTGACATATATACTTTCTTTTAATATTATTTTTAAAAATATCTAAAAATCTAAACAATAAATATATACAAAAAACCAATATATGTAAAATTTTATTTTCATTCTCTTTCATCTATAATTTATATTAATATTTCTGTTTGATGACTATATTGTGTGTAATGGACTTTACTATAATTATTTAATCTTATAAGAAAATTAATTTCTTTTAATTTTCGTTAATTTTAAATTCGTTACAAAACAGTCTTGAAATAAGAAGAATAAAATAAATAATTTTTTTAATGCAAAATCATAAAATTAAAACCATCTCCTAATAGCTACTTTATACATATGCGATCCTGATTAAATACAAGAATTGTAAATTGTACACAATGAAAAAAATAATTTTAAACAAAATATGTGCTACATGCTATTAAAATTTTATAAATATATATTTTTAACTTTTATAAAGACAACATTTTCATAATTTTTTTAAGATTTTAAAATTAATTAAAAAAGGAATATTTAAATTTCTTTGAAAATATTAAATTTTTAAAAACATTTTCAATATTTCTTTTGCTGAAAATATTTCTTTCCACGCACATTCCGTACAAACTTATGTTCTACTAAATATTTTCCTATGTTTTGTACATGTAAGATACAAAATATTACCATTTATATAAATTGTAAGAGATCGCACTTTATTAAATGTGTATACTGAATGTGTTTATATTAATATTAATCCTTTCTTAACAGTTGTTTGTATTAGTTGTTGAGATATAACATATTACGCAACGTTTAGTATAATTTCATTATAGTTAAATCATTGCAATAATTAATTTTCGTAATAATGCTGTTAATAATAGTATAAATTTCTATAAACTTCGATATTCGCTCCAACTTCACGTCACAATAACTTCTGTACGTGAGTTCGTACTTATGTTACTCGAGGGAAACTGTATAACGCGTTAACGCGTTAACTCATAGTTAGAATATATATCCTTGAGGATTACTCCACCAGACAATGTCTACCGTCATGCAATGAAGGAACAGTCAGAAATTCGAGCAGCAAGCATCATCGGAAAATACGAGGTGTAAAGTAATAATGTCAACACAAATAAAGTATGCGTAAGTTTTTCTGTAAAAATCCAATTAAAGTTCGCTTTAACTGATTTGCAAATAATTTTTAATGCTACAGTGTAATTATACACTGAGGCATCAAAATTTTTTCTTTAACAATATTTTAACGAATATAAAGATGAGAAAACATTCTAGATGTATAATAGATGTATAAAGAACATTTATATGATAATGTAGTCGGTAATATTGTGTGAAACAAACAAATGCAATTATTATAGATTACCTAGAGATAATTCGGTAAACATTCCGCGACGATAAACAAGTTGTAATAATAAAAATCTCGCTACGTATCTGATAGAAGCATTGTTCGAAACGAGGGTTATAACGGTATAGTTTATATAATAGCATCATTTATATGCCTCGACAGGACTGGAATTCTCGTGAAAGAACGGAAAATTGCAGTGCCTATCTACGAGATTGTCTGGAAGGGAAAAACAGAATGAAAAGGACCGACATCGATCCATACTGGATGGATAAGTACGTTGCTCTAAGTATGCCCACTATGTGAAGAACTACGAAAAATCGTGAACACGTCTAGACTGTCTAGAGAATTTATCCCCTATATTCACAAAAAGGAACGTAGGAAAAACACGCCGATAAAGATATACCATCGCTTCTCTCAGAGGCTGTTGTTTTCGACATCCTAACGTGCTCATCACTCTCACGGTAGTCGGGAAAATACGATTTCTACGGCTTTTGGCAATTTACGGATCGTTGCATTTAGAACACCAAAACCATGTTTGATTTTGAAGTCGATTGGAGAGGCAAAAAAAAAAGGTAAAAGTATATTTGCGTAAATATTGGATGTGAGAGATACAACATATGAAATCAAGATAAACTTGCGAATTACCTTGACAAAAATGTGCGAAACATTTTTATCAAAATAGTAACATTTTATCTATTAATATGACTATTAATATGACTGCATGTCTTATTCAAAATTTATCATTTTAATTATCATCATAAAATTGAACATTAATTTTTATTATGTTAAATATATATATTTATATATAATTTTTTGAATATTAAATGATACAAATTAATATTTTTATTCCTAAAAAAACTTATTTAACAATTAGCTTATGTAAACTATCCTTTTGAAAAAATTGGATAATTTATGGACAATAATTATCAATATGTTAAACAATATCCGATTTTTTGTGTTTAATGAAATTTATTGACATCAAATTTTTTATTAATTTTTAATAAACTGTATTAGTCTAAACATTGATATGAATTTGTGTTTTCAGCTAATAATTGTATAATTCATGTATCCAAATTGCTGTAGTGTAATCAGTGGATATGCTCACGATGAACTTTCTAATCGCCAGGAAACCATATCAAATTATAGTTTCAGTTAAACGCATGTTATCCGGCAGTAGAGCTACTTAACTTCAGTGTTTGGTATAATACAAGCCAACCGTCTCCCGTGGAAGACGCCGTAACCCTTTCTTGATGAAATTCCAGAACTAATCTTTGAGTGTGCGATTTTAACTAAGTTCCACATCATAAAGGATCCAAGGTTCTCACGCGACATCGCATAACCGTAATGTCAATCTGGGATATAGTGCAGTTGGCTAAGAGGAATTCCAGTTTCCCTGTTAATCACCGAAGCTAATTAGCAAAATACCAATGGCGTCGAACCAACTTCCATTTGTGAATAATCATACGTGATATAACAATTATACGCTTCGGCCTCATTAAATCTCAACCTACCAGCCTACTAATTAAGCGAAATATTACACGCCAAAAAATTACACGGCAAAAATTAATTTGTAACCAGATATATAATAGATGGCATCACAAAAAATATTATCTAGATTCGTCGAGCAATCAAATGTGGATGGACAAAAAAGTTATTTTTTTTATTAAAAGCGTTGCCAAATTATACATTAAATTAAATTATTATTAAATTCACTAAATTGTTACATAAAACCTAAATGCTTTGTAAGATACATTCATGAAATTAAGATAAATTACGGT
The DNA here is from genome assembly GCA_037157785.1 of Cephalotes varians. Taxonomy (NCBI): domain Eukaryota; kingdom Metazoa; phylum Arthropoda; class Insecta; order Hymenoptera; family Formicidae; genus Cephalotes; species Cephalotes varians. The sequence continues at coordinate 3,786,459 of JANQDE010000001.1, read as the reverse complement.
ACATATATTCAAATTTTACTCTTAAGTTGGTGTACGCTTTAACTTAAGTTATATGTTCTATGTGTACCACTGATAAATGATTTTAAGATATTCTCATAGTTGAGAACGTACAGATACAGTTCGATACATATCAGTCTTCAGGAACACAAAGTTTGGAACAACCAAAATACCTATTAATCGCTGTTCACCTCATATCAATCTCGAATCGTATATTGGACGGCTTCACACATTTATTACTCTTGTATCAATCGATACAAGTTCATATAAATCGTTTGAAGCTTATACAAATTGCCTTCACGATAGCAAATATCTATACGTTTGTTCACTGACAAGAACAATCAACTTGTTAAATCTATTTCGTTGTCTCAACGGAAACCGCTTTTATCAACATCACCACCGCTATTCGTAATCACTCGTTCATACAAATGAAAAATCGTTAGTGGCATGAAGAGACGCGAGATGCTGCAAAATTCATCTGCGGAAACGCAGCTGGTGACACTCAGGAATGTTAAACTCGCAAATTAATTAAGAAAATTCCATCGAGACAATGCGTCGAAATTACGAACGTTACGCTTGAATCTGATAATTTCTCTTTTTAAATTCATAAATGTAGATTAATTTTATAAATTTTATTACATATGTATTATGTTTGCAATATATATTATGTTTAAATCGTAAAAAGCATATGAAATTGTTTGAGAAAAACGTATATCGATAATTCATTGATATTAAATACCTCTTTTCTTTGAAGAATATATAATATTCGTAACTTTCAATATTAAATATTTTTAATCTATTAAATTAAATTTTCATTTCGAAATTGCACATTGCAGAATATAATATTACAATATATTCAATGAGCACACCACCCATTATTGAATTATTAATATCAAACCTCAGTACTGATAAAAGCCGTCAGCGTATATTGGCAAAAAAAAAAATTAATTTTAAGGAAGACAAATCTAAAGAAAGTATTTTGTTACTACATAAAGGTCAGGCAACTCTATAGATAGTATCAGAGATTCTCAGGAAAATCAATGTTCAAGAATCGTTGACCTTCGACCTATGATAGTCGGTCTGACAAAAACATCCGCATTTGGCGGTTTATATTGGGACGTTCAAGAAAAAGAATGCGTCTCCACAATGACACTAAACTCATCTCGACAAAAGGGCAATGCTTTTTACCGAATGATACTTCAACGACTTTCAAAATTGCAACAGGTACGTGTTTTCGAGAAACCGCAAGGCTCTGACCTTTTAACGATGACAAAAGTTCTCAAGGAAATTTACTTCAATCAATTAATGAGTTGGTGGCGACTTCTTATGAATTTGTTGCCGTGATTTCATTCGAAGCGAATATCGTTGAAAGTTTCATGCGGCTCATATTATTGATGGGATTGGATGCAAATACAGTCGGATGGTGACAGAATGCCGGTCTTTTGCTCTTTTTCCGGGAATTCATTTACATGTAATTTCGATAGAGACGAAAGCTGCAATATTAAGCTTTTAAAACCACGCTACGTGCATAAATAAGAGAGCTTTAATACACTGCGATCGTCACACAAGTTATTTTTGTCACAAAACATTTGTTTATTAAAATAAGAATAAATTTGTTTATTAGAAAATATTGCTAAACTTGTAAATATTCTTTCAACAACCGTCAAGACTGTATGCAGTTGTAAATAAATTATACATTAGTATAAATTTATATTCAGAAAGAGAAAATCGTTAGGGTTAACTACATTTAAATTAAAAGGTATATAGCAATTATATACTGTAGTTTTTGTTGCTAAATTTTTATTAGCAATATCAAAAATAATATGCGTTAAATTAATGTCACTCTTATCATACTTAAAAAGTATTTAAAAAATTTTCTCTTCACATTTACGCCAAAATTAGTAGTGAATCATTATTATACATGAATAATAGAATCAGATATATAGTGTTACTTATCCAAAATTTATCAAAAGAAATCTATGATGCAATTCGCTTAAAACTTGGAAAACATAGTCGCTTGATAAGTTTTCTAATCGAAACATGTATGTATACGTTTAAGTGCAATCAACATCGCGTAAGATCTACTTGACGATATTACAAATGTACGATGTATTTTCGAAGTTTTGCTCGTTCAATTTTGCATAAAGTTCCCGGTTTTCCGTTCTTCTTATTCGGAATAAGTACCCACTGACTTTTTCATCTCGCGCTGCATTCATGGTCATGTCACAATTTTAGAATGTTAAAACGGAATTTCGATTCAATGTTTTATGCAGAATAAAAAAACGATAACAACAGATTGTGCAATCCCGAACATCGCTGAAAAAAAAGTCATATTTTCGTTGAAATTAATTTTCGTTGAATTAATTTTAAATCAATTCTCTTTTAATTTCCTTCCATATTTAATGCTTTAGCGTTCAGAGGAATGTAACAAGAATTTTTTTTATTTTGCGCGTTCTCATTTTGCTAATAAGATATTGTATTACAAAATTTATATTGTTATTTTGTAAAATACGTGTTTACAAATCTTGCGAGTTTTTTGTTATTCCACTTTCTTAATCTTTTATTCAGTTAACTTAATCCTATAAAAATGAATCTCATCGTATAACAGTTATGTTAGTAATATCATCACACTTATAGAGATCGCTTGATTATCCTTAGTTTTTTAGCTGGGGCATGCACATAAAAAGGATTTATAAGACCAAATATAAATGTATAAATAGTAGATTTTATCAGCAATCCTCTTATTAGCAGCGTACCATATTTATTCATCTATATTCATAGTTTATAAGCTTACTCTAGGCAAAAAAACTATCCCTATAAAATAGGTATAACATTTATAATGTGTAATATTAATTTAAACCAAACGTATTTAAAAATCAATAGTCTCTCAATAGTATGCTATCTGTTGTAGTTATTCTTGCTTTCTATCTGTTTTTATTTCAAATATAATTCAAATATATTTTCATAGGTTAAATCGTAAATAATTGATGAAGACAATCGCTTCGCTTTCTGCAGATTTGAAAAAAATTACGTTGTCATAAAACTTTCAAACTTTATCATAAAAGTTTTAAAAAACGTAGAGAGAACATTCGTTAATCGCTATGCAATTTCGGTAATATTATTCTGACTAGAGTTTAATAAAAAACTTTTATAACATATTTTACATATAATGCAGCTAATAAAACTTTTTGTTATAATTATTGATCTTTTAATATCATTACGCCTTGAAACCATTCTTAAATATCATATAAATGCAAATTACAAAATAAAAATTTATAGTTTGATAGCAGTTCAACGATTCCCCTGATTGAATATTTTAGCAAAACTAAACGTTTAAACGTTTTACGGTATTTGTCAAGAAGATATACGAAAAGTAAGTGACAGACGTTAGGAGGGTAGTTGGAAGTAATTTTACACTTATTTCGAACGTGTATGTTTTTTACAGGTTCACCTACGCGTGATGAGAATCGTAACGTAGGAAAGGGCGTGGTCCGTTCTATCTTTCTGTTTCAAAGCACGATCCTGCATCGCTTTCGAATGCAGACTATGAATAGCTCTCGGCAATCGATGCGGAATTCATTGCAAATCACTACATAACAAATTGACGAGTTTGACATGCTTATTGTTAATATGTTTATTTATTTATAAACCACTCTGTTAGCAGAGTTAGAATGTCTGACAGCCATCAACAAAGTTAACCAATGATTATATTGTTGCCAATGGCCGATACATTTAGTTACAAGCACGAATCCGTCAATTCTACATAATGAATTTTACGATGCTATTAATTTGATTGTTGTATGAAATTAGCTTCCTCCGGTGTTAAAGTTACTATGTTTTTGATCTCATATAAAGAGAAAATACTTTTTGAAAACAAAACCTTCTATAAAAAAGTAAAGTTTATAAAGATTATCTTTTTATTATAACATTATATATTTAAAAAACATATAAAAGATACATTTACTAATTAATCTATTTAATCTATTTAATATATATAAAATATTAATAAAATAAAAATAAATAAAAATAAAAGAGAGCACTATTTAATAAATATAAATTTGTATTTGGATATTTAGACAAAATTATAAAAAACTGTCTTTAATTTCAAAATAATTAACAACATTTTTAATTAAATTTTCTCGTTCACGTTACTATTCAAAAAGAATAAATTATATATTTTTCAATTGTTCCTTTGATTCTTCATATACCTTCTTCTTTATATACCTTATTTATAAAAGATATATTATTTAGAAATATTATAATATTAAAAGATATATTATTTAAAAATATTATTTTACATGTGCTGTAAAATATGTTATTAAATATTTTTATGAATATCTAAGCATAAAACTAAAATTAACAAAATTAAAAATACGTATATTCTTGATTTCTTGATGATTCAAACAAGGAAAGAAAGAGCTAATGGGAATTGGCGCGGTAATTAGTGCGCAAATTGTTAATAAATAAAATTAATTTAATAGATATACATTTCGGCAACTTTTTGGCCATCCTCAATGACAATAGAAATACGCATAAATTATTCAAGTATGATGTGGCTGTCACGAAATTGAGTTGTCTAATTGTTTTTATTGTAATTTGTACCAAAAACTTTTGGAAAGCTGATATGGAACAATTCAACCAAATCACATTCTCAGCTTTAAACAAGCTTTTAACAAAATTAACTTTTTTTATATTATAAAATGTATATTATAAAATTTTTATGTTATAAAACGTATTTATTATTAGTACAGATCTTTAAAAAATATATATAAAAATATATATATATATATATATAAATAACAAAAGTAGCATCGTAAATCAAAAACAGCACAATATTACACAATACCGTTAGAAAGTCCGATTACAATAACGATAATTAATATCGCAACGAAAATTAATATCCATAGTTAAAATTCCAGAAAAAAAACTGGCTTGTAATTATCCATAAAATTGTCGTACGTCACCGACATAGTATTAATTAATTTTCCAATTAACCCAGATTTGCATATCAAAATATGGAAATTAATCAGTAAAAATATGCTGCAAATTCAATATACAGAAAATGCAAAATATGATAATACGTGCACGCGCGCATGTGTGTATGTGTGAAATATACAAATTTTTCTGTATCTATGACACATGTATAAAAATAAATCACATTCGGAAAAAAGCAGCTTAAAAATTAATTTCAAGCCAGTAAATGTCTCGAAAGTCTTTAAATATTTCTTATAAATTTAATTTCTTCGGTCTTTGATAAGTTTAATTTTATCTTTACAAAGAAAAATTTCCATTTATTTTAACGATATTGGGGCGAAACGTATCAATTTTTTTTCTCGATAACTATGATAACATCCAATCTCTATTTATATTTTAATTCCCTGATAGTGAACCTCAGCGGTGAAAGAGTGTATATTAATTTAAATATAATCCTAAAAAAGATAAAAACATGCTGCAAAAGCGATTTCTAGATTTCCACGATTACTAGAAATAATCGTGGAAAAGCGAAAGAAGATAGCATCGTCTTCATTTACGAGATATAACTGCACTTTGATTGTAAAACTGAGACGTCAAAAAATAGAAAAAAATAACAAGTTAATTTGAAACCGTAAAGAAAAATTTACTTCACGAAAAATGATGTATTTTAATGTCTTGAACAGTAACGTCTGTCTGCACATGAAAATGGAGAAATGTATTCAACAAAATATCAAAGAAAGAATATATATAAATGGTAAAGAAAGATATCGAAATTATATGACGTTTTATTGAATATGCGTGATACGATGATACGTGATACGTGATACGATGAAAATTACCGCGTACAATTTGCACGAGAGGAAAATCACAAAAATGAATGCGAATAATACATGGTTGCGCATTCGCGCGAATACGCGAGAAAAATTGGAAGATGTATTATCACTAGGTATAAGCAGTCACAATAATGGTAAAATGCAATATCTTTAGTAACGTCCTTCTAAAATATATCAGACAAAATAAAATTATCTTGAAATATCTTTTCGAAGTCTCTCGAAATACTATTCACTAACAATAATTCAAATTAAAAATATATTTTTAATTAGTCGATTGTGATTAATTTATTAACTTATTTTTAAGCTAGTATAAAATTTTACTAATAAACAGATTTACATTTTGCGACTTAAATACAAATTTATTGTAAGTGTAAAAGAGAGAACAAATGAAATGTACATAGATCTTACTAAGAAAAAAAAAAAATTATCATATAAAATGTATGTATACATGTCAAATGTTCGAAAATATTATAAAATATCTTCATCCGTTAACGCTCGACGTGCCTCTATTATACATACGCAACTGAATCACAAGCAATGCACCTTCACGATTGCATACTGCTGGCATGTTACATATAACGAATCCACGAACTTCAACGAAACGCTTTGAACATATAACTCATACGAATAAATTCTCTATTCCAATCTCTGAACTCGTCACGAGTCACCGTCATTTGTTTGCACAGCTGTCGTTATGAGTGCAAATCAAAAATATTTACGCACAATGTAAATATTATTGTTGTTCTTTTGGTGAAAAATCTATCCTTGCAAGTAGCGCAAATATTTTATTACTTGACTTGAAAAATACCGAAAAATACACAAATATGTGGAATATATCGTTTAATTAGATTGTTATTTAAATTAAATATATTTTAATCAAATGTATAATACGCTTATATTAAATAATTTATACGATTACATTAATTATTAGTTTGATAAAAAATAAACAATGTTAAATCAATTTAAAATTTTGATTTCGATGGTAATTTATTTTGAACTAATTAAATCCAGTTAAAGTATACTTCTATTAACTTTGTTTAAAATAATTTAATCTTTAAATGAAAAAGTAAGCAATATAATTTTTCATAAAAAATATAATATAATAAAATAAATAATACATATATACACGTTCCACATAAAAAAATAATATGCGTACATAATTTTAATTCTCTACAAGTAAAAATCTAAAATTGGAAATTTATTTTAAAAATTAATCTCGATTTATATTTTATGAATTATGCAAGTCTCGTCATTTGTGTGTAAATCAAATGCAATCGTCAAATTTGTTCGTTGGATACAATTAGCTTCATGAAAGATCGCGGGTAGGTATTAATGTAAAGGTATTAACGTAAAACCACAATAGCCGCAAAGTCTATCATCGACACTTACAGTCCCGATGAAATGGCGCACCCAGAAAAGCAGAAGAGCATCGCTCTGCGATTTACGAGGGAGCAAACGACCATGAACTCGCCGCATTTTCCAATCCTGCGGACGTCAAACTTTAATGAAGTTTGCCAAGCCTCCAGTCACGTATGATTTACAGAAGATCATGACACCACACCACGATTTCCGACTGTCCTCATAGCGTTTCCGAATCGAGATATGTACCACCGCCGCGTTCTGCCATAGCGGCAGGCGTGTTTATATGGCGACACATACGAACGTCGCCGCAAAGATATTGCTTGAGGGTGAAAAGCTCTTTGCTTCGCAGGAACGTTTCCGCAATCCTTTCTAGCTTGTCTCCGTTAAAACGATCGCCGTTTGACGACACCATTTGCACAGCCTTGCGCTGCTGTCATTGAAAATTTCTCATACTGTATATTATCGAGATATCTCAAGATATTTTTTTAAATTTCGAATTGTTTTCACAATGTAAATTTGCGATATTGCACTATGTGAAATATTACATTAAAGTGTTAGATTTTATTTCTGACTTTTTTAATATTTGACTTTTAGAATTTTAAGACAAAATTCTTAAAGTTATGCTTTCTCGAAACTACATACACATAAACGTTTTGAAATTATACATTTAGAGAAATATTTTTTATCTTTGGATTAAACAATTCTTAAATATCAAGTTTTCTATAAAATATAAGATTATTAAATAAAATAAATATTGCAATGAGTTCAAGGTAACGAAAATTTTCATATTAATGAATTAATTTATTACGCAATTACATTATAATTTCTTATTCTTATTTCTTACTATAATTTCTACATTTTTAAGTAGTGTAATGTGTAACATTTTACTGCAAACAAGAAAAAGAATTATATTTTTTCTTTTGTTTAACTAACTGTTACGTATTTATAGTCAAGTTTTATTTTTCCAATTAATATTCGACGATTCAAACTCTTTTCTAGGTTAACAAACGAATATCCAATCGACAATGAGAGAAATGAAACAATTCTATTATGCTCGAGACTGAAACTAATGGCGAACAATGGTTGGCTCTAATGATGGTTAATAATTACGCTTGAATTACGTTCGCATTAAACTCACTAGATTGATTAAATCGATTCTAAGAGTACACGAGAAAATTGTACTAAAAATTTCGTAATCAACGGGATGAAGTTACAAACGAGTCATAAATGTTATGGAGAGTTTCCGCTATATTTCAGTAATGATTTTTGATCTTTAAACAAGAAAATAATTCTATTAATTTTGTTTCAGAGCTGTTATTTGTATATTATTTCACAATAATAATTATTATTATTAAAAAATAATTATGTTTATCTCACAATAATTATTGTAATCATAATAACTGTTGCGGATTGCCTTGAATTATAATTGTACATATTCCTGCAGAGTAACTGAAATTCCTCGTACTATTTTAAATGAATCACCGTGCTAGAATAGTAAATCACTCGAATGATAAAACATTCAAATAGCGAATGCTTGGATAATGGAGGCTGTGATGTACCTTTCTCCGATGCCTCTATCTACATCCGAAACAGATTCCAATGGCGAGAATGTCGAATGTCGAATGTGTTCTCAATGAATAAATAAAAGCCATTTTTTGTTTCTCTAATATATTGGCTGCTGTCAAGACATCTAACGTGTCAGAACAAGGAACAAAACTCGGTTATGGAAATGTTGAAATCATGTAGGTCAGTGAGTAACAATGATAAATCTGTACTTGCCAATACATATCGTTGTATGTGTCAATTATTTTTGAAACTGATTTATGCACAATAATAAAAAATGATATTAGCAACTATTATCATAACTGTTATTCGTAAAAAAAAGTCACATTAATTTAATAGTGACCCATCACATTAGTTATCTGTTTAACAATTGGATAATAAATAATCGAATTGATTTTGCGAATGCAAATCGATATTGCGTCAAATCCCAATTCGTATTTCATTATTAAAATTTTTATCGCGAACACGCTGCAATGACAGAAATAATAAATCGTAATTAATCGCTTCTCCGGCACTTTTTAGATTTTCGGATTTGTGAGAGTCTGGGAAAATTGAGCGCATTCTTTGTTTTATAATACTGCAGACGAAAATCTATCACAGTTTTATGAACATTTATTCGTTTTTTTCTATCTCTTTTTTCTTTTTTTTCTATCTGATTTTGATCTGAATGTGTACATCAATAAATAAGTAAATTAATTATTTCTATTATTTAGTTATCTTATTTTACCTTATTTTATTAAAGTTTCTAATTTTTTATAGTATTTAAACAGAGCAATATAAAAATTAATATTAATGTAAGTGTAACAATTACGACTTTTTAAAATTATATTTTCCAATAATACAAAAAATTTAATTGAGAAAATCTATACATCGTTATATGTATAATCCATTCTATAAATTTTTTAAAAATTCTATAAATCCTAAATAGTTTGCCCTGCAAATTTTTGTCAATCAATCTACCTTGTTGTCAATTGATTAATCTTTTCATTCAAATACTTACTCTTTATATAACAATAATTTTTGCCTTTCTTGCTATCTGTAAACAATTAATCGATAATTTGCGTAGAAATAATAGACGAGAAAATAAACTGAAACTTAGAGAACTAAATTTTTATCAAAAGAAACGCGCAAGCTGTAATCAAATAACGATTTCTCAAATAGCTAGTAACATATGTTCACAATTATATTATCCGCTATTTGTGGATTTATTTACGAAACTTTTAATCGGATTCAGTTCACGTCTAAGCAAAGGAAAAATGGAAATCACGCTCATTAATTAAGTACGGTCATGAGATAAGTGAAAACAAATATTTAAACTGGGGGATAGCATGTGCGCGATGATGAAAGAGAAGAAGCGTATTCAATGCGAATAATAAATAGCTACTTAGAATTCCTACCAACAAAATCTGCAGATGAGCGAAGAGGATGTAAATGACATCTGTTATATGTAACCTAGTTGCTTGAGATAAATGCCTTTAGGCGATATAACTCTAAAAGTTGTATTAACCTTTATTCGAGTAAGTTATTTTTCAAGTGGATCCCATTATTTATTTCTTGAAAAAGCTTATATTATATATGAGAAACATAACGCAAATTTAAATTTGATAATGAATTTAAATTTTATCTAAATTTTCTTATTCCCAACAATGTTTAAAATTTCAACATCTTACTATAATCTTACTATAATCTATTATAATATCGACAAAAAATAAAAGCTCGAAAACTTGTGATCAATTTATTAAAGAATAATAACCTATAACATGTGATTTTAAGATATTCTTAGTCACATAAGAAGTAATTTCATACCTGTTTATTATAACTGTTAAAAAATTAAGAATAAAAATTATCTAAAAATGGGTATAAAATAAATAAAATAAAAATTTAATTAGCCAAATATTATTGACAAATTTAACTCTTATAAAAACATTTTTGAAAATATTATAAGATGAAACGAACTTAAAATAGAAAAAGTAGAACATAAAACAAAAACTTGGCGCGCCTAATTGTGAAAGACGTAAGCAAATGCAATTCGAGCACTTCAAGTTTTTGTTTTATGTTCTACTTTTTCTACTTTAACATTATACATATATATATATATATATATAATTATTTAAAAATTATATTTCAATCTCTGTTATTAGCAAAGTTAAAATCCAATAAAGATTTATTATATGCACACCGATCATCGCATACTTATCCTATTGATCTCTACTTTACTTCTCGGTCCGTGTAAAGCAGCAGCATTGCGAACCTTGTTGACCAATCATCCATGTATAACGGACCGATTATAGTAAGCGCCGTATTTGGTATCGAGTTTGTTATCACAATAAGTACTTAGTGGGATTAAAGCTTCTAATCGCTTCAGTTTACCTGCTTGTTTGTTATCTCCTTGTATTAGCGCGATGTTTCGATAATCTCGGGATTAAACTCATAACTCTTCATTTAAAACAAAACGAGAGATTGTTAATAGAATATTTTATTTTGTCTCATTATTACTGCATTGTGTCAACCATTACCGTTCGATTCTAGCAATTGTAAACTAGTATTATATAATATATGAATATAAAATTGTTTCATAAATTTTGGAGAATATATCTCTGCATAATAATTCATAATTCAATAAAAAAAAAAGATACCCGAGGATATTTCTTCAATACAATAGCCTAAATGAAGTATAATAAGCTTTAGTAAAATATAATAATATTTGCATACTATGTTCCTCTAATTTTATAATTTTTAATATCAATCATCACGATGCGATGTGCGATGTGCGCAAACACAATATGAAATTTTCCGCTTAAAATATTTCCTAATCTTGCTACGTCTTTTAATTTTTTTTTTTCTATTATGGTTTCTATCAAGTCTTTTTTCTCGTGATAAAATTCGATATATCACGAGAGATTGCGAGGACAATCACCAATGAATCGGTACGAAAAGTTCTTGATTGACATTTCCGGAAACGTACATTTGAAACGAGAGAACCAATCAATGTAATCGAGGACGAAACGGTTTTAAATTGGAATTCCAGCATAGTTTTCTATTAGTTTTAGTGTGAATCCTTCGAGTTTTAAGTGGCATGAGAAATATTGCTCGGAATTTCGTCATTCAATGGAAGAACGAAAGTGACAGCAAACGTCGTATTCGAATAACGCTTTTGTGCAATATTTAAAGTTGCAACTCAAAAAAAAACTATTTGCAGCAGACGTCGTTGTTTACGAATTCTAAAAAATCTTACAAACTTTGTTTATTTTATTTCTTATAGTAATCAAAATTGTGTTAAAAAGTTGAATACGACACATCATTTATCTCATAACATAAATAGCCTTATTTTATCGCGCAATATTTTGTCTCGGTAATTGTGGCGTGTGAATTATTTCGAGGTGTTCTCAAATATTTCAAAAGGCGAAAAATACGTTGCCGGTGATATTTACGCGCGGATTCTTATGGTCGTAACTTTCGTGGAAAAAGGTGAAAACGTTGCCGGAAATGATCTCTTCTACGACGAGCTAATGACTCTACCACTCTTATCTTTTAGCGTCACGACAGCGGTAATACGCGCGAGAGACGCCGACACTTCGCGGCCAGCGTTGTTCGCGTTATGAAAGCCGGCAATGTACCGTATTTATTAAACATACGAAGAATAGGTATATGAGAAGGTATGATGTACACGCGAGGCATACTGTATCTTCACGCAGCAATCTTGCCGTGCTCCACTTTTTTATATTAAAGTTTTGATGCTATTTTTTTATCATTAACATTATTACATTATTACATTTTAAGTTATCATTAGCATTATTACATTTTAATTAACTCGCAGTAAAATAATTTATGTTTAAATAATGATATAAATATAACAAGATAAAATTGCTATTAAACCATGATTGTGATCAGTTAAAATAATTTTTTTTCTAATAATTTACGTATATTTAAAAAATAATCTGGAAACTGTTGGAAGACTATTTATAAATTGTAATGTTCTATTATAATTTACACGCGTGGCAATAAAGATTGTAACTAACCAATTTAAATTAATTTATAAAAAAGAGAAAGAAAGAATAATATAATATTATATTTCTATTAAAATTTGTAATATATTCATAATATTTCCAAATATTTTGTAATGTTTCAAAATTTTATCAGCATTAAAATATAATAAGTAAATAACAAAATTTCTTTTAAATAATTTGCCATAAATGTAATCATAATATCCTAATTTAATATAAATTTATATATATATATATTATATTATTTATATATTATTATTTTATATAATATTATCATTAGAGACAACATAATAAATGTATTACATTACAAGATTCAATTGAAAATCATATCTTACAAACACATAAAATAAAAAACAACAGAGTTTATCAGTTTAAACAATAGTAGTAAATAACAAAACTTCTCTCAAACACTTATTTCCGCATATTATTCTTGCGAACAATTTCAATTCAAAAGTAATAGTATGAAACCAAATAAATGCAAGCTTTAAAATATTTCAAATTAGAGAAATCTAGGATTATAAACTCACAAAAACGTCATAAAATACAAAAAAGTATCTCTGTCAAATTTATTTAATATATTTTTATTTTTCTTGGTGTATTTTTTGTTACAATAAAAAAAGCAAAATAGAATTTAATAGACATTGATTTGATAAATTTTTAATATTTTGCAAAATAAGAACATAATAACAAAGTATTCTTGTTAAGATAGACGAAAAAGTTTTGTCCTGAAACGTTCTGATTTTTTCACTGACAGCAAACGCTTATAGTGACAGCGACTTAATTAAAGTAATTATTAGCGAGATAGAGACCAATAGCATCGTCATTTCCATCCTAGAACAGAGTTGCGTGATAATTTCCTCCCTTAACTAAAAGGTAAAGTTCGAATCCATCTAAAGGAAGACGAATTTCAGAGATGCTGCGAAAGTGGAGCTCAATCATGTCGAGCTTAGAAGTCGAACTACAAGGGCAAACATCCATTTCGTGTCATGATTCGCTCTGGACGATATCTTAAATGATTCAGACATACGATGTATCTCATACGTGTGCCTTTGGCTAACAATTCTCCTTTTCGTCGTTTGCGGTTTAATACATATGTACTAATATATTATTATAACTACATTTATGTCGCTAATATAAAAATTTATAAAGTATATAATTGTGAGAGACGCATAAATTTTTCACTTTAAAAGCAAAAATGTAAATTTAATTGGAAAAATTAAAATTGTTAGTTTAAATAAAATAACATAATAAATTTTCCATTGTTTAATAATAATTATTATTAATGTTAATCAATTAAAAATCAAAAATATTTAATAAATTAAATCGTTGAAAAGATAAACCTTTCCAATCGATATAATTAAATTTCAATTGACCTTAAATTTTTTTCTATCCAAGATATTATATTGCAAATAACGCTCTTGTGTATTAGTATTTATTTAACCATTCTATTTTTGTATAACAAACAATATGTGATAGTTTTATTTTATATAGTGTCTAACATAAAACAAACGCGTTCAAAAAATATAAAAATCGCAATGATAAACAAATCGTCCAGTTTCAATAAATTACTTTCAGTATTTCGCAAATATCTTCACGCTTTTATAATTTAGACAGTAAATATATTTGCGATTAAATATATAAAATTTGTTCAACTTTATTGAAAAACGTATATATTAAAATATTTTTATCTGACTTGAATTCTTCAAAAATATTCCACAAGCAGAGAAGTAATTGCAGACTGCTGACAAGTTTAGCCTACGTAAGTTGATCCTCAATTCCAACTCTCAACGTCCAGAAAAGAAAAGACACGAGTTTCTTGAGGCTATGAAATGCGGAAAATGTGGTGTCAGCAATCCAACCCATGTTTACCCTACCATAAAAACTTCTGTTCTAAAGCAATTCAGAAACGCTGAAATATTTTAAAAAATTATAAAATAATAAAAACAAGAATTTAATTTATCAAAATTCCTAATCTTTGCGTAACATTCGCAAATATTTAATAAAATTTATAACAATTTTAATTAAAATAATATTTGATTTAAAATAATTAGAAAATTCAAATTAATAAAATTTTTATTTACAACGCGATTATTTTTTTTAATTACGTTCAATTTTTGTTAATTGCACGTATTCCGAACGCTCGTAAATGTGAAGATATTTTCATATACTTTTACCGGTTTCTTTTTACATTAAATTATGACAAATAATTTTCACAATTTTCTTTTCGAGAGAAAATCGATTTTGAATATAATACTTGATTTAATAATATGTTACTTAGAATTTTGAAAATTTCAAATGAAAAGCTCTTGTGCTTAAAAGGAAATATGTTTAAAATTGTGGGAAATGATCAACGAGGGGAATCATTAAAAGAATGCTTCCTTTGACATGAAATGATTATCAAAGGATATGAAATATGCTCTTGTATGCTCTCTTGTTTGCTATTGACGCTTTCATTTGAAAAACTAGACTTTATTTGAATGAGATATAAAGAATATTTTTAAAAAATACTGAGAATACTTTTTTAAAACACAATTTTTTTAACTATTAAAATATTTTATATTTATGATTACGTTTTTAATTTTAATTTTGTGTAATGTGAAATGGAATATATTGTGATCCGTATTGGCTAAAATATTATTTTGTTGAGCGATATATTGCAAAACGTAAAAAAAAAAAGATATACTGTTATCACATTCCTGTTCTTCATATATTCGACAACGCGGAAAAACATCGACGTTTGCACGATTTTTCACGACAGTTCTGTGCGTTTACTGCGAAGGAGAAAGATTAATTATCGTCAGCTCTAGTGATGGCAACGGGCATTTTCAACATGTCGAAGAGTCCACATACGCCAAGTAAAAAGCACACCGGCCGTTGCTTTCCCATTAATCTCGATTAGTCGGTAGATCAAGCATGCATTTCCTGTCGTGCGCGAGAAAGAAGAGAAAAAAAGAGGAAAAAAAATAGGATTGGAAGCGAAGGATATTCCGAACAAACGGATATTCGGCTCGCCATGGGGATCCCTAGGAAATCCAATTGTGGTGAGCGGAATCGATCGGAAATGTATCGAATGTAGGACAGAAATATCGAATACAAGTATATCTCGGTTTCTCTTCCGCGATTACGTTCGGTTTTTACTACTCCACCGTATTCTAAACACTTATAGATATGAGATTCTCATGTGTGTTTTTGCCGGTTTTCTTATGTTAAATTAAAAATAAAAAAAATGATCAAGAACCTTCAAAAATAAATGTATCAAAAGTAAGAAAAACTTATTTTTTATTCTATCATGTTATAATCTTGCACTAATATTAACTTATGTTGGATATTACACAAGTATGCACACTAAAAAAAAGAGTGTGGTAATAATAATCAAGCCTAGTTAATGCTTTAGTAAAATAATTTCAATCAAATCTTTATAATTTAAATATCTTAAATATGACAATCTTAAATATAACAAAAAAATTAAGTTGGACCAACTAAACGCTAATTTTACTTTATTTAGTAATGAACGGTTGATTATGTTTGGTAATACTTACTAAATATTGCACTATAAATATATAATACGCTAAATAAAATACATTTGATAATCATTACTAGGTTTTTTTTCAATGTATATCATCTTCCACTTTTAAATCATTTCTTTTACTTATCGTAGAAGACAAAGAATAAAAGTGAACAATATTATGCATTTCAATCGAAATAAGAAATTCAGAAAAATGTCGGAAATGTAGAATACAAGATTTTTTTGATATTCTGCATTAGCGCTATTGAAGTCTGATGTGATCATTTTTGATATCAAAAGATAATTATATATGCATTATGCGATATTGTTCAACTTCTATTGAGAAAATACAATTTCCTGCAATTGCAACGTATTCTAAAGTGCCTGTCAATTCCTTTCACTATCGTAATCAATCTTGAAAGAACTGGGTGGGAATTTCGTGATCCATTACATTAAGGACCAAGAAGCTCGTACAGTTCAAAAGAACTGCTTTTTCTCTCTACTGCTTCACACTTTCAATTTCGACTCACGTCCGGTAGCAAGAATTTCTCTTAAAGGATATTTCTATGCCGGTTTTCATTAATAATCTATTTTATTTTCTGCCTTGTCTCTATTATTATTTTCTTCATTCCTCGAAGCACGAAGACACATTTTAAAGCTCGCAAGTCCGAATTTACACATTTCTATTACATAACTTTGTGTCAATTAACACGATGAATGGTCGACTTTCCTATAAGCTTCATTTTAACTCGGTATTCGTCGAGAGTTTCGACGATCTAAAAGGCTTGATCTCCAACACCAGCAAATTCACACCATCAACTCTGTAGCGTAATTGTAGCCGGAATTTACGCAAACTATATAAATGTGATTAGATCGTGATAGTAAAGTTAAAAGACAAATATTTTCAAATAACTAAGGAAAAAGGAATCACGCAAATCTATGATATTTTATTGTGTCAACTATTTTCGCATTTCATGCATCAAGAAATTAAACACTTTATTATAATTGAATGTATCTCTCCCTGACATTTTTTTCATTTCATAGCTTCTCCAAACATACGATAATAAGCAATTTTATTCTCAAACTAAAACATATTCGATTAGTTTTCTTATTCTAAAATTTTTCAAGATTAAATTATTCGCGTATCAAAAGTGTATACCCATATAACAAACATTTTGTAAAAAAAATTAAAATTAAAATTTCTTTTATTTATATTATTTTTAGCGACAGATAACAACTATATTTCCTGGTGCTGGTACGTATATGATATACTTAATATGACATAGGTTTTTTTGTATATATTCATATTTTTTAAATATACTTTATGTAAACATAGAGAGTTTGCCTACGCGTGTCAGGCATGGATAGAAAACTTTTGAGGTAACAATGCTGACACGATGTTATATCTCGAGAATGCTGCAATTCTCTCGACTTCTAAGGATCACTGAACTCCTTGTAACATTGTAATTGTACTCCATTGCAAACGGGACCAACAAGAAGTCGACAGCAAAGTTACGACAATCTGTTCCACACGAATTATTTTGCACTGCTCGCAATAGCTTCTTTAAAGCCTTCGATTGTTCGATGCGCACAATATCCATCTGACAAAGCGGCTTTGTAAATGACATGGTCGATTCGATGTAACTACAAAACTGCTATTTCCGTACTAATTCCCATTTCACCTAATACTTTAACTAGCAAACAAAAATTGCATAAAAGTCTTTTATTTTAAAAAAATATAATAATTCCGCAAAAATTTACTACGATCAATTTTAAAAGCGATTAATTTTTTTTTTCAGGAGCAAAACCGTCGAATAAATTTCATTACAGGATATATATCGTTGTGCTTTAAAGAAGTTTTTGCGATCCCTGCGTTAGCTAATATTAATGTTTGGTTTCGAGCGTTTCCCTTTTCTTACTTCATTTCTTCACATAATGCCCAGTTCTAGATATATTGCAAAGGAGCTATTTTTAATTAGCAACCGTTCCAAGCACTCTCTTTGATCTCTTTGTTCATCAATATGATTTTTAACGATAAAAGATATCATGATTAGTTATCTTAAGAAAACCGTGTAAATAGCGAAATTTTCTTTTAGACACTTAATTAAGAAATCTTAATAATTTTCTTTGACCTACATACATTTGGTTTAATTTAACGGTAAAGTAATTAAATACAGTGTCATAATACACTGTTTGCTATTCACCAACAACACTACAATTAATTTATTGCGCGGACTCTAATGCGGACATATTAATTATCATTGTATAACAGCATTTACTTTATTTAAAGATGAATCTTCCTGTCTAATTTGTTATAAAACAAGTCTAATCTAAAAAGAATTGCAGCTCTATCGTTATTATTTTATGTTCATCGCTAAATTTTAGAATTTCAAGACAAAAATCAAGATTTAAATTTAATTTTTTCATTACGAACGTGTTAGCAACGTGGCAATATAACATCGGGAACATAAATTGACGGCTAATACAGGAGTTTGTCGAAAGTCGTCGCTTTATCCAAAAGTTTTAAGCACGTCTTCACAACTTAAACTTTTTTTGCCATTGTTCGTTACCCACGCGTTCAAAAAGTTTTATAAGCACTTCAGACAGTTTACTTCGAAAACGTTGTTTAATAAAAAAAATCTTTTCTAATATTAAGTATTCATTATTTCAATTGATCGTAGCCTATAAATAATTTTAATATTTATAACAAAAATGTAAATACAATTATAATAAATTAAGACAGAGACATATCGCACATAATAAAAAAATTATTTATTATTATGTAATTTTCTAATAAATAACTAAAAAATTAATTCTAATAATTTATCTAAAAAATGTCAAACTTGTTTACAAAATATTATATTGTTTCTAATTTGTAGAAGTTACAATTATTTTAAAGCAGTGACATTTTTCTCTTTAAAAAAGATTATTAGTAAAAGTTTTAGAAAGAATGTTCGAAAATAAATATGTATTTAGAAATGCGTGTATGAATTTTTGTTAAATGAAATGCAGATCGACAGTTGTCGAGTGAATACAGTCAATATCCCGATGGGCTACTACATAAAAGCGGTCAATGATTGGTAAACTACCTTTAAATTACACATTTGTGCGCACTGTCGCGCACAACACGGATAACCATTGTACTGGCGACAGCAAATTCAACATCACATGAAGCGAATAATTTGATATTGTAACGTTGGATAACTATGCGTATTTTACCCGCGGCGACGACTGGAGATTTCCATACAAATTAGCGAACCCGCGGGCAACGTATATCATAATCCGCAAATAGTAAACGGCTGCATTTGTGGTAATTCAGATAGTTGCCATACTTTATCGTACTTTGTGTTCGTATTCATTAAATTTATACTTTTATTAATATTTTTAACTTTTCTATTTCATCAAATCTATTTAATATTTAACAGAATGGTAGATTTTGCAAATTATTAATAGCTCTTGTATCTTCGTATAGTAACAGATCTCATCTTTGTATAGTTATAACTATTTCCTTAGATTTCGAGAAAGATTAATTTCAGGAAAAATGTTGATTTATTATTATTTATCGTAGTAATTCGATAGTAATAGAACATAATGCTGATAACAGAATTATCATCCAAATTATTTGTGAGATAAACATTTACTGAAATGTTTGTTGTATTTTGTGCAGAAAGCTCTCATCATATTTTACATATTTTTTTATGATCCGCATGACGTTTCAAATCCAGCTTGATTTAATTTACGGTCATCTCATACGTGATATGCATATATTACGGTGCAACGTCAACGAATTAATTTACTGCGACCGAGATAAGCCGCGGATGCGTCACGCAAAGCATAATCTCTATCACTAGCGTAGGAAGGTCCGTCTGCATGCGTGCCGAAATCACTTGCGCGTGTAATCGGTCGACTTCGAATGCAACGTTTATTACAAGTAAGAACTACGAATGCTCAAATCATCTGCATTGTTTGCGTGTATGCCATGAAATTAATTTGTTTGTTCATATGCGAGTTAATGATGTGTATAACGTCCCCTGTGAATAATAGTTACTCAAAATACGAAATGCCCCGGGCGCTATATTTCGCAATTATAGATCTACGGATGATATTTTACTTTCAAATAGCTAGATAATGTTTCCAATCAATTCGATAATTTTGTTATTAGTATAGTTTTATTTACAATACAATACAATACATAATGCATTAGTAATTATTACATCTACAATTCATTAAATAAATTATAATTAATCTAGACACATTAATTGTCTGTAATAATCAATCTAAATTAAATCTAAATTAAAAAAAGTATGAGTATCTTACTGAATTCAGAATAAAATAACCACAAAGGTACCTTAAGCACGTATTAATTCTACAAATCAAAATTTATTTTTTTTTGTTTATTTAAATTGACTTTAAATATATAGAAATGTAAAAAAGTTATACCATTAGGATAACAATAGTTTATAATTTCAAATGAAATTACTTTTAGTCCACAAATAAAATTAAAAAGAATATAATCTAATAATATATAAAAATTTATAAGATATATTTCATTGTAATTTATCTCTCTGCGCGTACTTTAATAATGTACTGAAATAATGAAATTAACTTTCGGCATTTAATTTCATTTTATTCATTTCGCACAAATCCAAAAATAAAATTTCAAAACAAAAGATTTGTTTTCGTTGGTAATCAATGTTCCATTTAGTATTTTAGTTGAATAAGTAATCAACATTCATTTATTATATACTATACTGTACTATTTTATACTATATTACTATATCTGAAACATATGTTCGTTACATATACTTAATTTTTTTTTTTGCTTATGTATTTTGCATATTTTGCTTATGTATTATGTATATTTAAAAAGAAATAGAACTTTATATTAAGCATTATAATAAGCATAAGACTTACATAGATTTTTTAATTTAATTTATATATATATTTATCTCTTTGTAAACGAGATGACGATTGTTTTTAATTAATTTAATGTTGTAACATTTGCGTCGTATTTTTTATATCAATTTTGTATTCAAAATTAAACTATAAATTTAAAAAGATATACTTTATTTTTGAGTTATATTTTAGTTTCCTTTAGAAGAAACATTCTCAAGTATAACTGAGAAACGATTAATGTATTGAGAAGGTGTATCGAGCGGTAAATTCGCCTTGGCGTTTATCGTGGGTGAAAATTTATCGAAGAATATTTTGTACAGCTAAAAATAAATCGACAAGTTACATACCGAATTTACGGTGCGTAAAAATATTTTGCCGTAGGCGAAATAATTATAGAAATGATTTTGCTCGATAGCTTCAATGTCTATCGAACTTTTCGCAATATACAGATTCACAATTAAAGTTAACGCAATAATGGCGAAATACAATATTAAAGTCGTTTAATCTGCAACGTGTCATTTATCGACTCTCTCTCAGGTGTGCAATGTGTTTAAATGCAACTGTGCGTATGTGCAAACACACAGCGAGATTGGCTACAAAAGAGTAAACTAATGGCAGATGACCAGGCGAATGGTCTTGATTACATATGCGCAGATTCAAACAATCCAATTAACTTTAGAACGTGATAAAAAGGAGACGCGACGTACTTTACGATCAATGTGGCACTATCCCGGAAAAATAAATTTACTTTTCACGCTTTTTTATTGTAATTCACTTAGCTTCCATTTACACTTCCTGTGACTCGATTTTACTGTGAGATTTTTCGTTGCAGCCGTTTAAATTAACAGCAAAAAAAGTGATAAAATTCACGTAATGTGTATATATGTATATATATATATATATATATAAATTTATATATTGATTAAATTTATATTTAATATTTTTTTTTATTTACTGCTTTTTTCTAATTCTTTTCGTTAATGTAATTCTTTGATAATCTTACATTATAGAATAATTGTTATATAACAAAATTATAATTGTTTAATAAAAATTATATATTTTAAACAAAAATCATATATTTTTATTTAAAAAAATTTTTTTAAATTATATATATGTACAATATATATATATAATATATTTTTAAAACTGAGCCTTATATATATATATATATATATATATACATAAAATGTTATGTTTTCAATTAAGAGTAAGCCAGCAGGGGGATACATCGTCATACTTCCTTCCTACAGTGATTTCCAACCGAGAGCACTTTCATGTGCAAAAGTTCCCTGAACAAAAGGCGACCACGTTGCGGCCCATTTTATGTTATCGATCCGCAAGTTCCCAAGCGCCATATAACATTTTCATTTAACAATGTTCTCCGCACATTCGTAAACGTTATCGTCAAGCAGTTCTCACCGTCATTACAAAACTTCACTACGTGCGTATAATCGTATACATATCATTGTAAAAGTCGAATAACGCGAAACACGAATTACCGCGAGTGCGTAAATCAGTTCGATTGTGATATTCAACCACCGTATTGTAACATGTTGGAAGGAGTGACACAGTGTCAACCCGTAAAGTTATGTGGAGCATTACCGATGTCAAGAACATACGTGTATATCGTGGATATATCATCGCGAGATTCCACGTAAATCGTTTACATAGCATTTCACTGCCTCATGATTACGGATATCTGTGGTAATTTCTAGTAGAGAGATCGCAGAGAGATCGTTATTATATATTTTGTTACTTAGATATAATATCTCTATATTATATCTAAGTCTAATATATCTATGTAGATATATTATTGTGTAAACAACCAAGCTTTTTAACCTGTGCTAAATAGAAATAGACATTGAACTAAAAAAAAGTAAAATAATAATAGACATAAAATGATAAAGACACTAAATAACATAAAACCTTTTGCAATTATTATTTTTTTATGGTACCTATTAATATTATTCCAATTGTCTAAAAATTTTAGAACGTAGTTATTTTTTAAGATTAAATATATGTATTCATATCTTGAAATATATGGAAATATAAAAGAACATAGATCAGAGTCTTTTATATTATATCTTTAAACATGATGGATTTGCTTTTTTTCGTGAGCCACAAAAATGTCATTTTGTTCAAAAGATATAAATTTACAGGCATTTGATGTAATATTTTTGAAATCGTGGAATCTAATATCTTCAAATCTAGAAATCTAAAAAATAATTTTAAAAAGTATAGACTTGAATGTAGAATGAAGAGTGCATGTAGGTTATTTATTATTAACGCCTTTGACATGCACTGAATAATCCTTAGAGATAAGTTTCTTCTAACTTCTGTTATACAGATCCTGGGCTTAAGCGTACAGAACAACGAATCCATTAGGGATAATTAAACAAGCGAATTTATGTCTCGTGCGACAAGATCAAACCTTATCCTTAAAGAACAGAGTTTCTCATAGATTCCAAGAGAGCTTACATACATGCACAGGCTTTAATAAGAACTGATTTCAACTTATAGACATAGATATAACAACCGTGTAACGCAAAATGAATGAAGTAATAATCCGAAGTGAGATGTTCGAAAATTGTACCATTTATATTTAAATATCAAAAATTAATATGTATGTGCAATTTTACAAAAGTTATAAGTACTCCAACTAACACATTCTTCCTGCAAAGTACGTTTTATTTATAATGTACGATATATTTATAATGCAAGAAACGCAAAATAATATTTCTTAAGTAAAAATTTCTCCTTAGTTCATTGCATTATTTGTATTTCACGACGTATCGATCCAATCTCTTTATTCAACAAAGAAATTACGAGAATTTTTCAGTTAATACTTCTCTATCGATCTCTCTCTCTGACATAGCACGATAGTCGAACTTCGAAAGCCTATTGTAACTTTCAGGAGCAATAATGTCGTATGCAGCACTAGATCAAAGAGTACTTTCTAATTAATATGCATTCAATCTACTAACAGTCTCGATACGTTTTTCACACCGACATTTTATCGCGCGCAATGCAACTATCTTTGAGGAAACTTTTTTTTTTTCGAACAATCAAGCGTGAATTGTCGTCTCACCGGCATATCGACTCACAATTTCGAACAATCGAACACAAGGATCAAATCCTTGTTATCTCCGAGAATAATCGTAAGGATCATCCATTATTCATATTGAGCGACTACGAAAAATCCTCGATATCATTGATGACGTTGACCGATAACATTTTTCCTCAATATTCCTCGATAATTCGAACGGATATCACATATAGCAGGTCACGGACTGGTCTTTTTAGATCTTCATTTCTTATACTAGAATAACACAAGAACTGAGAATCGACAGGTGACAAAATGTTAAGGCTAGCCTTAAGGTAAAGAATGGTAGGTTGTGATCGTAATTTTCTACATAAAATCTCGTTATACGACGCATAAAACGATTGTACATGAAGGAAAGTAAAATGTAACGATGCGTTGGCGAGACGTTCGTCATATCTAACGTCTCGTTTTAACAGGCAGTCGATAAAATCTGCGATTTCGCTGAAGATCATGCGAACATTATGGCAATATTGCAAGCAATTTCATGACTGCGATTAACAACAAGACTTATAGAGAAATGATATACGATAGGATATTTGATAATAGGCCTATATATATATATATATATATATATATATATATATATATATATATATATATATATGTGTATACATAAGAATATTATTTCGTATTAAAAAATTGGAGTAATTCCTCTTTTCGTTATTTGTTTGCATCATTAAAGCACATCTAATACTTTTCTTTTATAAATGATTACAACTGGAAAATAATTTAACAATTTAACATTTTTATATGCATCTTGCTATTATAATATAGAATGTTACGATCTTTATTTTTGCCGTCTGTGTTTAACTTATTAATTTTAATCTTAATTTCATTTTTTATTCTTTATTTATTTAAATAATTTGAATTTTTAAATCATGCACTTTTATCAGTTTCTTTACACACGTTTTTTAAATTCTGGGCTTCATGATGTTTGACGGTTATTTATGGTTACTAGATCTGGAGATACATATAATCACGTGATACCATCCAGCGATGTAACCGAGAAATGGAATAATTATCGTTGATCTCACGATTGTAGTTACTGGATTTGCCAACCGCTACAGCTTGCTACTGTGATTGCGCTACATATTTGTTGATAAGCACTACGATGATTTGAAGATGGCTAAAAAGTTAACGAAATGTCTCATCATAAATGTATTATTAAAGCATTTTTTTGTGAAATGAATTTGTTTACGCATTGTTTACCGCGCTGATTTTCACTTGCCCATTATTAATATTTGTTAACACTTGTATTCAATTCTTATTACATTTTACAACACAAACTTTTGCAATAACTGCATATATACGTATATAGCAAAGGTATAAAAGCAAAAACTTTTCACTCTTCGACTATGCGATAATCGAGAAGCGAGAACCTGCAGCTTTTTTACCATAAACACATCACACAAATGCCAACTAATGGTTTTATCTCAAACGCCAAAGAGAATATTTGCTTAGGCGAATATCCTTAAGTTAATGCGAAAGTTTTATGAGTCTTGGGTTATTACAGCTTAAGCTTCATTCGTGTAGTCTTTATTGCACAAAATCATTAAATAAAAATAATATTATAGAAAAATATAGAAATATAGAAAAAAAGCGAAATTACAAAATATGTGTAAATCGAGAACGTTTAAAATATATATTTGTTCTTTATATTTGTTTTACAAATCAATTGTTTTACAAACATGTTAGTTTTTTAAAATAATTTATTAATAATTATATATAATTTATTAATCTTGTATAATGTATTATGGCAACAATAATGAATAGAGTATAATAAATAAAATTTAATTTAATTTAAAAGTTTTTAATTCTATTTTAAATATAACATTAATCAACGCATAATAATAAATTAAAATTAACAGAAAAATTAAAATTTCATTTTTTTCATTTTTACTTTTTAAAAAGCAATTGTTATTTCTTTAATTTTAATTCGTCTGATTTCAATGTATATTATTTTAAAAGTTGACGTATAATGATCTAATATCCAAAAAAATTTCTTAAATATATTAGAAAATTATTAATTTACATAATTGAAAAATAATGTAAAATGCAAATTTATATGTTTCAAACATTCTACTGAAAATAATATTTCCGACAATATTCCAAAAAATTAAAAAAAATTGGCTAAACAAGAAGCTTTACGCATAAAGAATTTTAAAAAGCTGAAATACACAGCTTCCATATATAATAGAAAAATTAACAAATCCAAAAAATAATTTCAGAAAAAAAATATCTTTTACAACAAAAAATATAATAAAAATTCAAGCAAAAAAGTTCAAAATAATATTAATTTTAAACATAAAGCATATTTTTACAATATAAAATATAATTTTGTATGATAAAAAATTGCGATAGAAGAATAAAATAAATTATATCTCAATTAAAATTTTAAGTAAAAGAGATGTGAAAGAAAAAGAAAAATTACAAAAGACTCAAGTAAATAATTTTGCACATTCTGTGTATTTATCTTCTTATATTATCATTATATATTATTATATATTATTATATATTATTCAAAAACCTCTATTATTTATTCAAAAGTTTGCTCTGCCTTGACAAAAGTTTAATACAACTTTTACAAGTGAAAAAGTCACTTAAAGATCGATTTGTGCAAAAGATATTTTTTGGAAACGATTTCTAAGGTGCAATTCCTGAGAGAAGCAAAAGAAAAACATTCATCCTCGCAAGAAAGCAAATAAAAAAATATACATTCGAGCACACGGTAGTACGGTTATTTCCTTGGCAGGGTGAAATTCGATCAAATCGATATAATCTCCGATTGCAATTCGGTAGAACGGTCTCACATACACGATGCATCGCACGCCGTATCTGTCCCCAAGGTTTCCATTTCACGCTCTCGCACCGAGCTTACGTTGGACAAACCCGAGAAGGAAATGTCACGATCGGCAAGGTGCAATTGCACAATACCCTAGCGACTCCAATAAGAAAGTTTAGTCATGCAACATCGTTGGACTAACATCCTTTGAGACATCAGAAAGATCAGCGCACATATATACATACATTACATCATGTATCATAGAAAAATTCTTTCTGTTTGTAGAATATTTTGATTATGGACATAGAAATTCTACTTACATAATTCTACTTTGCTTGAGCAATTATCTTTATCACGATTCTACCATCTTTTGGAATTTTTGTTCCGCAAGCGGAATTTTTTTTCCGCACCGGAAATGAATGCCGAAAATGAAATTCCGCATTATCGTTTTCCGCACAATCCGCACAATACAACTGATATATTACTACCATTTGGGTTTTTCTGTTACAAAGATGCGTACTACTATAATCCGTATAAAGGATTTTTCACCAATTTAATTTCACGATAAAATATTTAAAGCTCATATATATTTAGAACTTACATATATATTAATTTGTTTCAAATTCTAGTCCATTTANAAAAAAGAAAGAAGGCAGTGAATTTATGAACTCTTATATTATTTTTCTCTCTCTCTTATAATTCTTAACATAAATTTCTAGTTTTCAGTATTGTGATACTTGTAAAAATAAATAACGCATTTAGATATTCAGTCAGAGTAAATAATACGATTTTTCTGCTGCGTTCATTATTATAACAAATTAAAACTTTTTTGTAAAGTCGCTAGAAAAAAACAAACTTTAACCCTTTTAATTCTCCGTGGTTCTTCTAATGATATTTCATGTCTTCTTGAATAACAGTACGTGTGCATAAATATTTTTAAATATAAAATTGCACGAGATAAAATCCATTGCCTAAAAATTATGTGAATAAATAATTTAACACTCACGAGTCGATGCACAGCAGCGGACTACATTAATCTGTAACACATAAAGATATCGAGATTAAAACAGTGCCCAAAGTAATTAATATTTTTTAAAAAAAATTACTGTAACGCACACTGCATCCTTTATTCATCGTTTAAACGGATATTTAATAAAAAATCGCTGACACAGAAAGTATTTGCGACTGTTAATTATTATCGTTCCATTGTTATCATTAATTTTCATTAACTCACCCACGCAAGCAATTTATGAAAAAAACCATCGTACGAACGGATCGTTATTACGATGTTCATTTCAGAACTTTGCACATTTTTTTATCGTTCGCACTTTTTTTTATCGATGCGATACACCGCAAATCTGATGATGGATTTTAATTTAATTAAATGGCGATTAAGCGCGCGCGCGCGCGCGCGCCCGAGACCACGATATGCAGAAACGAATTAGGTTGCGGTCAGGGTCTTGATGTGGTAAGATCCATCATCGAACAGATAATAAATAAATAGACATTACTCACTCCATGATGTTTCCCAAGCCTCCCTCAGCTCTCATCGCATTGCTGCCTCCTGACGCGCTCTCGCATTCACTCGCGAAAACAGCGCGATATGGAAATATCGGCAATACGTTGCGGACTACCTCAATGACCGTTTTTCGTCTTTCGCGCCACCAGCTTGACGCGCATTGTTTCGCGCGACGAGGGTTAAGTTTCCGGTATGTCTAGGGCATTATTTCCGAGTATGTCGTTTAATGGAACGTCGCGGAGCGGATCCAAATCGAGATGGCATTCGATTAGTAAGCTATTCGCAATCGCTCCTGTATTTCAAACCTCGACATTTGATAGTCGCATAGCGCAAATTCCGCGTTCATACGTTGGACATTTAATCGAGATCAATCGCGGGGACAGTCGGCAAAATATATATCTCGCAACGGAATGAATTTTTTCGAAACGCAAAACGATAGTCATCTCGGGCGTTCCGTTACGCAAACGTTTGTCTTCGATTTTAACAATTTCGTGTATTCACGCACTATACAATCGCCGTGTAAGACGCGCCGGTGAAGTTGCCCCCTGAAGTTAGCGCCGCACGTTCTGTTCAACCTGCTCCGCCGTTCAGATTCGATCTGCGCTGATTTTGCAAAATGTCGAGCGGATCGTCGAGCTTTACTGCGCGCTCGTGCCTTATCCGCGTTATTCTTCCGCCGCGACGCGACAATAAAATACGCGAGATTAACGTCGGGTGTGTCGTGCGATCGTACATAACGATATTTTCGCGAGTGAATGCGCTGTGAAAGAACATCAACGAAACCTGAGAGAAGAAGAAGGAAGAGGTATCGAGCGATAGTAGAGCAATCATAAGGTAAATAACGATTATTTATAAATGACTACACAGAAAAAAAATTAGTCTTAAATCTAGATTCTCATATGTAAGCAAGAATGGGTCCACTTAGCGCTACAAACTTCGAATTGTTTGGAGCGTTGGACTTTAAACGGTCCATTTAACACTTTGAAGTATCCCAAAAACACATATGACGTCATTAGTACGTCATAGATTTTCGCTTCTGGCTCGCTTCCAATGCTACAATCGGAGAGGTAGTACAACTGAAGCGTTTTTTTGAATAGTGAAAAGCGCGGGAAATAACGTGTTGTTGGGGTTACGTTTATTTCTACAGGACACAACAAATTCTTTCCCTACATAATTTGGATCTGTCTCTGAGTAAAGATACCAAAAATTAAATTGCTTGATGGTGATACAGAATATATATATACATATATATATATACATATATATATATATATATATATATATGTATGTATATACAATTGATGTTTCCGAAGATGCTGTAAAGGCTAGTAATAGTAAAAGTAATATATTTTAATATTATTTATTGTTTTGTAAATTGAAAAATAGGAATAATTCTATTATGTCATGTTTTTTTCAAATAGATATGCTATTTGCAACAAAATGATTTTAAATGATTATAAAACAGTAAATAGCCAGTAATCAGTCATCAACAACAACAGACGTCAAACATTTCAAAGCGGTCCACTTGCATAGCATTGGATGCCTTGGTAGCGCTAGTGGACCGTTCATTAGTAGCGTTAGAAGCGAAAATATTGGAAGCTTTCGGAAGCAGCAACTGGACCGCAGCCATTGTCTCTTCTTACATTTTTGCTTACATATGAAAATATTTAGTCTTGATTTAAGACTAACTTTTTTTTGTATAAATAATCGGGAGAGATCGCGTTTTCGTATTCGTCGCGTCTCAAACAATAACGCGACGACACACGAAGCGATCTGCAGGAATCTCGCCGGGTGAATGAGAGCGCGGGGATACTTTGTGTACACAACGGCGCGCAATACCGCTCGTGGCGCTGCTATCAAAACAAAACGGTCGATTGAGCACTTGCCTTTGTATATTCGCGTAACTAATTTACCGCCACGAAAATGCTCAATGAAATCATTCACGAAATATTTAATGTTTTCAAACCGAATTATGTCAAACGTAATCTGTCCCTTGCATTTCAAATTCTACCGATGGATGTAATCGATCGTATCACTCGTATTTGTGTGGGTTGATCTACTCTTTTTACTTTTTATTGAATTTTTATGCATCGAATTAGACTTTTAATGAATTTTTTTCGTGTCTTCTTAATAAATCAGAAGAATAAAATTAAATCGTGACGCGGAAGGTGTGATAACTCTTTCTTTTTCATTTCTTTATCTAAATTAAACGAATTTATTACTCTCGCGTAATATTATAAAGTAATAAAAATAAAATAAAAATTTGGGAAGATACATGAAACAAAAGTAAACTTCATTTTGCACAAATGTGGAGATTGAACACTGGATTTAATTCGGGTTTTTTGTTAGATGGAATATTAATGGATACAGTTTACAATGTTATTTTCATCATTAACTGACTTTCTCAAGTGAAATAATTTGCAAAATTTTCATTTAAAAAAAAATTATATAGCACACAAATATAATCGCGCTCTCTCTTTCTCTCTCTGTCTCTATCAATTGACGAATATAACGAATATAATAAAAAAAAATTTAATAAAAATTTCAACAAAATTCAAAACGTTTATTTTTGAAAAATCTGGAATTTGCTAGTGTCTCTTTGGCATGACAGCTATCGGCGGTTCTGTTATACCTCACATTCCATTCGTGAAATGTCACGCGAATAGCTACCGCGTCAGTAGCCTAATGCACTCGAAGAATTCATCGTTCCTCAGGAATTTCGTATGTCCCATCGTTGTACAAGCCTGACCTAGTGCACTGGATATTAATCGACCACAAATTTCTTGTCCTCTCACGCATATTACACTAAAGATATTAAAATTATATTAAACTTCGTTAAAATTTTAGCGCAAATTTATATAATTTTAATATATATAGTAAATTACGACGGGAAATTTATATAAAATGAGATAAATGAGCGGGAACACAAAAAAAAAATTCACACGTGTGTAGAAAGACATTGCTCATTATTGTTTTGTCATTAGAAACATTATCTGAATAAACTTACATAATAACTATACACGCATAGATGTACATACATACAATAATAAGAGTATACATATTATGTTGTATTAAAATCGCAATAACCATTATGCTATTTCACATTGTGATTAATTTCAAGTGCGATGTCTATCCTGTAATAAAATCTCCCTCGACAAGTGGAAAACGCTTTTATGTATTAATTTACGTATTAGCTAAAGTGCAGTCATTTCATGGACGTGATAGTGAAAAATCTTCTTGGAAATGTGAAATGCAACATGTGAAAAAGTACATTTACGCGTATATCCTAAAGTACAATTCCTAAAATTTGTCTATGAAACTTTTATCAAACAAGCTTGAGCACTCTGTAAATGCTTTGTGCACTGTTGAACAGCAAACTTTCGCTCAACATTGCAAAGAAGATAAAAAAACATACAATTATTCTTAATTTCTCTTTAAATAGTGTGGAAATACGGAGTATCATTGTCTTAGAAATTTATATTATATATAAATCTTATATATAATTATACATATAAAATTTATATAATTTATATAAATTATATGTAAATTGTATATTATATATATATATATATGTATATATTGTATGTTATTTAATGACTAAAATAAATAGGTTGACATGTTTCTTAATTATAAAACGCCTCTTCAGTTTTACAAAGACAATAATACAAACGAGAAACTAATTTTTTTATGCTGATTCCCTATTCAATGTATACTTTTAAAAAGATTAAAAGAAGTTTAATATATCTCAATAAAATATAATCAACATAAAACAGAGGAATGTTTTCGTCTAACAGCAATGCCTAATATTTCTGTCGTCATATTTTTCTCTTCCCTATTTATATTAAATAATTTTTAGCACATTTCTTTTACATTAATTTCATATTATAGCATTTTTTCCTTATTAAAAAATTTAAAAGTCATCAGATAAATACGTACACATCATATCTAAAATAGAACTGGGATTTAATTGCAATTTCTATATTAACGCCCACTGTCTTCTTTTCATTGCGTAAAAATATAAGCAGTAAGACCTAAGTATTAAACAAACCAATTACTCGCAATAAGAGATTCTCGAAAATCTAAGATTGCCATTTTGAACTCTCCGCTTGGCTTATTCGAACGATTTAACATCCTATTGTTTATTTTTTATGTGCTATAATCCATACTTGAATCCCAGTTTTAAAATTTCATTGTCAATTTCAAGTGTACAACGAATCCCAAAGGAAACAAAGATTGAATTTGTTAACTCGCAATTTATCTCTTTTGTTTCTTGTGTCTGTTTGAAAATGTCCGATTATAGTCAGCATGTTGGGCCTGGCACTAGGAATTTGCATTCCTAGTAATACTTTGCACAACACGCTGTCCCCACCATGCCTCCAAATTAAATGGTTCAAAATCTGCAAAAAGATGTGAAATACAATAAATCCTATGCATTCTTCATCCATATATGCCATATATGCTATAGTAAATAATAAAAAACAAAGATTGTAGAAAAAAATAATAAAATAGAATGAAACAAAGTAATTTAAGAGGGGAATCTATTTTACGAAGTCAAAAAAAGTCGATTTTTGTTTTTTTTCATAAATCGATAGTACAACTCATCGAGAATATGTTCTTAAAATTCAGAGCGAAACTCGAAATCCTTTGGTAGATTTAGCGCTTGTAACGGATGCGTAGGATGCAGGTATATGGGCGCACGATCCGAAGCATGCTGCTCTAGTCCCTTGCTTTTCTTCATCGACTCAGAATATGTCCGCCAAATCCCTTTGTGATGTTAAACAATTGTCGAAATAAATGTTTAAAATCACAAAGAGGTTTGGAACAAGAAATTGCTGTATCTCGAAAATTACTATTCTTTTACACCGAAAACTTTGAATGCGTTTTTCTCGAAATCTGTTTCTTGCATTTTCTTCAATTTTGTGTACACGATTAAAAAAAATATTTGATCAATCGACTTCTTATAAAGCTCATAGTTAGATAATGATCAACCTTTCTCGATAAATCTAAAAAAATTTTTTTTAAATCGATATTAATAATTTCTTTTTTGTATAAAAGAATGGAACGCTATCTAGTGAAAATCGTAACTTTTTTTCAAAGCACAAAATTTTAATTTTTAAATTTTTTAAAAATTTTATAGGTTCATTTAGAATAAATTTACATTAAAATTAAAAATATATTTTTTTGTTCAGGCAAGAATTAAAGTCCCGACAATGTACACAAAACGGTAACTCCGATGACGAGACGCAAAATTAAATGTTTATTTATCATTAATAATACTTTTTTGTATACAAAAAATTTTTATGTACTCTTTATATAATAGTTGCATTAAAACGTGCAAAAAGTTTTAAAATGATAAACATTATTCTTCCATTTAAAAAAAATTACGAACAATCGCCTTTTTTCGACTTCTTAAAGTAGATTCCCCCTTAATATCTAAGGATTGGGAACTTGGTATCGATTGTATAATTAAAATGTATAAGTAAAATGTAGTGAAAAAATGAAAAGTGAGCAGTTCGCGTGATTTCGTAACTTTCATCATGGTGAAAATATGAACCATTTCACGTGAGTTTGCTCGACAAGAAATTTCTTGTCGAATAGCGAGTTTCAAGAGAGAAAGGTAGCTATATGAGCACATGAGAGAGAGAGAGACAACCTCTAAATGCTTCCCCGCCACACGAAACATCAAATGCATCAAATAAACAATGGCTGAAGTCATGATCGCTTTATTTCCCGAGGAAGATGAAGAATGAGAAGGAATCATGAGAATTACACAGCACCAGAAGGAAAAACATAATATAATCACTCATGAATAACTCACCCGTCAAAATAAAAAAATCTGATTAGTACAGTCTTGGTCAGAATTATATAACCCCCCATATTTTGTATCTAGAGATATATATTATCGTACTTTCACTTGATAGTAACAAAATCGGATGAATATTTTCACGTGAGATGAAAATGCGAGAAGTGAACTATCTCACCTAAATTAGACAATCGATATCATAATCTCTCTCATTATATGCAGGTACAATTTTCTTAGTAAATTAAGATCAAGAAAAGGAAACAAATAAAATATAAATCCTTGAATTTTTTTAAAGCTTGTATATCATTATCGCTTTTAGATAAAGCTCAGAAAGTAAAATGTTTACCTTTCAAATGTGGATTTGGCTCACGTTCTTGATAATATGTAACTGATGCTCCATTTCTATAATTAGAAGAGTTACTGTGTGGTTGATTGTGACACATATCTAGCTCTCTAGATACGGAATTCCACGCTGAAAAATTGGAACAAATATAAAAAATAAGCATCCCTCAGAGAAATATATTTCAGTCGTTTGAATCAAATTGCATACGTAAACTTACAATCATAGATATACTTGATCAGGTCAAAATGTTGCGCCAGTGTCTCTGGCTGATGTCTAGAAGGCATTGAAGAGGGCCTTTTCCCGTTCATTGTAGTCATCTGCGATCGACTGCTATAAATAACAGAATTAACATAAGCAATTGTTCAAAGACACAATACAGTTTTCATAGCCGCGATACAACTTGGTAAAAAATAATGAGCTTATAATCTAGCCTAGTTTAAAACATTTTAAAATGTCAATTGTGACGCTGACATTTCACGCATTCGTCTAAAAAAATTAACGCGCCCATAATTGACTGAAATCACGGATTATCGCGTAACATAGAGTCCGTGATATTTCATAGAAGATTATTTCAAAGCGATCGCCGATATATGGATTACAACGATCGAGCCCAGTTCTATCATGCACGTGACTCGATAACTTGCGATAACTTCGCCGAATCTCAACGCAAACGCAGTGAATCACGCGACGACAATGCAGCTCCTTCGTGACAAGTGCTGTAGCACGCGTATCAGAATCCATACATACACAAAGGCATGTGTCTATGCTACGGGTTCGGCCATTTTCAAATCGTCGTACGGACACTGGCGGCATGCCTCATTGTTACTTACACACACATACGCGCATATAATCCATCAAGAATTAGGCGTGACACGATTCTCACACATGACAATAGTACATGTATACGTGAGTGTATACATAAAAGCCATGCGCGCTCTTTAGACATGACACCTATGTATACACAGGCACAAAGTAGTCATCAAAAATCTATGCATTTTCATCGAAGAAGGTAGGAAACGAGCATTTCCCAACAAAGAAATCCCTCGCGATGCCGACGAATCTCCCGTTAATCCGTGAACCAAATGCCCGAGAGGCGAACCAACATTTGGGGGTGAGCAGAAATGTCAGCGCGGGAAAGATGGTGGTTGATGAATGCGGATGCGC
Organism: Cephalotes varians; assembly: GCA_037157785.1. Classification (NCBI taxonomy): domain Eukaryota; kingdom Metazoa; phylum Arthropoda; class Insecta; order Hymenoptera; family Formicidae; genus Cephalotes; species Cephalotes varians. Next base: position 3,750,611 of record JANQDE010000001.1, on the reverse strand, counting down.
GTTCCCGCCCGCGTACCGTTGCTCTCGTTTCGCCGTCGCGCGTCGCGTTTCGCTCTCACACGATTAGCGACGTGACGACCGCGTGATGATTCGCGAGGGAACAAAGGAAGTGCGAGGAGCACGAGAACGTTGTATATTCGCTCGTGGATGCTAAATCTCATACCTCATTTTTCCCAGTTCCGTGTCCCTCCCAGTCTCTCGACAACGATGCGGCTCGATCTGTCGACGTGACGGGTGACGGTGGCCGGGACACGCAGCCTGGACGTGGCTGCGTCGGGGCGGGAACGGCGGACGAGGCTCCAGTGCCGCTGACAATGAGGGAAACGGTGCAGCCGTTCCGACCGAACAGCTGTGTGTGTCGAGCTCACCCTGCGGTAGCTGTCAACAATCGCAACAATCGCGACCTTTCGACGACGCGGAACGATAACTCATGAGCGGCGGGTGGCGGCGCGCGGTTCAGGGAAACGCGATGAAGACGAACAGAACCATCGCCAGATGGTGCTCAAAGAGCGTCGCATGGTCGGTATTATATCTACTCAGTATTTCGGTCCATTTTATTTTTATTAAATACACTTTAAATTTTTTAATTAAAAATAAGTAGTTTGTGCAGAAAAATTCGATGTTTTAATCAAGGTTTTTATCGTGTAATTATATATTTGGTCAAGACTTAATAACCGAAATTGTTAGAACTGCTTGTATATCTTCCCAGACAGCACAAAAAACCAAAAGATAACTAAAAGTTGTCTTTTTTAAGTTATTATCTTTTCGATAAAGCGAAAAGATGTCTATAAGATGTTTTTTAGTTTTGTCGAAAAGATAAAAAAGATAATTGCTGATCCGAGAACAGTATGCGGCACCGCCACTAGATGAACGCGATATAGTTACATTTTTCGTAAATAAAAAGTATACAGGATAGAATAATAGAATATTCGTAACATTATAGGATTTTCCATATAGTAACAAAATGATTTTTTTGAAGGCGGAGTCCCCAAAATGGGTGCACTCCGTGACGAAAATAAAATATACTTTGACAGTACGATTTCTTAATTAGTTTTGAAAATTAATTTAGAATCTGATATTCTTGGAAATTATATACGCCAAAATATAATCAAGAGACATGGTCGTATCTCAACGCTAAAGTGTATGCGTGAGACAGATCGTGTATCTATACGTGAGCCAGCGAGTTGCGAGTACCTGAGATTATCATAACGGTTGAGCTGATTAGGTTTTAAATGGTCTTAATCGATAGCTTGGATTAGAATTGTATTATGAAAGTACCTTTATTTTTTTCTACATGTCCTATGAGCGGACATATTTCGACGCAAAGTCCGAATCTAGATAAAATCATATTAAGAAACGTCGTCGTCGTCGTCATCGTCACCGTCGTCGTCGTCGTCGTTGTCATCGTCGCTCTCGAAGCTACGGAGTGGGGATGGCAGCCCAGGAGCAAGGAACGCTAGCAATCAAGCCTCGCAGATCGCTACTGAAAATCTATAGTTATATGTAACGTGCACTATAGATTTTCAGTACTGGCAGTGAATATCGGAACGCAGCCGATGTCATTAGTTTCATGGCGCGTATTTTGATAGTTTGTTACATAGTGTATAGTGTAATATAAACGTTTTTAAAATGTGAATGACTATGTTTGCGATTTGTGAATTGACGTATACATGCTATGACAAAAAATATGAAGGTTAATTCATTGTAACGTCCCCAGGACATCGCTTTGCGAACGTACTCAGGTTGTACGCAAAACGACGTCCCCAGGACGTTGCTATAACACACTGGATATCATGTGAATTTTGAAGATTCAGAAGGTACCAAGATCAAGGTGAACTAATTTGCGCTCCGAATATAACGATATTTTTTAATTACTTTGCCACTGATGATGATCTAACAGAGGTCGAAACGTCTGAATTGAATATTGTATTAATTTTTAAATGATATAAATATTGTTAGCAAGAATGTTTTGCTCGGCTTTTTATGCTCTTTTATTTCATGGTTATTTATTTTTAAGCCTTTGTATTTATTTGTTTAATTATTATCTAAATAATACTTTATGTAATGTTATGTAATTATATTCTGGATATAACTCAGAATTGAACCAAACAATATATGTAACACGTAGAATTGACGAGAACGAAATTGACCGTGTATTACTTGCCGGAAATATCCGTAGCTACATAATTCAACGTGCACATTTTGTACACATAAAGGCGCCAGTAAATGGGTTCCATTTAAAACACGAGCACGTCCATTCCCAGGTGTCTCTCTGATATAGTATAATTCAGTTTCTCGGAAGTCATCGTCGCTAGATGGATCTGCTATTAATAATCGCTGTTGTAAATGATATTACTTTTGCTCTTCCTTTATCATTTAATTTTGCAATATGCATTCATAATCGAATTACTAAATGTTTCCTTCTAATGAAAATTATAAAAAAATTTAATATTGATTATTATATTTATTGATTATTATACTCAATTATTATACATATAAAACGCTCGAACATTTACATTTATTTTTTTATGCCATATCCACAATGATAAAAACGCTTAGCAGCCCATTAGAGATTTAAGAAGAGATTGTACGTAGAAAAATGCTATTACTTCCGTTTCTTTTCTGCAGTTCATCAGCGTTTAAAAGATACATCCGTAACACAATAGAATTGGAAAAACCGATATCCCCCCTTATCACAAAACTTGTTTGAAAAGTTATCATATTATCTACTGCTTCTCCTGTTCTCTTCTTTGTTATCGAAATGTGAAAGTATTAAACACATAGTTATCTATAGAATATATATTAAACGATTTTTTTCTCTTACTGATCGGCGCAATAAATGCCATCGGCTGTTTAATTTAAAGAAGAACGTTTTTCTGCGGAAGTAATATTCCATTTTCCCCATTTTTCCTATTTTTACAATTTTTAGTTTTTTGCTATATCAAATGTGCGTAAAAATTAAAAGATAACATTCAGTATTTTATTAATTTTTTTATTTTATTAAGTTTGACTTTAATTCTATAAAATTCATGATTTTTTTGAAAAAAAGAAATCAATGAAATCCGACAAGAATTTTGGAAATTTCTTTTTTTGTATTAGAGTATACATTTAATTATCAAGTTACGTTCGTTATGTTTTTTCGAAATAAACTGTGATATTTCAGGATTAAAAGAAATACATGTCTTAATAGCGTTAATTAAGAAAGGTGTGAAATTGTTTTTCTAGAAACTTTTTCTAGATACTTAGGAATGCGTCACAAGGACATCTCGTAATTAAACGTAACCCAGTTAATAAATAAGACAATTCTAGCAATCGGAGTAGCGATAAAGAAGTATCAATTATAGTGAAACCTTGTAATCTCGATTGCTATAAATATAGATAAATATAGATAAATTTTTATCAAAGATACTTACATTCAGTATTTAATATTAATATAATAAATCTTTTTTATTATTTATCATTTTCAACTTTTGTCACTTTCTCTTATTGTTGTTAAAGCCAAATAAATATTTGCACATATTTTTCACGCTTTGTTTTACGAATTTTTACTGCTGCAAAGAAAATGTTGATAGATATGATTTAGAAAATCGACATCTTATCTACGTTTCTCAGTTTATATTGTGACATAAACTTTTAAAAAATCTTTTGTGAAGACCTTTTGAAGAATCAGATATCAACCGAGCCGTTGTAAAATGATTAATTAAACGTTTTCGCAATGAATATCGACGCGTCACGAATTGTCAAGCGTGAAGCCATAAGTCATGCTTGACAGAAAAAAGCGACGTGCAATACATACATTCATGAAATCGGACAAATGCGTATGCAATGTGGCAACAGGCAAGTGAACGCATCGATTTCCAATATGCCGTGTACGCGCCCTTCGTCTCTATAGAGCCAACTACGCCGCGATCCTTCGTCCTTGCCTTCCTTTCCACTCATGTTAACCATGTGACCAACATGGCGAAGGGCGTATACGAATTTCCGGCATTTTTCTCCGCTTCATCGTAAGTGAACGCTGCTAGCTATATTGATCAATATTGACTGTGCAAAAGAATTCGATATATCGTCAACGGATACATGTATCTATACGGTGTATTATCTATACAGGATAGCATCGATTGAAGTTGAATTTTCTTCTTTGCGTTATGTATACTGCGATTTATTACATCATGCTCCGGCTTCATGAAATTTCTTTTACGAGAAGTAAACATCGAGGAAACGTTTCCTAATTAGTTTGCTTGATATCTTAGAAAAGCCATATGTACGATCGGTAATGTTTTTAAATAAATTTATACAAGATATTTACTTAAATTTATCATATCCTAATTAGCAAATATAATTATACATAAAAACAAATTCAGACCGAGCAAGAGTGTATGAATAAACACGAACAAGTAACTTGCTTCAATAAATGCGCGAATGGCGTGCTGAGAAAATATAAATATAATTTTTATATTTCTTGTTTAAAAAATAATAGTAAATAGTATTTTTGGTTGAAATAATAATAAGTCTATTATATCTGTAAATGATTTTTACACGAATAGACTCCACAAAAATCTTAAGTATTTTTATTTAAAGATACACAGAGAAAATTTTATATTAAAAATTACTATGTACGACAGTAGCGAATCATGAAGGAATTATAAAAATTTTTATTATGTTTTTCACATGTGAAATATAGTAAAAATTTTCGATCTGTGTTTCATGGTCCACGATTACTGCTATATATAGTAATTTTTCATACAAAATTTTCTCCGTGTACTTTGAAATATGTTGTACATATTTTATCAAATCTTTTGGCATATTATTTGATCGAAAAAACAAGCATAGTATAGCTGATAAGGCTTTCGCGGTATTGTAAATATCGATTTTATCATGGAATGTTAATAAAACCAGTTTCCTATATATTATCACATATATTCATGCATTAATTATCTTTAAAAATTGGTCATTCATTGCAGCGAGTGTTTTTAATGGACGCAAGGCTTTTGGCTCGTGAAAATAGTGACGGATGAAACGAAGGTGAACGCGAAAAATAAAAGAAGAGGAGATGACGTCTAGGCAAACGACGCCAAGCTTGAAACTTTCAGGAATTTCATCCGACGAAATAAGGTTTTGCTCGAGAGAGAAGATAAACGAGAAAGAGATGCTGTGGAACTCGATATGTAACATTTAGACATTGCGCGGTTAAAAATAACATTACTTTCGTGAAATCGCATAAACCGAATCAAACGGAATAATTACGAAAATTATAATTAAAAGTTTTCGCTGATTGAATGTTAAATAACTTGTAACTATGACATTATCTTCATTTTTTAACAATTTTCAAATAAAATGAAATAAAAATTTGATGATTTGTACAATAAATAATTTCACGTTTAATTTTCGCACTTATATACATGTTTAATATTGTTTTATTTAGATACATTAGGTTAAGTATTATCTTTTAATTGAGAAAATAATGTATAGAGATACTTAGAGAAGTACCTTCATCATTTTAATGAGACCGCATAACGAGTAGTTTATTTAAAAGCGTTATTAAAGGATTTTGCGCACAGGAAAAACGAGCGAACCTCTGGGTGCAATAAGCAACGGCTGTTATCACTTAAAGCTGTTGTTACTGTTCATGATACTCATAACGGTTTACTTCTTTCGTAATATTGTTTATTGCGTTATATTTGCGTAATATTTCGTATTAGAAAAGAAGTGTAATTAAATAAATAGCTTGATATAAATTAAGTAGGTTGCTGCTAATGAATCATAACATTTAATTACAAATTAAGTATTAATCCCTTTTTCATACAGATACGTGATATGCGACGTGGAAATGAAATTTATAGTGTAAATTTTACGCTCTGCGCCGTATCATAAAACCGTTAGCAATTAAGATCCGGTTTATAATCTCTTTAGATATAAAATTAAAATCGGAAATGTGTGAGTGAGTGTGTGTGTGTGTGTGTTTTGCATAAATCTCAAAGTGTGTATAAAAATATGCAGTTTCTTGTCCATCGAGATAGAAATGAAGTGGAACAAAACAGAGTATGAAATACATATTGAAAAGAACAACATTTTTCTCAATGCAAGTTCTTCCCATGGAATTTTATTCTATTTCTGCCACAATCGCATTCACAACGAATTGCATTCTATGCATTTACGGGTCCGAAAAATTTCGTTTGTCGGTCAGTGAACGGGAGGTCAAAAAGATTTTCAATAAACGAATGAAGACCAACGTTTAATCTCTCAACTGTTGACAGTATTTAATTCAATTTTCTTGCAGTTTTTAGAGTTTCTAAAATAACTGTAAAAATTTTTAAATCGATTAAGTTTAGTTACATAGAATTATATTAATATTTTAATTTTGTAAGATGATTAATTCGCTAATAAATTTAGTAACAAGCTATTATTTAATCATTTATTTTTATGTTACTTTGTGTAATTTTTACGCTCGACTTACTGATTCATATAAGTTAAATGAAGATTATTTAAATGAAGAGAAAAGACGTGCATCATCTAACAGATGTGTTCGACAACTTGTAGATGATGACAACTTCTCTCGACGACAGTCTTGCTAGTCAATATGAAATATATTCATAGGATCCTTATCGATGCCAATTATTATCAGTTATTATATCAATTTTCTAATTTTAGTATTTAAACAGTTTTCTAGAATTTTGGAAAATTCCACTAATTTGAATTTAGGATATGCCAGTATCTCTGGCTTTGAAAAAATTTAATTCAAATTATATTAAATTGATTGCTTCAAATTAATTATTTTAAACAAAATAAATCTTTTTTATATTGCTTGCAAGACTGCATGTGTAAAAAACAAATTCCTATACGTATATTTATATAAAATTTACAGATTGATAAAACTTTAGTTTTAGTTTTATTTTAGTTTTTAAAATATGTTCTGAAAATTTTTTATGTATAAAATATTTAATTTTATAATAAACAATTAAAATAATATAATTTTACATTTTTTAGAGCACAAATTTAGTATCTAATAATAAATTAGTTTAAATAAAAAAAAAGTTTAATTAAATAAGTATATATATTTTATTTTTGATGGTTAGATTTATCATATATATAAAAATAAACATTAAATTTATCATATGTATGTTTTATATATATATATATATATAGTTATTATATAATTTTATCACATAATAAATATATAGTCGATTAAAATTAATTTAAAAAGCAAAAGATAAAATACTTACACAATATTAATACAAATTTATTTTATATAATGTTTAACAGACAAAAAGATAACGAAAAATAATTGGATTTTATATTTATTTTTGCTGGGTATAAAATGGTTGGTACATATTTATATAAGATCATTGATGCATATGGTTTATCGCGCACGAACGTATTACCTTGAAACGCCATTATTTAAACAATTAGCGATTGCCAATTCAAGCGATTAATTAATTTTTACGACTAACAATTTGTAAACGTATCAAAACGGTGGCTATTTATCGAAGCAAATATTTCACGCGATTTATTCTCTCACCGTAAACATTGAAGTAATTGGAAATAGGGATTTTTAATTATTTCAATGTCACAAGCAATTATTATTATTATATATATAACGTTCTGCGAGCAATTATTAACGTTCTTTAGCAATGTTTAAATTAGCTTTTTTTGTAAAAAACAATTCTATTCTAATGATTTCTGATTACAGTAAATTGATCTTATCTACTTGATTTATTAAAGTTGCACTAAAATATTTTATATGTGATTAATTATTAGGAACTAATAATTAGCATTTATTTAGATTAAATTATGATGATTTAATTTTTGTATTTTATGACAAATGTATATAATACACAAGGCTATATAATACAGAATTAGAAACAGAAAAAAACGCGATGTTTCAATTTGATCGTATCTTGTAATTTCAATGTTTCGTCGAAAATTTTTAAAATGTTATAAATTAAATTATATAATTGTCGTAAATTGTTTAATTGTCATTTTGCAATTAAGAGCGCAGAATAAAAATGAATGAATTGACAGTTTAAGTCATTCGAGTAACGAAACACAATTGTTTATTAATAATTAATTAGAAATAATGAATATTTACACATTTATTTTATAACGCGAGAAATATATATTTGAAAATAATAACGATTTGATCTGCGCTCTTGACCCTGTTATAATGTGATATATGGCGCATTATTAACACCAAGCTTGCAGCATATATTAGAGTCGAGTTAGCAGACAACGCAACCGTTCCGTGCGTCGTAGCGTTACCTACTATCTCTCGAAACGCAATCACTCTTTATGAACGATAAGCAATTACTACCTCATCCAATTAACTCTTGCAACTAATAACTTGTAACAGGTATCAAAGCAATGAATATAATTTATTTGTTGCAGGGTCAGAATTAATCTCGACAGTTCCCGAAAGCAATGATTTCGATAGTAAATTTACATTAATGACAACAATGCAGTTTTTGTAATCAAATCAAGACATTAATTAACATATTCTGAGGAAAGATTTTTATTTTATATTTGTCACTCATTACTCGTACTAATATAATTTCTTTTTTATTGAAAATCTAATTGCAGCATATAATGAGTATTTAAAAAAAATTAAATTATTAACTAAATAAAATTTTTTTAAATGTTATGATCTATTTTTTAAAACTTAATTGAAAAATAATGTAATTACAAACAAATATTTATTTTATAATTTATTTAATTATTCTAACTTATATATTTATTTTCAGATACTGTAGATCCCGTCAGTCCAAGACATGTAAATTAGTTAAACTGTATTATATTAATTTTTTTATTATATTAATCAGAATTATTATATTAAACAGAATAAATATAATTAGTATTATATTAATCTTTGTGCCTTCTTCATTTCTTTTGTATTATATTATATTATTTTATATAATATTATAATATATTACAATATTATTATGTTATATTATATGAATATTATATAAATTATTATATAATGACATTGTATTATTAGCATGAAATAGCAGAATTCTATTTATTTAGAAGTGCAAAAAAAGAGTTGGAATATTTTTATGTAATTTAGAAAGCGATGAGAGAAAAGCGTACATTCTGATATTAACATGAGTGAGATTACGAATTTTTATAGAGATCTTTTGATACATTTTTCTTTTAAAAATAATTTAAAAAAGAATGCTATGCACTACACTTATTCATGCTAAATAAATTTTCATACGAGGAATTTATAAAGTACATAGTAATATTATATATTAAAAAAAATAAAATATTATATATTGAAGAGAATGTTAATTAAAAATTAAATGAAAAATTAAATGAAGAATAGAATTTAATGCAAATGAGCTTGTGAGTTGCTTGCTCGTGCACTTGACAAGCATGCAAAAACACGATGGTGATTTTTTATTTTTTGATGAACTGCTAAAGATGAATATTTAATCTCGTAAAAATATTCGATTTCTTTGCGATTTTTAATTCTGGAATAATTCCAAAAAATATTTTAATAGTTAGTTAAACTTTATTATTTTTAATTACATTTATAATTTTTATATATATGTATATATAATTAAATTTTTATTAGTAATATTTTCTTTTCTTATCTGTCTTTTATTTTCTAGAATCGTCATAAATACGTTGAATTTAGTGTTTTGTGCAAGATATGTTCTATTTAAATGAAGAGATCATTTATTCATCTAACAGATGTTTTCGACGGCTTGTAGAAAAGCAGCCTTTTCCGACAACAATCATAATAGCCAGTGTGAAATACAGTCACAGCAGAATTGATATGAATGTCAGTTATTACGGCAGTTTCCTAACTTCGTTATTTGAATTGTTTGAATTCTTCATCATTCTGATTCCAGTATTAGCAATCTGGGAAATTCCATTAATGCGGGCACTTGATTGTAGAGTTCATAATATGCGTATATCTTTTGATTTGAAATAAACTCGATACTTTTTCATGCCGTAATATTAAATTAATTACTTTAAATTAATGAATTTTGTTCACGCTGATTAAATTATATTAAAATTATATTAAGATAAATTATATTAATTAAAATAAAAATATTTATTTACACAAAATTTACATAAATTAATCGAATTATTTCAATTTTCGAAATACAAATTCTGAACAACTAATTAATATTTTTTAATATTTAATTAATTATTAAATAAATATTTTTTTAAGAAATTTATGTTTTTTATGTTTTTTACTTTATCAAGAAAAATTCCGATAAATTTGATTTTTTTTTACATTTATTGAAAAGATATATCATAATTATTGATCTTGTTAAAAACATTATTAAATATTAATTACTATGATTATTAAAGACATATTATTAAATACTATTTAGTCTAATTTGCTTACTGTATTACATGTAATTGCTGGTTACTACTATCGTAAGTATTAGTACATCTACATTGTAAAGAAGGAATATTAATCCTGAACATATAGAATAAACCCTCCTCTATTTTACTCTCTTCTTTTGATAATAAAGCAAAAAATCGGTTAGATTAATACCAAATTTGACCGTCGTTGGAGTAAATTCATATTCTTAGCATGCGGCTAGAATGCAGTATCCTATGATAGATACTACAATTTCTGAAGCACAATGGCAATTGTAGGTATTTCCGCTTCGTATACGCGCTGACATGAAAGATGAACTAATTATAACAGTTCATCTCCCTAAATAGAACAGGCAGTCTCGTAAATATTGCATTAACAGCAACATTCTATCATAGACATGCATTGAAAGATCACCCGTAAATTCTCTCTGTAATATTTATTCGAGAACTATTCAAGATTAGCAATTTGACTATTTAATCTTCTTATATCCACTTTCTGTATTCTCCATGATTACAAGAAATACTTATTGTTTTAATTTATCTTTTTTTTTTAAATCTAATTAATATATTTTATATATTTATTTAATATAATTTATTTAATCTAATTATTATTATTAAATTTTTTGTAAAATTAGACAAATTAAAAAAAATTAGCATTAGAAAAATGACAGAATTTAAAAAATCCCATTTTCACGTAAAAATTGAGAAATTTTACATCTGTTAGAATTTTAATTTTCTGTTGTCAGTTAAAATTTAAATTTGATTTAGAAGATTTGATTTTAATTTAGATTTGGTATATCATTGGATATATTTTATTTTTCTATGTACATTTAAGATAAGTATTTTTAAGTAAGATAAGTAATCTTAAATAAGTTTTTATACTAATAATTATATGCTTTCAAAATTTCCAATTTTAATTAGCATGATATTTTTTACTTTAATATAATTTAAAATAAAGCATTTATGAAAAATTTTAATATAAAGTAGATTTTGAAAAATGAAATATATTAAAAGAATATCTGTTTTATATTTTAATAAAAAAAAAAAACATGAATCTTTAGAAAGTCTTTGTTTGCTGACGAAGAACACACGGTTCTTATTTCTTTTTGTAAATACTTCGTGCTTTTACACAAAGAATGTGAGATTGAGTCTGTTGCAAAATATTCTTTCATTTTTATGAATAGAAAATGGTGGTGAAAAATTCGTGTAAGAATATATCATAAGAATATCGGGGAGCTTGCAATATGTACAAAATATCGCGAGTGAACATTTATTTCAAAGGGGCAGATTTTTAATTTAATCGGAAATTTGAAGGAAACTTGTATGGGTCTTGATTAATTTTAGTTAATTAAAATCGTGATTAATGGAATTAACGCACTGTTCCTCTAATTTCTCAAGAAGAACAAAGTAATAAGGAACCGAGAAATATAAGCTCGCACATCATTATAAGTAAGTCGGATTTTTTTTTAAAGTCTCTTAAAAATCTTTTATCGCCATCACATAAGTCGCAATTACTCGATATATAGAGGAAATGAGAATATCGGTCGAAGGGATTACTCGGCTTCTTTTCTCGACATTGCTGCTTCAAGGTTTCGCGCGAGAGAACAACCTTTTTTCATATTCATGCCCTCGAGCAACCCTTACAATCCGACTGGGCTCCTTCGCTTAACTCACTTGAGATTATGCTCGTACGTGTGTCCCAAAATTTATGCTAATATTGAATTAACCGTTCCTCCCTGCTGCTTATTCCCAAAGCGTTTCCTCCGGGAATTTTTCACTTTCATTTTCCGTCATTTTTTCGTAACGTTTTCTATTTTCACTGATTTGTTACAGCGTATTCCTTTGAGAGTTGAGTAAATAAAGAAAAAAATTAATTGTAAATAAATTTAAAAAATTAAATATAATTTTCTTGTAAATAATTTGTGCATAATTGTGTGAAAACATAAATTATACGTTTTATATATTTATATATTTTAATTAATTCGAATTTTCTTAATATTTAAGCATTTCCCAACAACAAAAAATTTTTAGGTTAAAAATTCTTATTACAAAAACATTTAAATTACAACATTTACACATATTGATAAATATATAAATATTACTAAAATTAAATTATAAAATTAAAAACTTAAAGAGAGATTCCAGTTCAAACCCTGGCTGAGGTAATATTTTTTGCAATAAGTTCTTTACAGTTTTTAAGATGCTCATTAACATCATTAGCATTAATTTGACGATCAATTTTATTTATGATTTTAATTCTAATCCAAGTCCAAGTCTAATCCAAGAACTGCATTATTACACAGCCGGCTGTGTTCGGCACGTAGTTTAAACATGTACTGAATTATTATTGTTTAAATTTAAAATAGGAATATTATTGAACACCAACATTTAGCTTTGACCGTAGTGGCAGTGATTTTATTTAGTTGATTTATTTATGTAACGGTCGAAAATTCATTTATTCGTTGTTTAAATTATGGATTTTTAAATCTTAAAATTTGTTCGCATAATGATTTACTGAATTTGAATATATTTCCTATATTAGTTTTTATATTTTAATATAAATGTTATAATATATCAAATATAATTAATACCGCGTATAATTATAGATACAATGCAATATAATTTCCAACAAATTTGGCTATCATATTCTCTTATCAAAATTTCGAAATAATTTAGACAATTAATAAATATCATTTGTTAAAACATATTTAGGATGTTTAGTCGTTTCATCATATTTTTATCGCGAGTTCAATCATATTATTCTGTATTATGCGACGTAAGTTTCTGGTAGACGTTAATAAATTTTATGGCGAGCTGTCGCATCAACTATTAATGCAGACAGAACTTTGTTTATTGTATCAGTTATTCGATAATAACAATCTTCGCTAATCAAACATTATTTTGTTAATTAACGTGAATGTGAATTTTCATAAATCACCCGCTTGTTCCTTATTTCATCAAAATACAATTATGTACAAAACAAAAATGATGTTAGTATTCTCTTCAACGTTCGTTTTATCATTTATGACAGTTTGTTTTATCAGCAGATACCGCAATTTTTGCCGTCTATGCAAAAGCAAACTCGTGTACCACACGTCTATCATTCTTTGCAGATTTCACATTGTCGCGAATAATCTCACAATTTATTTAAAATTATAATATATTTATTTATAGAAAATAATAGAAAATCTACATTTTTATAAAAATAACAAGACATTCGGAAGTACAAACAATTTCTGCGCTACGAGACGCGCACATAATTTACATGACATAAATATTGTTCAATGGAATTTATAATGACTTGATCGCAAAAGTGGCCCTCTCGGATTTACTGATATCGATTTCATTAGAAATTGAGTCCAATTTAAGTTTCGTCCCGACTCGATTCCCTCTACGCTATTGAATCGACAATGCTCTATTGTTGCTCCGAATCTAATCTCGGATCTGCCTCGATTCGAGAAGCGCGTAAGTCAGCGTTGACTTATGTATTGAAATAAATTTGCATTCTGCGCATACATACACATGTGTATTTTTGTTTGTTTTTCTCGCAGTTTTCAATGCCAACATTGATACTTTTAGATTAATCGGCTGCTAGATTTTTATTAAAATTAAGGACGCATAGACGAATTTCTCTCTTTTAAATAAATAATCGATTGCATCTCAGCATATTTTTTATTATACATTATTTTTTATACATTATTATACATTATTTTATTATACATTATTTTTTTACACAGTTTTTTTTTAAATACATGATGATGAAATAATTCGTTTAATAAAATGTTTGAAATTACGGTCAGGATTTTATTATCTCGGCACTAAATAAAGGAACAATACACACTATAATAATCTATTATTCGCAATTAAAATTTTGATGTAATAAAAAATATATTAAACAAATTAAACAAATTAATAACAATATAGTTTAATACAATATTTAATATAAATTCAACAATTCTATCTCTTATACATGTTACATTACAGTTATTTTTATTTTAGTAAATCGTGGATTACAAATGTTAGTTTTAAGGCATAAACATTTCCATTAAAATTAGACTTAAGAAAATAACATGTGTTTTGAATTTATATTTTAAGAAAACTGTTAATTTCGCGGAAATCGAAACTCGAAATATCGACATCGCGAACGTTTCAAAAGGAAAGTTGCGTCAGAACTGAGTTTGTTATTCTTTTCATTTCCGATTCTGATGTGCCGCACAAAACTATTGAAGCTCGCTTTTCTTTCTAGCATGTATTTCTTATTTTTATTTTTACTCGTTTGCGAGCACACAGCCGAACTATCAGGAAGATATATTTTCGCAGCTCACTCGACCGATAGAATGAAGAAAAAGAGAAGATCGCGGAAACTTATTTAGAATAGCCACAAGAAATACGAACGAAGGAGAAACTGTGAAACGAAATAATGAAGATCAATTGATCGTAGAGAAAGAATTTCGAATTTAAATAGACGTGTATGTTTCAGCAGAGGTAAAATTTTTTCATCAATGTGTCATCTTTTTCTTTATCTATTAACGCTTATTAGTTCATTTACTCTAATAGTTTACAAATAATTAATGTCTAGCGAAACAAATAGTAAATGTCTAGTGAAACATACCAAAAAAAGATATTAGATTATAAGATTAACAAATGAAATTTTAATTTGTTGATATTATTCAGGCTATATAATGCTATAGGCTATAATGCAGAAGAGTTATGTACATCATATAATACTACGAACGCGCACGCTTAAAAGTAAAATTATTAGTGAAAGAGTGAATTTGAGCTGATGTACGTATTGTGAGTAATAGCTTTCATACAATTTTTCATGACAAGTTGAGTTCTCAAATTACTGATGTACGTCAGAGAAAATTATAGATGTTAGATGGATTACAATAGGAAAGTATCATGATCGGTGTAAATTAGTCTTGCGTAGGAATTAGTACGTTTCCAAAAAAGGAAAGATAATTGAATGTGAACATGTATTATAAATGCATTATACTACAAGTATAATTATTACAAATTATTGCGTGTTAAATATCACGAGTTCACATATTCTTAAGCTATTCGTTTTATTTTTTACGTTTTGTTTAAATTGGATGTAATTATTAGTTACAAGCATATTTTAGTCAAAACGCATTTTAATCGGGACGAAAAATTTATACATCCATTTGACAGAATTAATTCAGTGGTAATTTGACATGGATGAAATTGGAAGATAGCAATTTCTACTGCGTATTATACATTGGATATGCCACACACGTTGCAAAATGTCAGAGCTGCATTCCGGCTGGAATTGCAAAATTGCGCGTTTTATGAAATTTTTATATGTACCGATAAAAGTAATTTGCCATTTCATTATCCTATATGACCCGCACGAATAAAATAAAACAGAATAAACAAATACGACAGAATAATTTATTGCAGAAAAAAATTCTAGTTTTCCAAAAGATTGACTACGTATACTTAAAATCGGATACTATTATGTTATAATTATCTGCAGTATTATAAATGATGATATTTGTATTATACAATTAAATATTAAATGCAATTATTGATCCATTCCGTAAACAGTTTAATTGATTATTATTATAAACTCAAAAGTGATATCTCTATAAATTTTTAGATCTATAATTATATTAGATTAGAACCATAATTAATATACAGAATATGAATCTAGAGAATCTGACTATTTTGTAAACTTTTAGGTCTATATAGACATAAATCCTTCATTCCTAAATATCATTGTGAAGATATATGAAGAATTTTATATATAAATTCAATATTTCTAAGTCTGACCAACGATATATTTTTATTTAAGTTGTATGCATAATGCGCAAATGCAATGAAAACATTTTACTAATTTTAATTATTAAATTAATTTCTATTAAATTTCATTTATTAAATTGAGATAGATATTATTATCGAATGACGACCTAGAGAGAAGAGCTTTCGTCAAACGATTATTGCCTTCATAACTTCGCGAATTTAGCGATGAGTTTGCATATTATGTTGCAATGACATGCAGGAGGTTCATCGTAAGCGGAACAGAATAAAATAGATTGTCGAGAAGAAAGATTGTAAGAATTCCTTCGAATTGTCGACGAGCGTCGTCTATGCTACTTCGTCTCCGCCATGCCACAATCGCCATTAATGGCTGAGCATCTCTCGACCTGGAAACTTCGGCTTGTAAGACTGGGAGATATTACGCGGAAGGAAAATTTTCTAGAAACCGCGCGGCTTTAATCGCGCGACATTAACGACGATTGGAATTCCTTTTAAACGCAATCGTGACTTATAAAAGTATCGCTTTCGGCGCGCAAAAGAAGTAAAAAAAATGTGAACAAAGAAGGAGGAAAGGAGAGAACAAAAAGAAGAAAAAAAGTCATATTTTATATTTTAAGTTAAATCTTCTAGAACAAATTGAAATAATCAACGTCATAATATAATGAGCTAAAAACAAATTAAAAGATAATATATCCTTAAGAAAGGTTAATTGCTTGTGTTAAAAATAATGATTTGGTTATTTAATTTCTCAGCTCTATATATATATATATATATATATATATATATATATAGAGAGAGAGAGAGAGAGAGATATATATATATACATATAAATCTCTCTGATGGTTTTAGTTAAGATTACGATTATTTTAATTTTAATGCGATTAATGGTGTGTAATTTGATAGCGATGTTGCAGAATAAAGCAATGTAATATCGTGTATTGAAACAAATGGAAAAAAGTTTGAGGAAAGCTCAAAAATAGCTGAACTTCGCTGTGTTAGCTACTTTGAAAGTTATTGTTGAAAACACATTTCAAGATACCTACTTGCGAAGAAAGTATTACCGATTTCAAATATCTTTTCCGACTTTGTTGCAAATTGAAATATTCGTATTCTTTCGCTGACATACAAAGACAGAAATTGAGAAGATTAAATATTCATGTAAATTGTTGTATAAAATCTTAATATTAATCTTAATCTTTTGATAAACAAATTTAATGAACTTTTTTTAAAGTGAAAAGAAATCTTTGTATTATTTCTATTGGTAAATGTTTAAATTGTTAAGGTAAATTGTTTGCAAAATTTAATTAGGGATATAACGAAAAAGTTAATGTCTAAACATTTATGTATTTTTTATTATATTATTTTCTGCTAAAATTTTAAAATAAATTACAATATAAAAAATTCAAGACTTAATAATAACGAAATGTATTAATTGATATTGTAAAAGACTTCTATAAATTAACGAAATATATTGTATATCAAGTTAAAAATTTTTTTAATATTATTAATAACATTAATAATACAAGATAAGACTAACATAATATAAATATATGTTTACGATGATTTCAGATCGCGTCTTCACGGACTAGATAGTTAATGAAAATTTTCCATTAGGCACTGTGTGTGCTAGAGCTATTATTCTGCCCATCCTCACAGCGCCGTCTATCAATGCCATTTACTTCGGTATACGACTATTTGCTGCGGGAACGAAATCGATAATCCGATTTCATTATCACATCGTAAAGACCAGCTACGGTTCTATTAACTAGCATGCATGTCAATCCTATAAATATATGGCAGCGCGCACAATGGCATAAAATGCTGTCGTCGAAAGTTTGATTTCAGAGTACAGTCCGTTTTGTTTAATGCTTTTTATTTCTATTAATTAGCATAAAACATAAAAGTGATAAAAAATCCATTTTGCTAGAGACGCAAATTTATAAAATTTGCGTCCAGGGGCTTGTTGATTTCGTGTTTTGTTTAAATTACCTAATTTCTTCGTTTTTTTTTTTTAAAGTTGTTGCGTCTTTAATGCTTTGATGCCTTAAGATTCCAGCTCCAAAATCTTACAGGAAAACTAAATTTTTCTCACTTTATTAAACTTATTTCACTTTCAATATTTTTTCTTGTAATTTGTGACATATTTATCTGAACCTAGAAAAAAATTTTTTTGTTTTCTTTAAGTAAAAATGTTTTTCAGACTGAATATTAGAAAAGCTTGACTATTTGAAAAAGTGATAATTATTATAATTGGCTAGAGGAATTTTCTATTATTTTTCCTAAATTATTTTTAGAAAATTGTTTTGCACTTTTAATCTAAATTTTAAAAAATTATAATTGTTTGAATAGAAATATATGATAATAAATATGATTAATATGATACTTAATTTTGTACTTAATTTTTTTGTTGTATTACTATTAACTTCAATTAATAAGACAAATGTATATTGATTTGCGTAAACTTTATGTTATTTGTTTATTTTATCAGTTTATGGTCAAATATCATCAAACGTATTTTTTAATAAAGATACAAAATATTAACGTTTAAAAGAACGACAAAAACATGACCTTTAAACTCCCAATCAGAACATGATTGTGATACTCATAAATCGAGAATAATTTCCAAGTTAGATTATTTTCGATGTTTTCAGCTTAGATTGCAATGCGTTTTTATTTTACATATAGTGAAAAAACAATTTCAATCATCGGCTATCTATATTTTCATGTCAAGCCAAATCAACTGAGCGTTTAATATCAGATCTTTCAACGAAATATGCGAGAAAAAATATATCGATAAATAAAAAAATACAAAAATTCGGTTTATTTAACCAGTCCGTTTATTCTTTCAAAAATACGCAGTTTATAGATCTATAAGTTCATTAATTTATGACAACTAAATTTATGAGACTGTGATAAATCTACAAGTTATGAAATAGTCAAAAACTTTCGATGAGTTTTCAATATTTTGTGTATAAATATAAAAAAATACTGTACGCAAGTTGTAATTTATTGTTACTAACAAAATTTCATGAATTCTGTAACGTTGAAAATACCAAATTATTTTTTCTATTATTTATAAACGAAAAATTAATATTTTGTAATAATTTATGTATTTTGAAATTGAAATGTTTGAAATGTGTTAGATAAAATGCATGAGAGAACACATTTTAAGTTGACAGTAATCATGTAGAAATTCTTATGCGATGAAGTTTAATATCTTGATGCGTGACTGCGGCGAATAAATGTGAAATACATTGGTGACATTTATGTTACCAAGTAATTCCTATGGAAATTACAATTATGCGAATAACGTACATCGCGCTAGGGTCTCCTGCAAGCAGACTTAGTACTCGAAATCACGTTTCACATATAATACTAACACAATTATCGTATCGTATCGTCGTATTCTAAGTATGAGTTCTAACGCAAATATAATAACGCAAATATTGTCGAATAAAAATTTAATGAAAAATCCGAAAACCCGAAATACGATTTACAACAATTCAGTAATAACGGTATTAGACATTTTATGATGGAAAGTTATTTCTATATGTTACAAATTCCAGAGTGTATTAGATGCATGGTAGCGCGAACAATGTGACATGCGTCATTTTGCTGTCAAATGAAAGTTACTGTTGAAAAAGGAACGAGTAAAAGTTTAATTCAAAACGAATTTATGTAAAAATAATTTTTGTTTAATTACAATTTTTAAGTTATTTACAATGTCATTCGCTTGTGAAAAGAAAATAAATAGATATAGCTACAGTTTAAAAATCAATTCTACATAAAACTTGAATTTTGCCATTTTGTATCTTTCTGCTTATGCTATGTACAGAAGGTAAAATATTAGATATTTTAATGATTAACTTTGATCTTTCTTGCTGAAGAAACATCGATTTTAGATTTATTATAGAATTTATCAAAACTGAGATTATTTTCTACTATATTTCATACAAAAGCTTTTTAACTGGAGTAGGTGTGAGACAGAGATTTTAATGCGCATAAAATACACTCATTAAAATACATAGATAAGATTATAATCTCAGAAAAGCTACATATGTTAATCTTCGTTAAATTTTTGCCAAACATGTACGTACAATGCTGTATATTCTGAGAAATGATAATTTCGAAGAAGAAAAATATGACTTAAATATTAATTAATATTTAATTATTAATATTAATTAAGCAGATATTAAATAATATAGAATAAACAAGGATCTCTCTTATGATTTATCCGATTACTTGATTTCTAAGCGAATCAAGCTTCTTGAACATTGATACAAGGGTATTCTCTCTGGAATTCTCTTGATCTTCGTAACCTAACCCAGAATCGACAATTCGGGTCTCTGGGTCTCTCATCGAAGTTTCATCCGTTCTCTCTCTCCTCTAGCGTCCCTCTTCATTTCATCCCTATAGCAATGTGTAGTGTGAACGCACCCGTACGCGCGCAGGGTATGGCGTGGAAACGGCAGCAGGTATATACCCGGCCTGGCAGGAGCGTAGGTGAGCTAAAATAGATCGATGACGTGCTGCGCACGCAAGTCTTCGGTTGTAACCCTGCGGAGGGGTAGGGAACAGCGCGCCACGAACCTCGGTGGGTAGGGCGGCATCGGGAAATAGCTGGTGGGAGTCACTGAAGAGGGTGGAACGGCCAGAGGGACACTGTAGGAGAGAGGGGAATCTAGATACGTGGAAGGAGGCAAGTCGTGTTGAAAAAACGGGAGGGTGAATGTGAGGAACGAAGCAAGACAATATTGAGAAATAGAGAGGGTGAATCAGAGAGGGAGATGCGTGACGTCGTACCTAGAATGGAAGAAAGATAGTTGCTGGCAAGGCTGTTTCAAGAAAGAGAGTGGCCGAGAAAAGTAGGGGTGCGTCGAAGCAATGGACAGAAGAGAGATAGTGCTTCATTGCAAGAAAGGGAAAGATATACAAACGGTAGACGGAGAAGTCTCCGTGGAGGAAGCGAAAAATAAAGCGGATAATGAGAATCGGAACGAGACGGATAGTTCGAATTCTGAACAAAAGCGAGATGGATGACACGCGAGGAGGGGGAACTATCTGGGAGGAAGAGAGATGCATCGGGGTGAAACCAGGAGGGTGCAACTGGTGAAAGTGGAAGGAGAGGAACGCGGGCGTCTGAGGGAGGAGGGAGAGAGGCACGCGACGACATCTCACCTGTTTATCAACCCGCCAGTCTGGTTTACGCGCTCGGTCATCCGCCGACTCTACAAGTGGCTATTCCACTTCGATTCTCGAACGCTGGTTTGTTCGCCTAACTCTTTATCGCGATTTATTTAGGCTGCCGGCAATATTTGCACAGATCGTGGAAGTACGTGCGGTTAATATTCGAAAGACGTTACTTCGTGTCACGATTTACTTCAACGGATCTTGTCTCTTGATCGCTCCATCGTCGAACGTCTGCGTGACGGTGAGTAATCGGAGTCTGCGTTTAGTCCTGGTGTGAACTAGGTCACCACTAAATCGCGCGGTCGCTTCCGGTGTCCGCCGGATCAGATGGCAAAGACTCCATTCGGAATTTGAGATGCGCGCGAGCGCGCTCCGGATGTGTTGCCTACGTGTTAATTGTACGCATTTAGAAATTCTGATAATTTCATGTTATTATTTTAATTGTTTATCTTGTTACGTTAATCGCGAATGGTGAATCAAGTTAAAATTAATATCGGAAGAGATTGAAATTTAATAATGCATCGTGATGATAGTGACCAATTTCTCGATTAATTGTCTTCCGTTCCCACTACTTTTTCTCGTAAAAAACTTGATATATTTTTTAGAATTTGATGAATTGATGCAACAAAGAAAAAATCTTTAGGAGTTGGGGACACACGTTTACTAGCAGCTGACACGTTATCTAGTAACTTCACTGTTTGCTCGACAAAACGCATACGCAACGATTGTTTTACGAGAGCAAACATCAGTAGAAAAAGTTGTGGTCAAGCGTTTGCTTTTGTGTTCCGGTTGTTTAACTTATTAAATAAGAGAATTTATTAAATTTATTAAATAAGAGAATGAGAGGAGACATATAAAAATCATAATCATATAATAATTGTTGCGTGGCAGAATATCTTTCAATAATTTTCCGTCAATTATTCTGGGCAACTTTTTCATTGGAATTGAAATCACAGTTTGGACAAATCACTATGACGGATGTTAATTAAACATGACAGTTACAGTCACGTTAATGCGAATCCTATCTCGGTGAGACACGTACGCGATCGAATAGCAAGTAGTGAGAATCAGCGTACTGTCGGACATGTTGAAGATTATCGTTCTATCTGAATTGTCGTTCGTAGGTCGCTGAACATATAATGCTTCTCGATGAGTGGAAGTACCAACGCAATATGATAGATGCGGTTTCTTTCGTGATTACCTAGTATTCTTTAACATGTTGTCTGCTCAATAAATTTTGTACGTTTTACCGTCACAATAGAATTTTCACTGCTATAAGCATATAAAATGTTATATAATATAATTAAATAATTATGTTCTTACATATATTGAATCGAATTGCATTTGCACTTTCTATTCTACATTGTTATCTAGCTATTTATGCCTTTCAAAATTTTGCATTAGATAGTATTTATTTTTTACATTTCTGTTTTTAAAAAATTTTGAGCGCTGATTATCAATAATCACCAGAGCGCTATTAAAAAGTTAGGCACCGATCATGACAACTGTGGCAATTAACATGTTAAAATAATGTTTATGAATATTTATTTAATAGCAAGCCAATAAGAAAATGTTTACTCGTTCGAAATTTTTTGGAATCTATGAGATTATATTATACAAATTAACCATATATCAATTAAAGAATTTTTTTTAAATTTTTATATGATTACTTGAAATAATATACAATTAAAAAATATTTGAGTGAAATATATACAAATCTTTTATTCGAATAGATATATTGCATGTATTATATATTTCATGTGTATAATATAAAAATTTAAATAAAATTCTAAAAATATTACAATTATGTATAATAATATATAGTATTTATATTGTGTAATAACATATATAATCTTTGATTTATATTATAATATAAATGAAATTGAAATGCTAGTATTGATTGCTGCGGTTTTATCAAGTATTTTCTCTCTTGCGCGTGCGTTTATAAATTAAATAATTTATATTAAATTATATTTAAATGTTCTCTTTTTGTGCGACGTGCATCAAATTTGCACATTTAGCATTATATTTATTAATTTTTCTTGTAACGCGAAAGATTAAATCTATCATTGGGAATGCCACCGACAAGATAACCGATAATGTTTCGACATAAATTCTAATCAATATTAGATGTGCTCATCGCCTGAACTTAATGAATAGAAATTACCGACAGCTGTGATATAAATCATTAGATATATCGAGTTTGTTAAAGTTGAACACCAACTTGCGAATCTATTAAAGTTATTAACTCATTTTTAAAGGATTACGCATCACGCAAGTGGAATTGAAATTAATCAACAACATAGAGCACGGTCTTCGTTAAAAGCGCGAGGTCATGTAGCGCTTGTTAATTAAATGACCGAAACGAGTAATCATTCCTGGATCGATGGGCCACCGTGTGCGCGTTCGAGGTGTAAAATAACGAAACTCTCGCAGTCTTCTTTTCGCAATCGATCGGGCTTGCTTGTCAGTGACGGAAGCACTTTTGGCTGGATCAAAGATGTCTGTTGGATTACAAAGATCCGTTTCTACGCGACGACCCGAAACAAAGGATTCTTTTTTCTCTTTTTTTGAGTGATCAGAGTAAGCTCAAGGGAAAACGATGTTCTATGAGCAAACAAAAAAAACTGCGCAACGAAAAGACATTAAATGGAAAAAATAATTCTGCAATTTGGATTTAGTTGTACAGATTAGATTCTGTGTAATATATTTAAAACATTTCATGATTATCGTAAAAAATAGGATCGCTTTATGTAGCGAAATAAAGAAAATAAATTGTTTATTTTTGTTTAATATCTGAATATCAAGAATTAAATTTTAAAAAACAATAATTGTTTTAATACTAAGATATTAATTTGTAAAATTGCAAATTTTGGAAGATATGATTTAAGTTTTGCGTGTATAAATTAATAGAAAACTTTTCTCTTAAATAAATCTATTATTTCGGTTAATAAGTATACTTTTATAATTATTAATTTTTTGTCAATAACAACGGTTATGAAGAGAAATATAAAAAAATTATGTAATTTTAAATTATGTAATATTAAAAATGCATAAATTTTAATATTTATCCGTATTCTATATAAATATATTTCCTCTCAGATTTTGTAAACATATGTATAAAATTATATCTGTTATAATAATTTATGTGTGCATTTCAACGCGAATATATCGATAAATGAAAGGTAGCGGAAAATTATATATTCTGTGTTAAATATTTATTTAATATTTTCCTTCAAGTTGAAAAAATGTATTAGTTTTTAATATTCATGTATATATTCATGTAAATAGGAATATTAAATAAAGTTTTTTCTAACAATATCAACGAGTTATTCAAGAAATACGATTTTGCATAAAATATTATAGTTGCTTTTTATGAATTCAGAGAAACGATAAGTCGATTCACGTGCAATAGACGGCTCATAATCGAAGGAAGAGATAACATCTATTTTTAACAATAAATCTTCCACTATCTTTTATCTGTCGATATGTTGCAGAAATATACAGATAAATGATGAATGATGAATGGTGGCTGAAAGCTACCTAGTGATTATCAAGTGAAAATACGCGGAAGTTTTGAGATCTTTGATATTAGAAGGCTTCATCAGAAATTCATCGTCGACTGAAGTACGGTGGAAAACTGATGAGGCGCATCTGCGAAGAGATTTGCTCTCGCTCAATCCGACTAAGGAAAACACACTCGTTGATCTGACCTCGGTTCTGCAGAACCCGTTCGTCGTATTTCCATAGCGTAAAGAAAGAGAAATGCTGAAACGAGCGAAATAAAGTCTGCGATCATGCTCGGATTTAGCGTGACGTCAGAATTTTCCATCGATTTCCGACTCGACCGTACTTAACTCACTTGGTCTGGTGTTGCCAATCTTTATTCAGATTGCTCTCCGAAAAAAAAAGATGTTTGATTTAGGAGCTTAGGGATAACTCAAGTTCTGATAAACCTCAGAAGTTTGTAAGAAGAACGCGATCCTTCTTTAGCCTTCCTTTGAGTTATTTTCAACAGCTTATTGATCGAGATTTTTTTCTAAGAACTTATATTTGGTCGAGTAAATGAAGTAAAATCATATCAAGCGATAATATAGAAAGCTCATAAATGATAACAAGTTTATTAGAAACTCATATATAATATTAAATATATTATATATGATATATTATATATGTATTAATATTAAGTATATTATATACATTTTACACTGCATTATTAACATATATGACAACAGTTATATCGTAAAATTTTTTAATTATTATAATTTTCTTCTAAATAATTAAATAATAATATCTAAAAATTGATAACCATCTAAATTGTGATATAATAACTATTAATGTAATATTATTAATATAATAATTAGAAGAATCTAACGTAGCCAGGTTTATGAAATTTTAAAATATCTTATATAAACTGCGGATATCTTTGTTTTTGGACTATAAGTTCTACAAGTCTGTCAGCAAGTTTGTCTTAAAACATAAATATAATTGTGTACATTATAATTGACATATAATTTTCGTTATCAAATTCTTAGAAGATTATGACGGACATGTGGATACATATATATTATATAATGTTGTTTTTAATCCTTGATATCGCAAGATATCATCTACGAGAGGGTGAAAATGCTAAATATGCTAATCATGCTCTTGGTTACCTTATATTTATTCCAGGGCTTATCTTGGCTAACCTAAACCAGGGTTTGCTCATTTACTCATAATTTCCGCGAAAATGACTGCTTCTGTTGTATCTTTATATTCTTGAAATTCAAAATCAAAATCTACAAAAATGATTTGCGTAAAACTAAATTTTAATATAAACGATACAAAACATAACAATAATTTTTAAATTGAGTAATAATTTTCAAATACATTTTTTATTTATAATATTTAGAATTAATATCTTGGAATTGACTCTTTTAACTCTTGATTACTTGATTATTGTAAAACTTCTTAAAAAATTTATTATATCTACAAAACTATAAGTATTTTTGAATGAATTATTTTTTAATTTGATAAATCTATTTAAAGAAACAGTATTTGTATTACAAAGCACATGTGGCGAAAATTTTTTTATTAACAACAATTTAATTCCATAAATTATTCCATAAAAATTTGCATCGTTATTGGATTGTGTAATATTGAATTATCAACAATTGGTTCTAAGTTAAATTTTCGTAAAGTTGAAGTCTGTTCCGAATTCCACTGGAATTCCACTCTATCGGTGGGCAGATGATGACGCTTTGAGGTCTGCAAAATTGAAGTTAATTTACGTAAAGTGCATTATAAATCTACGATATGACCTACCACTTTATCGTTCTATCGGAGTACATAATGGTGAACAATGGCCGCTATGCGTATGTCGCACAAGACTCAGAGAATCTAATTTCTCTCTCTCTCTCTCTCTCTCTCTCGGTTAAACTTTTCGAGCCGAAAACAATTCCTATATATGGCGCACTCGGAACAAACAGTGGTCCATTCTTTATTATAGTCCGAAATAGGAAGAAAGAGAAAGAGAAAAACGAGAGAGAAGGAGAGTTTCCAATGTTGTGAATACGATGGCTGGATAATAGGAAGCAGCGAGAAAGCGATCTGCCATGTATAGAAAGGCAGGAAAATCTCTCTGGGATCCGTTAATTATCCTCAATATTTTTTAGTTGTTATATCGCTTCCTCGTAGACAATGTTGCGTCGTAATAATGCTCGTAGCATAGATATAACAATGCGATATTTCAGAAGTCTCGTGAAGAAGGTCCTTGGGGAATTGCGCGCGACTTATTCAACGTCAAGGATACTGCCACTGATAGAGTATTTCTCTAATGGGAATCCGTTTTGTCCTCTTCAACAGATTATTTAACTGTTCCATGAAATTAATACTGCACATTTAAAAGTTGTAACTTGTATTAAGATGTTAGATATAAGCTTTTATTAAATATTACGAATAACAAGAAATTGTACAGAGAAGCTGACATAAGTGATAATTTTAGCAACATATTTCAATTTGAATTTGCACAAATATTTAAAAATTATTGGAATATATTTTCAAATTGTTATTTTATTAATATCATTACTTGTAAAATGTAAAAATTAAGTACAATAGAAATTAAAATATAGCGTTGAAGTGTAAAAATTAAATATAATGTTTTTTTTTAGAAATTTGGAAACATACATAATTACATATTATTAAAAATAATCATATTTTAATTGTATGTAATACACACANACACACACACACACACACACACACACACACACACACACACACACACACACACACACACACACAAAATATATAGAAATTGATTATTTTTAAAAGTTTGGAAGTTTAATGGTGTAATTATGCATAAGTATTTCACAATGTATAATTTTTCCATATTCGATAATTTTGCTCTTAATTAATAGAAATAATATTAAATATATTTCAAATTTGGGCTCATTGCGCTGGTTTTATTGAAATATTCCAATTCTTTGAATCAACTTTTCATTCAAGCTTTAATATTAATGATGTTTAAATGTTTAATTAATTTTCTTGCGTATGTGCATGAAAACTAATCCTCTTTTTCAAATATCCAAAAACAATTTAATTTAAAAATGAATCAAATATATTAATTAAATAGGTTCCGAATAGGATTAATAACAAATGGAAGAAAGCATCATGTTATACAATACCATAAAAGTTTACATCAAGTTCTTTCGACAATTATTGCTTATAATTACATCATCGGTCTTTATCGTGATCTTTTCCTTCCTCCAAAGCTTGTTATGGTTTAAAATCTCGCGATTATATGAAATCTGTCTCACCGGTATTGGATAATCATAAAGCATGCGGGCGCGGCGAATATCCAGTTGAATTAATTAATGTAATTAATACAGATTGCTTGGCAACGACGAAGGGTTGCGGGTAAATTCCGACACGATGCTGCGGAACACACGACGTTCCTGCATCAATGCATCAATGATCAGCTAATAATTATAATAATCACAATCGATCATAAAGCCGGTAAACCATATTCGTTGATGCACAATTGACTTGTAGCCGTTGATATGATTGACGGTGAATTCCACGCAGCAATAGCTATCGACAGAAATCAATTGATAGTGCAACCAAATTAGACTTGCGGACACACAACAAATTTCCACATTATTTGATCATTTAACAAGATTGCTTGGAATATAGATCTGTAAGTTCAGATAATATTGTCTTATATTATTATTTTTAAAAACGAGACACGAGTTTAAATAATTCAACATATGCTATTATTTTTTAAAAATATTAATTCACAAATAATAAAATAATATTTTTACAATATTTTTATAAACAGTGATATTTCGATTCTTACATCATGATATTTGATCTACACGTATATTTAAATCAAATCTATTCAAAGGATAATTGCAATAGATTTGTCTTGATAAACGAAATAAGAAAGAAGAATTAAAACTTTCGAATAATTAAGATAATATGGCACGTAGTCAACACTTACAATCAACAATTCGCAGCAAGTTCCGCAAATTCGCGATCAACAATTCGCAAATGTCATGAAATTTGTGATTTCAATAACATGGACGTGATTCACACGGAGGACATAAAAAAATTATGAATTGATGATCCGCATGCTAAATGAGCGCTAATGTTAAATGGATTATTAAATAAAGATTAGATATACTTATTGTTAAATTTTTCTTGTCATATTTACTATGATGGATACTTTTTTGCTTGTCCATTATAATTATTTTTTCTTAATGAAAACATATTTAAATTATCTGATTATTCTCGTTTTATTATTAATTAATCTATTATTATTGATTTCTATTATTATGATAAATGAGAAGTTACTAACATACAGTTTTTATTTTTTTTAAATATTTTTTATCTTTGCTTAAAATTACAGATAAATTAGATCTCATAATTAAACTCTCTAAACTTTTTTAAGAAATCTTTAAATATACATAGTTACATAAAAGAAAATAGTAAGAAGTTTAAATTTTGTATTAATTAATAAAAAGTTTAAGCCAAATATTGTACAAATAATCTATTTTAAGATATTATATTTATTTGAGAATTTAATGTGGGCAAATAAACTTGTTATAAAACTGAAATCTATACAAACAATTCTCTTTAATAAAAGTGTTGGATACGATCGCGAGCCACGCTGAATGCGACCCGATGAATAATGCATAAATTCAATTCACGCCTATCGCGCGTAATTAATCTCGACGCTTAATTGAAGCAGAATTGATATGTGTAGAAGCGTCGGTGATTTTCACAGTCTTCTTTGTATGATATTTCATTCTCTGCCATTTTACTTATTCTTGTTTGAACCTCAAGGATCGGTTAATTTCGATTCCGAGGCGATTACGGCAGTAGAACTATTGGGAAACTGACGGTTTTAATATAAAAAACGATATAACGAAAAATCGAATGCCACTCGCTTTCCGCTCTAGTCGACAGCTTTTTATTGCTTTCATTGTCGACACTATTCTACTTTTCCCGAAGTTTTCCCTTTCAATTTTTTTCCCCTTTATATTATATCAATCAGAACGTTCGCGACGCATACTAATTCTTGCGCTCATGGTTTAATCTCGCCAATTGCGCCGTTTTTAAACATCTTTTATATATATATATATATATATATATATATATATCGATTTAATTAGAAAATATAATTCTGCTTTATCGATTATATCTGCTTCCAGTTTTTTCCACGGTAATGTATGCTCATTTGCGTCAGCAAAATAAATAGAATTAATTATATAAGAAAAGTTTGCATTCGCAACTCAAAAAAATATGTTTAACATGTATAATAATGTAATACATATTGAATATATTATTATGCGACAGAGTCATGGCATTTATCCTCATTCAAATTTACAATTTAATCAGATTACATATTTGATTAAATCCGAGCGAATACAAAATTCATGATTAAATTAAATTGAATTATAATTTAAAAATATAAAATGATTGAGTTAAATAAAAATTTAACAAAAAAATTGAAACCCTTAATTTGGTTAAATTAAATACACGTTGACTGTGCAATATTATAGAATACATTAAAAGTGCAATGAAAATTAAAAAATGGATTGTACCGTATATTATGTACTTGATACGTAGGGCGTTGATTCAAGAGAATGCGATTCAATGCCTCTCCTTGCACAATAACTGTCTGGTTATACGTTGACTTGAACTACTGTTGCAATTTATCACCCGTA
The DNA here is from genome assembly GCA_037157785.1 of Cephalotes varians. Taxonomy (NCBI): domain Eukaryota; kingdom Metazoa; phylum Arthropoda; class Insecta; order Hymenoptera; family Formicidae; genus Cephalotes; species Cephalotes varians. The sequence continues at coordinate 3,720,096 of JANQDE010000001.1, read as the reverse complement.
GCGCGCTTCCTGAAGCGTTTCTTTTATTAGCGTGCGATGTGTCGTGGTGACTGTTTTCTGACACTCACTTCTACTGGTACGTGGAATACGTGATTCTGTGGTAGGCAAATTGTTCGAACGTTTTGATATCGCATGTTGAAATGCATTTACCATTTATGAATTAATTGCACTGCCATTAGCGTTTTTTTCATTTTATTTGCCGCATTTCTCGTGTGGGTTGCCTTTGAGATTTTTCTCTCGGCAAAATTTCTGATTAACATTTGCCAGTAATGACGCAGGAATAGATAATTGACTTCTCATGTTTGACGTACGCTTACTATTAACTAATTACATGTTGCAAACGAATACGAACATTTTTTAATTTTATGAATTATCGAAGTATTAAATATTTACAATAAATTATATACACATTCTATTTATAAGATATAGATTGCATTGTTATGAGAATGAATCCATCAGAAATTACAAAGCAACTGAAATGTGAATTAAATACACAATCGAAATAAGCGGAATTAATTTGTGTTTCTGTACGAAAGCCTTTACGTATTTATAAAAGATATTTGAGATATTATTTGAACGTGGATTCGTTCAACAAACAAATACGGCTACTTCAAAAGCGTTTTCCCCGCGAACGAATATGAATTGAATCCTAAATACTCACTCGTAACTAGCATATTACTGCGTCGAGTATTATATTTGATATTGCTGTTACTAAATTCCAGTTGCGAATCACAAAGCTCTATATAAAATTCCTGCGCATCCTCTATAATTCAGCTCTTTCGCCTACATCCTTCACGCGCTTGTCGCACATATTTATTTGACATACGATCGACACACTAAAGCTGCGACTATTAAAATAACAAAGTACACACAAAGTACGTAACGAATAATGTGTATAAATATTCCAAGATCACTTTTATTCTTCTTGCCCTATTAAATTTTTAGATTTTCGAATATATAAATATATTCAGTGTATGATGAATGATGAAACTAGCACAGGGATTTTTCTTTTAACATGTGATATTGCATTGAGTAAGTTAGTAGAAAAACTTTCAAACTTTCTTTCTGCATCTTTTATTAAGTTTACTTTTTATAACTTTCTACATTATTCTCATCGCTTAAGACGTTACATTTATATTCAGCAAGCATACAAATCTATTGATAAGTTTCAAGAAAATTATTGTTCAGCAAATTTGTCTTCTTTTTGCCTAGAAATGGTAGGTGTTTATGGTGGTAGATATGAAAGAAATGCTTTTAACATATACATATCGCGGCACAAACTTTTCCTTGAGTTGTTGATTACACGTGGCAACCGGAAATTTCCATTCGCTTTGCCGTGTCTCGATCTACTTGGTGTTCAGACGTTGAAACTTTCAGTAAATGTCGGTCTGAACCAAGTTTTAACGAGCCTTATGCTCTGTTCCCGTCATTCCACCGACGACGATCCTTCAAACGCGTTCACGCGAAAATTATTCCCGTAACGAGGCGACCAATTCCTGACGGAAATGCGAGGTGACCTCTCAACGGATGTTTACACGCCATGTCGATATATACTACCTCATACGACGCAATAAATACTAAATATATTAAAACGTTAATTCCGTTATGATTACACTTCTTCTTCTTAATCTCTCATAACATATTTTAATAGTAAATACTTATATCCAAACACAAAATAACAGTAACATAATTGTTAGTTGTATTTTCTACTCAACAATATAACTGTTATGTAACACTTGTGTTAATTATAAATTACAATCAAGTTATGTTATTTTGTGCTTCTGGAATTTTAAATTATCATAATAACACATTTTTATTATGTTTATGAAACATAGAAAAGCATCTTGAAAGAATTAAATATAAATATCATGATAATATTTTTTTGTATGTAATATGATTTTTATATAGTTTGCTTTAGTAATAAATAAAAAAATCTTTTTTTCTTGAGAGAGAAGCTTTCTCATTTCACGCGTTCTATAGAACTTGTCGATTGAAGAAAGTTGGTGGACGCCATAGAATGTACTTCCTACGCTATCCCTGGACACAGCTGTAATCCGATTTATCTTCTCTGTGCGATCAGAATGTTAAGTAGTGTATACTCGAAAATGCAGGAAAAACACAGCACATTCGATGGTATAAAATACTTCTGAATAGCATGAAATAGTTCGATATGCGAAGAATTTAGAGAATTATTCATTACTCAAGGGGAAAGTACGTCAATTTGTGTGTGTTTTAATAGCACAGACATAATGCGTATAATTAAAATAATAAACAGCATTGCTTTATATCTAAAAATAGTAAAATTTTTTACAATTATATATAAATGTAAAGGTATCGCGATTTATTACATAAATGTATTATGGAATAGAAGACCACTCGTGAGCAGATGTGTAAAATATGGGTTAATTAGATAATGGATGTTCGCTCTGTTACAATATTGCGGGGACTCTATACAATAACTCACGCCACAATATAGATAGGAATGCATTAAAATTATTCTCTTGCTTCGAGCAAGATTAATGGATACCACCTCTAAATTACAGCACACATTTGTCTGTTGCATTTGAATTTTCAATTATTTTTTTGTAATAAGACATTGAGATGTGTGACTTTTTCTTATCTCTATGTAGAATATAAATTATCAAGAAAAGTTTTGTGTCATATTTTGGTAAAATAATAATTATATTAATTATTAATTATAAATAAATATATGTTATATGCTATAGATACGTTTACTATAAAAATCGTATTTATTTGCTCTGGAAAAGTTTTATTACATTTGTATTAAATAAATGAAAGTGACTTTATTTAACAGAACACGCAACTCAATAAAAAGAAGAAAAGTAGCAATGATGTTTAGTGAGAAACTTTATTGCTTTTTATTAAAGTTGTATTCTGTGCAGTCGTAATTTCTAGTGGAAACTAATCAAAGTTCGTCTATGACACCTGATAATTGTCGAGAGTACATTAATCGGGAGAATAGCAGACATTAGTGGAAGTTTATGCGATTAGTCGACTGAGAAATTGCCTCTTTGTTTACCGTTACAAATTAGAACGTCCTACAGTTTCCCTCGAACATTTATTTTGAGTCCTGTCAGCGATAGATTACTTTTTATCCATGGCGCATGAATCACAAAAACTGAAAATATTTCGCAATTTACATGTAGAACATTTAAACGTCATATTTGTGTGTACTCGTAAAAAGAATTTTTAAATATAAAACTGGAAACATATAAAATACATGTATTCAATTTTTTCTCTACCACTAAAAATGTATTTTAATCTGGCATGAAAATATTGAAACTTTGTCTGTATGCATTGTAACGTTACATTTAATGTATTCTATAAAATATTAAAATTTAACAATTTTTATAATTTGCAATTATTTTAGAGAATTAATATATTTTAAAGAATTAATATTAAATATATTAATATTAAATAATTTATTTAAATGCAACTATATTTTTAAAAAATTTTCTTAATTGTCATATACTATTGCACATGTATTAAAAAAGGATTTGATTGCGATTGTAAATTTAATATAAACGTATTATTTTAAAGAAAGAAGTCAATGTAGCCAATATAATTTTATTTGATATTAAATTTTCTTGAAACAATTACAAGTAATATTCATTTTTAAAAATAAAAAGTAAAATATTGTATTTTTTTTGCAAAATGTTATTCTTTAATTTTGATTAATTGTTTTTCAATATTCGAATATATTCGAAGAATTGATAGTTTTTACTAAGAGGTGAAGGAATTCCATATTCTATAATATTATTTACACTCACGATTCATGAATGAAGAGAATGAACGACATGATGAAAAATGGAAGATTTGAATAGATTAAATAGAATGAGTAGCACAATAACAAATCAATAACAAATTTTTTCAATAGCAGTGCACAATCAGAGTTTTTGTAAACAATTGTGTCCGTAATTCGTCCCGGATTTTTTTTTCAGCATGATAGTTATATATGATTTATGATTTTAATTTATATTTATTGATTTTGTAACTATAATAAATAATTCTGCCAGTGTTGTTTTATTATGGCATATATCACTATATTATGTCACATATCACATTGTGTTATGCATACATATATATTTGTGTGTGTGTGTGTGTGTGTGTGTGTACATTTTTTAAATAATAGTTAAATTTAAAATTACTGATTAGTATAAGAAAACTATAATAATTTGAAATTAAATTTAATTAAAATTACGATTTTGTGAAAATAATGGAGTATACATGATAAGAAAAATATATTGTAGAAAATATTTTATAATGAATATAATAGAAAAATTTGTTTACCAAAAAAAATAATATATATATTTTATATTTATCAAATTGACACATTATTGCAGCTGGCATATGTACTTTAAAACGCTGTATGCAATTGGTATCTATTACTTTTTATATTATTTGTACATATATTGTACAATACATATTTATTAAAACCATATTTTAATACTATATACAATTTACTATAGTGCAATTATTACTGATTCTCTTTTGTTTTTCACATATCCATCAATAATTAAACAGTATTATACATTATGCGCACGGTTATATAAAATCTGTACATTTTATAATTTACGTAAATATTTTCTCTGTGGAATATAATTTTTCCGCATTTTTTTATCATTAACGTAACAGAAGGCGTGATATATAAAAAACGTCGCGCTTCAGTTCACCTATAGATAAGCTTGTCAGCACCTATGTTTGATTTCCATGTTATGAGCGTGACCGGTCATACATTATTTATGGTTCCGCACAGAAACCTTCGTATGATTTGCTGGTATATCTTTTACCATAAAAAAATTTACATTCGTATGGCTCGTTACACACCTTTTTGACGACACGCGTTCAGTCACATTTATATCAAAATATTCCAACATATTTCTCGTCGCGTACTCTTATCGCCTAGAATATAAAATTTTCATAAAATATAAGATTTTCCGTCTCTGTTGATTATTTTATATTGCATTTGCGTCACCATAAATTAAAAGTCCGTAATTGCTTTCGTTATAACTTAGCAGTTTTTAAAGATATTATCGGTGATGCCAGTTTTCAAACATCTTGCGAATAACACATTTATCAATGAAATTGCGAATTAATTCAATTTATAAAAGAAGCATCGCACTTTATCTTATCACAATAAATTAAGAAAATGTTTTTTTGTAAAATAATATTGCCAGCAAACAAAATCTAATATTCCTTTAATATCCCTTTTAGAGCAAAAATCCGAAATCACTCTGCAGCTATAATTTTGCAACTTTCGTAATAAAAAAGATATAAAAAATGTTAAAGCATAAATTGGTTTTGTTTTACAATAAATTATTACTGCAATATTTTATTTTGTTATATGGAATTTATATCATATAATTAATGAAATCATTATTAAAAATGTTTAAATTTTTATTAGAATGTATCGCAAAATTTTAATAAATGCCATAATATGAAATCATATATCATATATAATATCATATAGCAAATTGTGTATGTGTACGTGTGCAAGAAGTGTGATTAAACTGAACGTATTAACTCAAATACGTATTAAATACAAACTGCTACTTTGCGTAACTAGAACACGGCCATCACGAAACTATTTCCGTGATTTATTAGAGATAACGCGAAAATTGTAGTTTTCGAGATTATCGAGTGGCTGTGCTCTAGGAAGTTCGTTACGCAAAAGCGCGTAATTATTTCTCGCCCCTTCGTTGCTTGTCAAACGCAACGAAGAGAAGTTACCTGATTCGCTCTCTCTTTTTCGGAGATGCGACAGAAACTAATTGTGGAACTAATGGGTTTGTCTTGTTATCAAGCATAGTCTGCCATTTCAAGACTTAATCAGGATTGCATAAATTGTTAACACAAAATTAATGAGAACCACGAAGAAACAGTATTGAATTATTTATCTCAATTAAACGTTTTGCTATTAAAATCTTGGATAGTATAATATTTGTGCCATAAACTATAAATATAAAAATAAATATAATGAGTCAGTGTTCTTTCTCTTTTCTCAATAAATAAAATAGTTTCTAAAAGAAACTTTTCTAGAAGAAATTTTTTCAAAAGGTTTAATTTTGGCAATTATAAATTTTCTTTTCAAATATCCATGACATTTAAATGTTTATTATTAATATTAATAATATTAATACTCAACCACATTTATTATTACATATATGTTGTATTGTTATAAATATATAATCTAATTATATACATACAGACATACTTACATAAATACATAATATATTTTTATTACACATTGCTGCGTGCCTAATAAAATATTTTATTTGTAATTATTTGATATAATTAGAAACAATACGCACGTGACTTGGATAATTGGACTGCAAATTATATATCAACTAAAAAAATATAGAAAAAAATCTGAGTAAAGCAATGTCATCTTCAAGCATCTTGATACTTGAGCAATGGAACATAAAGGAGAGGCAAGAAATACATAAATGGATAAGAGTATACTTTGATCGATGCATAAGTTGACATTCCTCTTCTCCCTTCTCCTCTCCTTCCATCTTACTGCAATACGAAAATATCATATTTGATAATATCAATTTAATAAGAAGATATATAATTGGCAAAAGAAAGAAAGGAATTGTGAGATAAAATGATATAGGTAAAAGGAATCAAGCAAAGATCTAGATCGAGTATGGAAGCTAAAGAAAAAGACAGGGAGAAAGGGAGTACCCTTGAGTCGGCGACAAAGAGTGGTGCAGGAAAGACGGACGTCGAGAGGTATATATCGGAGAAGGGAGAGCTTGCGATATGGTCGTTCATGCAATGACTGGGATAGAAACGACGTCAAAGCATCAGGTGCTTTTCTCGGCCTTAGTTTTGACCTTCATCTGTCATCTTTTCGATAGCTGTATATATCCCTTCAATGCATCGCACTCAACCGCGCGATTAAAATTCTCGTCGATGCGACGCAATGAAAGAGTGTACAGATAACTGATACAGATAACTATCCAAGTGTGAATATTACATTTGAATATTTAAGAAGAAAAATTTTAAATGCTAAAAATAAGCATTAAATAATTAGACACCTTTCAAGTGATATTTCGTTCTTTGAGAAGAAAAACATTTTCTTTATACTTCTTTTATACCTTGTACAACGTTTATAATTGATTCATATATAATTATTCATATATAATTATACTTATTATTTGATCTTGCTAAACGTAATATTTTTTAAAGTTTTTTTCGAATAAAAAATAATTTTCTGAATGAAAAAACAAACTGCTTTTATGTAAAATTATTATTCGAGAATAACGGACTAAAATTAGAACGTCATTATCTCTCTCTTGTTACCGTGACATTAAACGTTCTTATAATCTCATAATCTTTTAAAACTGTTGGATGTTTATTCATCATCGGATCAGCAATTTGGGTTAGATCTTTGGCTTTTTGTAATAATTTATATTGTATGGTTAGTCGCGTTATCCATCACGTTTCTTCTGAAGCCATTAGGCGCAGAATTTTTTTTCTGTCATTCTGCTTACGTTTCTTCTCAGGTCAAAACATAATCGAAAAGTTTATCGCCTGTAACTTCGACGATATTGCTTTGTTCTCGCGCCGTGCCATATACGTTGAGATTTAAGTGTTTAATACTTAAAGCGAGTTCTCAGAATTTCTGTAAAATTGCTAAATGTCGTTTAATGGGGTCAGAGAGAATCGACTGGCAATGGAAGCCGTTTTATGATGTCCTTGAACACTCATCGCGATCTTTATCAGAAGTGTCGACTATTGTGAATACGATTGTCACTGATTTCCATCAGTGAAGCTCACACGATAGAAAGATGTGAAAGCTTTAAGATGGCAAGTTAATGATTAACATTTTAAACTTGTTTTTGAAAAAGCTTTTTTAAATCCTTGTCACTTTTTAGCATTTGACATCATAAAATTAAGATTATTTAAATGACAAATGTAAACCATTACTTATATATGTTACAAAAATATACATCATATATTATAAAATACTTTTTGATGTACTGTTTGTAAAGTTTGTTGAACAATTCGAAATTTCTATTTTCCTTTATAAGTAATAATTCTTTATGAGTAAATTCTGACGTAAAAATATATTAAATAATAATTTAAAATATGAATTATTATTTGAAGTTCTATTTAATTTTAGTCTAAAGAAAATTATAAGTAATGTTTTTAAAATAACGCAGCTTTCTATGTTCCTTAGAATGTTAAAAGTCTGAATAATATAAGTACAGACTAGTTTTATTATACGTAATTCGAAGTAATATCGATTTTCATGTTTTTCATATATTTCTCTTTTTATGATGTACTTTTCATTGACATATTAAATTTTTACACACATAAAAACACGTAAATACTACAAAATATTAGTCACTTATAAATAAATTGATTTCATTATTTATTTTAAATACAATCAAAAAGCTAAGAAATTAATAATCAATAAAAAAATAGTCGCATTTAATAGACGTCAATGTCACAAAAAAGAAACACATGCTCCGTTGCTTTGACGAAAGTAACCCTTAGAACAAGGGTTCCGGCAAAACTATTCACTTGTGAAGAAATCAACCGCTGATTGCCGATAGCAACATGGCTGCAATATTGCGTTCTCGAATATGGATGCGTGCGTCACAATACGTGCGACTATGCGTGTGTACGCCTATCACGTGTGTAACACACGCTCGATTAAGCCTGACATGTGGGCGCTTGAACGATCGATAAATTTTCATATCACTCTAGTTTCTCAATGCTGATAATTCGTCTGTGAAGTATTATAAATGATGCGATATTACCTGTTTCATGTAATATTAATTTAATGTGATATGCAAAAAAGTTAATGGTTTTTGAAATGTATTTAAAAGCTTACTTCTAGATGCGCGATTATTTATGGTTTACTTTTTTCTGACTTGCTGCTTATGTTATTTATTTTTAATCTAACATTATACATACTATTTATAACGCATAGTTATTTTATAAGTATTACAAATTAATGATTATTGTCCTTATTTTCCGAAATGTAAAATTGTCATTCTTGAAGTAGAGTGGTAAAATATAATTGTGTGAAATTAAAAAATCAGTAGCGGCTAACAAACTGAATATTTTATGTCGTGAGATTATCGTCGTGATTCAGACGTTACCGTAAATCACAAAGTAGAAAACAGATAGATGGAAAAGCACGAACAGAATGCGTAAGAACAAATACACACGCACATGGAATAATATCACGCGAGACTCCCTGAGGATTGATTTTATCTCAAATTTTTTTCGTCCCGTTTCATATCAATAAATTTTCCTCTCGCTCACTTTAAAAAGTTGAGAAATAAAATAAAAAAATTTTCGGATATAATAAGTGAGATACGGAGACCATATCGAATAATCAATATTACTGAGTTACTATCTTGTTAAAATTAAAAAAAAAGATTTGCTTCTATAATGTGTGTAGAGAATTGAAATATATTTTAAAAACAATATGTAATTTACTTGGTAATTAATTTTACTAATCCTAAACTAACAAATTAAAAATTATGTCAAAATCTAATAAATGTGGTTTATAATATTTTTTATGTATGGTTTTTTATTTAAATTTATTACTTAACTTTGTGTGTGTGTGTGTGTGTGTGTGTGTGTGTGTGTGTGTGTGTGTGTGTGTGACGCGCGCGTGTGCGCAGCTTATTTACATTTTCTCAGATCAGTTAAAATTATTCGGATCAGTTAAAATTATTTATCTTATTAATTTTATTAACAAATGCTATTTAGAAAAAGTAGTGCGCAATTTTTTCTTTTATTTTTACAAAAATTTCTTTTAAAAATAAAATATCATTAATGTAAAATAATAATTTTTTTAAACAAATCTTTTAAAAACCGAAATAAAAATGATATGATTTCTTAAAGCATTATAAAAGAAATAAAAATAAAAGATTTCTTTATGAAATAATGGAGAAAAAGCAACGCAAATATAAATTTATTTATCAAGAAATGGGCTATGCTTATTCTACAAAGCTTTTCTTTTCATATCGCCAACTATCTTCCATAAACATCTTAAACTGCGTTGCATATTTATAAACTGTTTCTCAGATACCCTTATAATATTTATCAAGAATTCAAGCTTATAATCTTTCATAGTAAAATCTCTTTTTTCGAATATAACTTTTACTTGAATTTTAACCCAATTCATAGTTTACACCATGTGAACAATAATAACAATTTTATTTGAAAATGCTGCGAACATATTGAGAGAGTGAGATTTAATATCGCATGAAATGACTAGTGCGTTTTTTTAATTTATGTCAAATTAATCGCACTGATAACACTTAGCTGAAACATTCGTATTTGGTTTGCCGCTACATTTTCTATGAGTCAGCTAATAGCGCTTTTGTTTGTCTATCACTTTACTGACAGCTGTGCAACAAGTTCAATGATAAGATATATCCACTTTACCTCGATGCTCGTATCTCCGCTTTTGACAATTTTACCATATTTTTGCAACGCGCATTTGCGTAGTATGACATTTATATAAAAAAATACAATGCAATATTAAAAAGTACACATTCGGCTGGAATTATGCTTGCAGTGTTTCAACATATAAATTTATGAAGTTAAAATCGATAGTTTCATAGTCAGATACGTGGAATTACGAGTTATTTCACCTTGAATTGCATGCGTACTGAATAAACTGACATTACAAGTTTACTTTATAATCTGACTCAGAGCGTGGTATACTATTCAGCAGTTTTGCGTTCATTGGCAACTTTATCATATTAATGCAAATTCTAATACTGACCACACAAATTTCAAATTTACCTAATAAATTAATTTCCAAGTAGTTGTGATATTCATATTTTATGCACAATACCAAAAGTATGTTCTATTAATTACATATAATATGAAAATGATCAGGGTAATATATACTAATGTATGACTAATATTTTGTAATAGTTATAATTTTAATAAGTAAAGTAGATAAATCCTTGATACCGATAATTGGTGGACAAGTGATACTGAGCGATTACTTTAGTTATGAAGTCAAGTGTATTTTATGAGTATATGGAATACAATGTTATAAAGCTTTTAATGATACGGAAAAGTTAACACAGGAGAGATAATAAAAAGTAACAAAAAAGATGAATGGTACGCCAAAAAGTACGTCATCGACGCAATTAACGGCTCGATGATAATACGCGAAAAATTTAACCTTCTATCAAAAGTAACAGCTATCTCTATCAAAAAATAATTTCTTGTCACGAAAGAAGATGAATGGAAAAGAAGATAAAATACAAATATGTTATAGTTATTATATTTACGTTTATACTGTAGTTATATAATATTTATTCGTGTTACATCAATATTCGTGTTTGTATCAATTTATCAATTTCTTTACATTTTTTTTTCTGTATATGCATGTGTATGCATGTTTGCATTAGTGTACGACACTTGCAAAAAAGCTAATTTGTAACGCTGCAAAAGATCGATAGTGTAGCAGTAACGTAAACACGCTATGTTTACAGTAACACCATTGTTTGTCATACGCACACAATATGTTGCTCCATTTAGTTTTCAATTAATTGCATTATACTGCATTCTAGTTTTGCGAAGATTCTGTACGCAATGATAAATATGCATTAAAAGAAATTTTATATAAATGTGTGAAATAAATGGTATACACTTTGTCGCGCAAATATAAACTATGGAAATGGATTAATACACGTGTACGCATTTATTATCAAGCATGACGAACAAAGTGTTATTGTCTGTATTTGAATACACAGGAGGAAATGTCAATAGCTTTGTCGTAGTGCGTCAAACATAATTTTGCAAATGATCAATGTTGTTCTTTTAATGACGCACATCGAGGGCAGAAACTGTAAATAAATTTATTGGTTACATGCTTGCGCTTTAACACGTGTAATCTCTATTTAAATAATACATGAAACGATTAAAAATAAAATATAAAATAAAAAAATTGAAGTACGAATGACAATAATTTTACTTGTATTCTATTAAAATTAACTAAATTTTTTCGTTTTTCCAAATTGTATCATATTTTGCAACATAAAAAGGAGGAAAAAAAAGAAAAAAATTATATATCTAAGAAAATAAAATTATATCTAAAAGAAATGGGTTGACATTCAATTTATTTTATATAAATTTTAATTATTGTTACATGAAACATTTTTTTTTAATTAAATAAATATTCCTTTCGTCATGTCTTACGTCACTTTTTATGCTGCAGCAAAAAGGAAGTTTGAAAGTTTTCGTCACTTCGAGGTCATTTTTGTAAATACATGCAAATGCACACACAAAATTTAAATTATTATAAGTTATTAATAATTTCAGCATTTATTTATATGTCCATTATGTAGCTTATTAATAATAATTTATTATTAACGGAACTTTACTAAATTATGTAACTTGACTACATTATGTAATTTAACTAAATTGTATAACTAAACAAGAAGCCATAAATTAGCCATCTCGTTTATCGCGATTGTCATATTTTGCCTCGAGGAACACTTTTATGTGATATATGATGATTTACTGTTGCGCATAACTACATAATTTTTAGCGAAAACTCGGAATTTACGTGGAACTTCAGTACGACATTTTGACCGAAACGATTTCTCGACTTTACCGTTGCGACGTACCTAGGTAACAAAAAAGGCGTTACTTTATGCATGAAAAGGAACTAGAGTAGGAAGTGAGAAACAAAGTGGAATGCAATTTCGCAACAGAATAATCTTACTTGGTAATAACGGCGTTTTTTTTGCATATCCGTGTATATCGTACAGTAGATATAATTAAATTTTCTAGAATATGATAACTGAATTGTTAATTGATAGAATTTAAAATACTAACGTAAAATAAATTTATAATAAAGTAGAAATCAATAAATTTGTGTCTAAATTTTTAAATTCTGTTAACCTCACATGTGATAATTATATTATTTTAAATCTAATAATGAAAAAATATGTAAAAAGTAACGAGAACATAAGTAAACAACTATTAGGCCCAATATTTTTATTTAATTGAGTTTATTATTATATTAACAATATCATTACTATTATTTATATTATTTATATTGTTATCGTTATTATTAAGAAATATTATTTCTTCTTATTTTCCAAAAACTTGTATAAATTATTTGGAATTCTTATAAAAATAAACATTTATTTATTTATCCATTAATTCTAGACCACTTATACTAACAAATTTAAATTATAATACAATTCAAAAAATTATATGAATTTTGCTGCATAACAATCAATCAAGTAAATTGAGTAAAATGACTTTTATTACTCAACAAGATTATATCGTTCATTTATCACTATAGACTATTATATTACATATCAATCGAGGCAATCGCTAAAACCTAATAAAAATTTTTTGTATCAACATATAAACTAAAACATTTGTTGCAAGTTGATGAACTTTTTTCAAAAGTTGAGATTGTTTCCGCTTCAAACGTGTGCATGAATTGGAAACCGTGAAAAAGAGAATGGCGAGACAACAATATTAAAAATATATCTATAGCAAAAAATAAATTGTTTTAAAATACATTATTATGTACGCGAAATAAATATGCGGGATTAAAAAAATTTTATTTATTTTAATGCACATAATATTTGAATATTACCATAAATAATAATGGCAAAGTAATTCAAATTACTTTAGTCAGCCAACCTAGCTCACGAAACTAAATGTGACATTTCCTGCGGAAGACCTTTCTGCTACGTTGTAAGAAAATTGTAGGACCTACTATTTCGTGTCACCCTAACTTTACTTTCTGAGATATGCATCAGAAATCGCATTAATATATGCCATAATTTTTCGTCCTTGAGAAAACACATTCTAGCTGTGTTTCGGCCTTTTCTTCATGAGAAATATTTTAGCTCCTATAAAAATAAGATTTTATTTGCTTTAAGCTTTATACATGCTTCTATATTTCTACTCTTTTTAATGGATGTTCAAATTCAAGATTATCAAAAGTTTTATTCCAATTTTTACGTATTATTTTGAGTAATACTTCAAGCCTACCAAATCTATAATTCTATAACTTATGTATCAGAATTCGGGATAGAATTTTATTTCTTGTATGTCGTGTATTTCGTAATACGAAGAACATTTGAGATATTAGTATGTACACATGTACATATATTTTAAAATACACATACATACATTACACGGCATGTAACTTTAGAATATTATAAAACTCTAAAATCTAATTTAAATTATAAATTGTTTAAAGTGTTTGATATACCTATTTTTTTATATATATAAACCCATTTCTTTGATATAAATCTATTAATTATGAATTTACAATTTTTATGAATTCACCGCATTTATTTACAATTTGAATTTGTATTATGTAAGTTTACTTAAATGTAGTATGTAAGCTTAGAAAAAAATATGGCTCTTTAAAATGTAACAGAAATATATACATTTCTGCGATATAATCTCAAAAAGTACTCCAAGTACGCTTCATGCTAAGTCGCCTTTCCTAGCTTACTTTCGCTTCAGCCTCGCGAGCTTCATCAAATCACTACAGCGAAGCGTTTTAGTGGCTGCTTTTGAAATGGAAGAACAGACGCTCACATGAAAAGGTTGAACGCTGTAGAAGCGGACAGATCGGCTAATGAAATTGGCTCGAATGGGTCGGCGCCGAAGCTTTCGCTCAACCTTCCAACGACCTTTTTTTTCATTTCATGGAAAAATCTTCAATGAATAAACTTCAAAGGTGTCTGGATTGTTTCACAAACACTCTGTTCGCGGGGCTGACTTTTGCCTCTCTCGCAAAATTTCGTAAGCGATGAGTTGAGCCGAAGTTTAAATACGCTGCAAAAAAAAAACGAAAACCCCGCTAACACAACGCGACGATCGATCTTCAACAGATCTTGGAAAGAAGCAAAAAAAAAGATTTTCATTGAGAATCAGAAATTATTTTTATATTAACATTAAAGTACGCATTGTTGTTAGAGAATTGTATTAACCCTCCTTTTTCTCATCAAAATTATGGAAACAATGAACAGCTGATTAAATATTTAAGCGTCTGTTGCTTGGGGATATTGCCGGCCTGCGAAGGCAATTGCTTTTAGGATGTATAGATATTTTGTTAGAATATTTGAACACTCTAATGGGATTAATCTTCAATGCTTTTTTAATATTACATTATGACAGGATTTTTATTATAGCTATAGATTCAAAAATACGCACTTATAGTACGCAATTATTATCATTAATAGAACAATGCTTATTTTATGCCGAAATTATTTCGAAATAATTTTAATTTTTGTTCACTACTTAAAACTTATTCTAAATATAATAAATTAATGTGACATCACGCATGCAATCGATATGAATATAAAGAAAGACAAAAATTATAATTTCTCTGAGAAATATAAATATTCTAGAACCGAGTTGAAATTATTTTATACTATAGTTTTATACTATAATTTTCTCATACTCTATCATTTACAACCGTAAACTCTATCTGAAACGGTCTTTCCGCGTCATAATGATGTAGCGGTGCTGCCTGGATTAAAGCAGAAGCTGAACTAATTTATATGATTGATTGTGGAAGAGGAAAGCGAGACGGTTTCTAGCTTACAAGGTTATGGGATTACGATGTATTCCGTTGCATGAAGCAGCTGAAAAGGGTTCGTATGTTTGCCATATATCTAGTGCTAGTCTGAAGATGCGTCTGAATCCCTTAATGAAACCTGGAAAACCATATATGTATGATATCAAATGTTCGTAAAAAATTGAAATTAATGTTTTCCGAATGATTCCAAATTATTTAATAAAAATTTAATCGAGTAATTTACAATTTTCAATTTTATTAAAAAATGTATAAATGTGAAATAAATGAACGAAATATATTTATCTTTTTAAGTTTAACTTTTTTTAATATTTCTTCGAATTTTCTCTGCCGTTGTTCAAGAGTATTAACGTGGAATTATACACATAGTGTATGAACATATACATAGTGAAACCGTAAACGATCATGATCTGCGATACGCTGATCTGACAACTCGATTAATTAACGAAACCCTTTAATTAACGGCCGTCACTTCGCCGTTGCTCCGGCGAGAGTTAGCTTTTTATCACTGCCACGTGTAACTCTGGATTACGCTTTGCTCTTTTTTATTTATTTATTGCATGAAAAAAAAAACAGGTTTGGAGAGTCTCGAAAGAAAATGTTGGTCGCCGTTCTTTTTATTTATATTTAGTTATTTATTTATATACACTTGAGATTCTTTGCGTTTTCGACGACGGAGAACGTATTGATTTTTCTGACACGCCATCTTGACGTAACAATTAACGATTATTTGCGTCGTGTATACGAATTTGATTTAATATACTTTTTCTTTCTGTTTGTGGTTTGTCCTGAAAGAACGGTGTAGAGATCGACAGACATGACAAGTAACTTTATCTAAATTTTATATATATATTATATATATATATATATATATATATATATATATACACATACATATTTACGCAAACATATTATATATGAATTATTTGATAAAAAATAAGTATATTTTGCTTATAGCATCATATTTCTTATTAAGTTTTGAGAAGTTTCTTTTTCATAAAAATTTAATTGCTATCTTTACAATTTTATATTTTCAGCATTTAATTTTTCTCAATAATAGTATTTTAAGTTTATTGAGTTTAAATTTCTTACAAAACTTTTGTGTTTTTAAATAAAAAGTTTCTGAAAATATACATATTATATGCATTTGAATAAAATTAAAAATCTTTTTATTAATAACAAATTATTTGAGAATTTAAAAAAGAGTAAAACAAGAAATATTTTTCATAAATGCGACTATTAACGGACACTCCAAATTAAATTAAAATGGATAACATTTTTATCATTCATACTTAAGAAACATGACGTTATCTTAATCTCTCATTTATCTTTTTCACTCATCGTACTGAAACATAAATTATAAATTTTTCTTAAATGTTCGGGAAAACAAAGTACTAAATAAACTAAGAGATAAAGTCATAACTTGTATATTTAATAGCTATTAATATTTTTATATTTTATAAAAATATAAGTCGATTAGTAATTTTGCTGCAATTAATTTGTATTAATTTATATTACGCGTAGATATATATTGTTTTATTTAATAGTACGATAAAATTTATTCTGTAACAAAGAATCAGCATCAAATTGAAATTGTAATTATAATTTTCAAAGGAAATGTTATAATAGAAATGTTATAATAAAAAAACATTTAAGATGATTTATATTTATATATTTTATATAAGATATATTTTACATAAAATATAAAATAATTAGTTATTTACTTATCTTATATAAAATAAATAACCGTTTACTTATCTTATATAAAATAAATATATTTTATTTACTTATTGTGATAAATATTCTCAGAAAATATTCTTAGAAAATATCGTTTATAAATGCGCAATTTGGACAAAAGATGAATGGAAAACAAAATTAAAAGCAGTATAATAGAAAGGAAGTTCTGAAAGATAAAAACATGGAGATCTTTGTTAAATAAAAAATACATGTAGAGAGAGAGGTATTTTTATGTAGTGGGTAAAAACAACAAGTATAAACGTTGGACGGTTTTAATAACATTAGACTGTTGCATAATTGAAGCAATTTATTAATTATTTATATATCAAAGACGAAAGCAATACAAACCGTAATTACGATCGAAGTACGTTATTTGCAATTAACACGAACTCTTGAGTTTGCGGGATAAATACTTGATTTTTTCAGCAGTGCTTATATTGATAAATAGATATACTCTTATACAGGCTCGTACATTTCATCGGAATAAGAATATTTTCGCGCGCTCTTGCGAGTTAATAAATTGCTTTTCTTAAAGTGGCAATATACGTGAACTGTTGTATTGCAAAAAAAAATAGGATCATAGTGACTTATAAGCACAATGAAATTAGCTGCATTATAAATTTGAAGATGATAAAGATAAATATAATAAGTATAACGTGGAGAAATTGTTTAGTTTGCAATGAGAAATATATTTCAAAATAATTTTTTCTAAATTTATTAATACTTTTTGTATAATGTTATATGTTTTGTATAATGTTATATTATACATAAAGCACTTATTATATAAAGCACTGTATTTATTAAAATAAATATCATTAAAAATTTATTTTGTCAAATAACTTTAAATAAAATAATTAGGATATAATGAAATAAAATAATAATCATATAGTTGCGTATATAAAGATGTCATATTTTGTTACATGTATTTTATTTTTTAACATTTCTCTGTTAAAAATAAAAAAGAATTATACAATGCTACATGATAAATAATAAATAACTTATTTGCATATTTTTATGATTTAAACAAATCACATCGCGTTTCAGGGATTTATTGACTTTAACATTTATTTTGTTAAATGTAAAATCTCTCCGTAGAATTGTCATTAGAGACATGTAAAAGAAGACTACAAAAAAAGTTTCAAGTTTTAAATTGTTTCGCGAAAATGTACCTGCGCGTGCTTTACATACGGCATATTCGCTTCTGTAATGAAGTTTTGGCCGAGAATACTTTTCCCTGAAGTATTGGTAATGCACGCGCTTGCAGAAACTATAACGAGCAACCGCGAGTTAATTAACTTGCATCGTGCGTTTCTCAAAATTACAATATATTCTATTCCGCGTTAACTCTCATCATCGTGTCGCGTCAAACATATTATTACGGGAATTATTTTCTTTGTAATATTTCTATGTAATATTTCTATGTAATATTAAAAAATACTTTTATTTACTTATATCTCACAATTTTGTAAAAACAATTAAAATCAATGCTTACATTGATCGCTCAATTAATGTATCCACTTGTGACGCGTTAATCCTAGCATGATATTAAGATATATATTTAACAAATTTAACAAATTAAATCACATATACTAGAAACAATATTAAATGTTATTGAACCTGTTATAGCTGATATCCTTAATCCTGTATTGCATTGCATTTAACGCAATAAAACAGTACACGTCGACAAACTGTTGAAAACACAACGCTCGCAAAATGTCGTAACAACGTACTTTAAATCGAAACAAACTAGTTATTGCATGCTTTAACACAAAGATTGAATTTATTTGTAATCCGCTTTGCTTTGATTACATAAGTTTTGTGATGTGATAACTTCATGCGTATTATTTCGTAATTAATGAACAACTATCGATTGTCACAATTAAACTCAATTAACCTGAAATGCAACTATGTTGCGAAAACAACATTAAATTAAGCTGTATGCGACGTATCAAATAAATTCTCTTTAGGAACACTCGCTAGGATTCCATGTTACGCAGAAAATTAATGTACTGACACAGATGAGAAAATTAAATTTTTTAAGTTGGTCTTCATTTTGTTTTAAGATAATGAAGATTGCAAGATTGCAAATTAGCTGGTAATGAAAATTACTGCATGATGCTGTACAACTCGGATTGTAAATATTTTACGTAACTCTTCACGAGATTAAACGCTCTTCTTTCCCACGAGACGTTAAGAGCTGGCGAAACGAACTTCGAAGGCAGTTATTGCTGTGGAATAAAAAGAAAAAACCCAATCAAAACGGCGGAGAGAATAGTTACTTGTGAATAGCAACGGAATGCTACTTTTATCAAGAGCTTCTCGGGATTTTAAAAAGTCGTTTTTTTATAATACAATATTAATTTTTTCATGACGTTTCTTATTTGTTTTGGCTGCTTTTTAGAGCTTGATAAAAATTTTAATTAATTAACGTATTGAATAACTCTACAAACATGTTTTTTTTACATACACACACGCACGCACGCACGCACGCACACGCGCGCACACACACACACATATGTACACAAGTAGTAAAAATTAAACAATGTTTTATTTTATTTTTTCATATTGTGACAATATTGTTTGCATAAATTTTATTTTTATGTTTTTTATATACATATATATATATAAAATGTATATAAAGAAAAAATGGTTATAATGGTTATAACGGTTTTAAACTTTAAAGCAACAGTTCAATTAAAATTCTAAAGAAGCAAATAAAAAAAGACGAGTCGCCAATTCTTTGCGTCACATCGAGAGTCACGTTACCACTTTGATAAAAGCATCACTTTGAAAGCAATTTCCGCAAGAATTTATTACAAGAATAAAAAGATATTTGAAGCAACGAAAGATCGTTAAGCGATCTTGCGAGTTTCAATGAGTGTTGTCTTCTCCGGAATTCTTCGAAACCTCCGAAAGTTACGTCAATAGAAACTGTTGTGCTCTCTTACGAAAATTTATTACTCCCTTCTTCTTGTATGATGGTATATTACTCAGAAACTACGCAGTTTCATTAAAACTTCACGCAGAAGTGAACTTTCAAGATATGATATTACTCAGATGCGGCATTCATCTTCGAAGCTTTTAAAATACATTCTTGCAGCATTTAATATTATTATCGGTGTTATGATATAATGTTGAATATCATATTTTTAAGAATATTCTTAGAATTTAAGGTAAAATTTAAGGCTTGTTCTCTTTTGGAAGTATTAATCATTAATTTAAACATTTTTGCATATTATCTGCAAAGATTAAAACTCGGAATCATAAAAAACTTTTCTTTAATAATATAATTTTTAAATAATTTTTGTTTAACATATGGCTCCACTATTTTCCAATATTTTTTGCTATTTAGATTTAAATTTTTTTTTACAACAGAGAAATGTTTCTGGATATACCAAGTAATCTTTAATTAAACATGAGAAAAAAAATCGTAATAGAATCAGCCAAGAAAATTTGCTTTATAATATTCCTTCCTAAAAATTGCTTTATATGATACTGTATAATATTCTATACAAGAAATACAATAAAAAATGTTTATACATTTTGACAAGGTATATTTTAACAATAAATTTTTATGATTGATTCTCTCCAATCAATTCTATACAAATAGGATATGTATTTGAAGCAATTAGAGGATTTACTCTTGAAATTATCGTTCGAATTTACTCACTAAACATTTGTCGATATTTTATGAAACGTATCCGCGTAATCCGCATAGGATAGAACGCTGATGTTTGGAGCAAGATTTAATAGGCTCGTGGGTATCACCGCGGGGAATGACGTTTCATTTTCCAGCCGGCTCAGTTGATTCGATCATGAAACGTTATTTTACAACACAGCGTAACCCGCTGGCGTGTTTCCGTGATCTCAATGTAACTTCGTGGATTACCCCGCCAAGTCGCGTTTACATTGCGCGTTTACCTTCTAGCTACATCATCCTATTTTCCTGCGAGGCTCATTACTTCTCTTAAGCCCGACTCTCGCGACGTCAGCGGTTTTGCAAACATCGCGGTTCAGATTAGGGGGACAATTTCGAAGCTTAAACGCAGCCCGGTAGCAGCTCATGTGATTACTGCACTTTGCGCCAGATGCATTCGGTTAACCGATTGCAATTAACGGCGGTTTACTGGGCAACAACTGCATTTGAGAACGCCACTTACAGATTGCAATATATGTTGCATAAGAAAGAGAACAAACTACCGAGGTTGCATCAGAGCGATTCTTTGATTTTTCTTACTTTATTCTATTAAATATAAACTTCATTATTTCTGATAACTTCTTGTTGAATAATTACTTGTATTTGATGGCATAATTAATGCTTATTTAACATAATTATAATAAATACGCGCTCTTTCTTGTAAAATATTTTAATTTTATGCATGGGTCAGTAACGAGAAGATATATTTTTAAACGCATATATTTATTTCAAAGAGCAGCAATTATGAGTTTTATTGATTAACTTAAAATTAATTTTTCTCTAACTATAACCTGAAAGAATTATCAGCTTTTGAGTTGTAACCAAATGATGAAAATTTCTCAAAAAATTTTCCAAAGAAAAATCTTCTGTAAAATTGTTAAAATGTGTTTCTTTGAGCTTCCAGATTCTGGGATACTTCTTATGCAACGCATGCATATGCAATTTACGTAATGCACTATGTGACATGAATTTTATACCGACTACTGCTACCAATCCAATTCAAAAAATATCTGTCGAGTAATCGCAAGAATATCCGGTTTTAAGTCAATTCGTGAAATTGTTCAGACATCGCGATGTTCTAATTGCATTGCAATGTCCGATTTATTGCTCGCGTGTATGTATTTTGCGTTGTCACGCAGTACCGCAGCGGAAATGTAGCTGGTCGCGAATTAATTTGCCCAACCCCTCGATGCTTTGCCGGTTTCCTCCTGCAGGTCGACTCTCAATCGCAGAAGCCCGACGTTTCAAATGAGATTCGGTTAAATGTGCGGCTCACGAGGTAATGGACAAATGTCCCAACCGACCAGAAAGAGCTTGCGAGCTAACCCCAAGCTCGCCCCGAATCTCGTAATTACGCTCCGCCAAGTCCACTTTATGTCTTTAAGTCCCTCGGATCATGGCGGATACTTTTGAACGAACCACATAATGATGTCAGGATATTCTGTCTACGGGATCTGAGTTCATACAGTACATTCGTAGAGCATTGTTATAATAACGTCTGATAAGATCAATCGATAATTATGACATAAATATTGTATCATATTTTTTGACAATAACATTAATAATTAATAATTACTATTTTTTAACAATCCTAGTTATTACTAGAAACATTACCATCATTCTCGAATTTTATAATTACTAGGATAAAAATTCGTGATTCACAAATTTTTTTTGTAAAATATATATATCCCCTAAAACTTTCTAGGTCAACATTAAATATGCAATCGATCACTAATCTTTATTTACATAAGATATATGTTTAAATTTAAATACGGTTGCCAAACAGTTTTTGAAAAGTTAGTGAGTTTTACGTTAGAAAGTTTAGATGCCCTTGACGTGTTTGTAACGTTTCAGCAAGTTGGAAACGCGATAGCTTTCTTGACACAAATTAAAATCTGGATTATAATGAATTTCTACTCTAATTTCCTATTTAAGCCAGACGATTTCTGTATAATCATGTAAAGTTTATCGAAAGTATTAAATATTTTTATACCAAATTATTTTACAATTTTATTAATTTTAGCACATATTGGTTATATATAATACATTTAATTTTATCTTTCCAATTTTTCACAGATGATTGCGCACCATCGGCGCGAGCCGAAACATCGGAGCTGGGCAATATCTTAAGTACTCGAAAAGGTACGATGATTCCTGCGGCAAGTAGAAATCTCTCGGGAAAATCGCGAAAAAGATCCGAAAAGAAGTCACAAATGGCCATAGCCGAGAATCGATATTGCGACGCGACGAAGTATCGTAAAAGTTCCCGAAGTTGGAGGATCTTCCTTCACGATGAGTCAGCCGACGAACGGTATCTAGTCGACCTACGAGATCGATGCCTGTAGATTTGAAGCGCATCGCAGCATTTCGGTCTTTAAGAGCGAGCCAAGAAAGAATTTGAAGAAGAGACGACGATGATACGTTCGGTCGTTTGAAAAATCAGTCTCAGCACTCACGCAGAAAACGACGAGAGGAACACCGTATCAACGACAAAAATGAGTTTCTTCAGTTCCCTGCAGGAGTACGTGACGAACAGCGTAGCTAGTTTTAGCCTGAGTCCAAAAAGGTTCTCCTTCAGTCGCGAGGACTCGAAGGGCGATGCCAGTGGGACTGGAAGAAGCAGTTCTACCGGAAGCGTCACCTCGACGACCAATACTAGCACGTCCGCTTCTCAGCAAGCTACGCCACATGGTTTTCCCAAGGTATGTTAGAATGTATTGCAAAATGAACAAAAAATCTTATTAGAATTTTATTATAATTTATTACAATTAGATGATTTATTTTTTAATATATGTTAAATATTATTTTTTTATTATATAGTTTTTATCTTATATAAGATTTCAATTTTTTAATATAAAATAAGAATAGGATGTTACAATTATTTACATTTAAATGACGATTATTTGTATTTTTGAACCATTTTAACTCGTTATTGATAATACAATAATTAAAGCTGGCAGTATATTATTATATTTATTTTTTTATTGTTACTGCAAAAAAATAGATTTAGTGATTATTTACTGATGAATAATTTATTATGAATATCAATAATTCATTGAATTTATTGTATTAGCATTCATTCTATCGTACTCAATTTTTAACAAACTTATTGTTGTTAAAAATATGTTGAAAGTTAAATTTGCCTATTAATTAAATAAATACATGGTTCAAAAATTGCAATTTTACATATATGGTTTTAATGTACAATGTTGCATGCTTAATGTTGCAAATTTATACATTTATACAATTTTGAATTGAAGAAATAACAGAACATATAAATTAATTAAATTATATACGAGATATTACGGCAAAAAGATATCATTTTTGTGCAAATAAAAAAAATTGTTTGAATTACTTTAGTCATTGTGGATGACTAAAATATAATTCGAAAAATATTATTAATGTACGAATATTGTCTGACACGCATTCCAATAATTAAATTATTGTGTGAATGACAAGAATTTGTTAAAATTTTAATAAAATGTAATAATTTTAATTTTTTCAGTTAAACGTATTTTTTATTAGTTTGATGATCGATCAAGTAGTTTCATTACTTGAGACAATATTCATTTTCCTCAATGTGCAGTCAAAAGCCATGCAAATTTTCGGGTAAATAATACGATAAATTTCAATGTAAATCCTAAATCTAATTGCGTGAAACCAAGATTAACTTCTTACGAGGAATACAAGATTGGCCAAAGAGGACGACCGTATTTTTTCTTAATTAAAGAAACCAAGAAAGACGACATTAAAGAGGATGTGTTACGATCCAAGGACAGAGATGCGATCGTTGTTGTCTATTTAGCGGAAAAATCGATTTATCGATTATCGATGTGCACTAGAGGCAGTAATTAACCGCTTGTTACATCGGTGTTAATTTATGCAGACATAAAAAGTTTAATTTTCTCGCGACATTATTTTCCGATATTATCAATATTGGGAAAATTACATTTGCAGCAACATTAAATATGCACCAGGAAAATTTTAACAATTTGAAATTACGATTTCCAACTCCAATCGGAATTTATTAATGTATAATGCATCAACAGGGATATATTTCTCTAATAAAGATAACAGATGTTATTATGCAAACGAATGGAAGCATCATGCTTTCAACGATGAATTATTGTATTGAACGTATAATAATATATAGCTGCAATTTATCTGATATTTAGATCATGTATTATTCATTTAAATAAACGAGCAAATGTGGTTTTATTAAATCTTATATCAATGCGTAAAAAAGATCAATCGATATGAATAAACATTTTTAACGCGGTAGGAATATGTTTATTATAAAAAGGCATTAATTGAATCTATTAAGAAGTAAAATTATTATATTAATGAACATTATAAAAAACATAATAAAATAATTATTAAATTCCAATTTCATTTTTTATAAATACTTTTTATTTAAATTACTTCTTAATATTATATAACTGATTTACGTACAGTATTTATAAGTAATAAATTAAATTTAGTTAAATTGATCCACGTATATTAGATTAATATTAATATCAATATTAATATTATTATTTGATTACATCGATTATTTAGCAAATTAAATAAAATAATATTAAAGTTAAATAATTGTTAAACGCATCTCTATTTCGTACTCACTATTTTCTTTAACTAGCCTTTCCAATTGAGTTTCGCACAGCATCTCCTCAAACTGACAATGAATCGTTTTTCTTTCAGGTTGTGCCACCGCCAGGAACCGTCACGTCATCACACACGCGCTCTCTTTCAGCACGTAGACGCACTCTCGAATGCACTCCAGCTTCGGGATTAACGGTACATCCTGCGACAGGAAGTGGTGCCACATCGCCAAGGCGTGTCGGCTCCTTTCGACGAAGCGGCGGATCCAGCGATCGACCGCCTCTTATGTTCTGCCGTCGTAGACCTTCCTGGCCGGAAGTCGACATTCAGGCCACTTCCGGGTAAGTAACTTGAGTAACGTGCATTTCACAGCGCCAAGAAGTTATCGCACTTCCGATATCAAATATACAGATTGCCATGAATTTAAAAGTAAGTAGAATAAGAGTGATATTCACAATAATATTAACTCATAACTGTCAAAAGTGAAATTATATCAGTTATCTAAATGAAATGATAATTGAATAGTAGAATTAACAAGCATATTAATAAACTTATATTATAAATTAACATTACACACATTAATAATTTACTTGATACTATTATTTCGAAACAGAGTATGTTTAATTGAACAATAA
Organism: Cephalotes varians; assembly: GCA_037157785.1. NCBI lineage: Eukaryota > Metazoa > Arthropoda > Insecta > Hymenoptera > Formicidae > Cephalotes > Cephalotes varians. The sequence continues at coordinate 3,693,833 of JANQDE010000001.1, read as the reverse complement.
ATGATATAATCTTAATAACAATGTATCTAATGTATTCAATTATCAAATTAAATTTATTAAAATTAATTAGGTTATTCTACAGATTATTATTATATTATATTATTTTTCATATTATTAGGAAAATAAACGCGATTATTAAATTAGCAGAATTTATGAAATGAGATATCTCTCGAAATGATGTTTCGAAGCTTATTTTTCGTCGATAAAGCTAATTTTACAATTTTATAAATGTCGTAAGTGGTTGTAGTTGTAAGAATTGATCAATCACACTCGAATGTGAAAAGAATAATTGGTCAACTTCTTACAACTACAATTATTTAGAACTACATTTACGCTATTGTAGAATCAGCTTAACGCACAACATTCTTTACGCACGGAAATAATTTCGTTTGATTATTCGTCGAATCCTCACGGATATTCCAAGATACGCTTCGCACAATTTCAAATGTCTCAATCGGATTTTCAGTAAGACACTGCCTCTGTTGCACGAGCTAACCATTCAACGCTTTAATCCGGTTATGCTAGCACTATGCGCTAAGCTTTCCGGTTAACTACGTTCTCATCCTCCGCTTCTATCGGAGAACGTTTTAGAGCAAGTCGCACGAGACTTTTCGCGACACACACACGCGCGCGCGCGCGCGCGCGCACACACACACACACACACACACACACACACACTCTCTCTCTCTCTCTCTCTCTCTCTCTCTCTCTCTCTCTCTCTTTCAAGAGATTTCCATCACATCTGCAAATTATGACGACGAACTGCAGTCTGGGAAGCGGAAGGGAAGTACAAACAATGGTGGCATTTCCACTGTGGAATTTTGCGTGCACATTGCAGCGAGTGCACTTTTAATAAGGCCGCTGCGATGCATCGCGACCTTTCTCTTAAGCTGCTTCGTTGCATATGCATAAGCGCAGTCGACCATTTAGTGCGAGCTGTTAATCTCCCTTTAAAACCTGTGCCTTCCCTTCTTTTCTCTATCTTGTCAGAGAATAGTCTGTCAACCTGGGTTTCCTCTCGCGTAACATTTTCATACACGGTAAATCTGAGATACTCCAGAGAATTGCAATCGACGCAACGGCATTTTATTACAACAACGCGATGTAAATCGATAAGCTGATGGTAAACGATAACTATACGCTTTTGTATATTAAATATTTTCGCAATGCGTTTAACAGAAATGCATAAAAAATGGTAACATGAATATCAAAGTAACGAACCTTTATTTTAAATGTTTTAGAAACAAATAGGTAATATTATCTCTTTTCTTATTTTATATATATATATATATATTTTCATATATATATTTTTTCCATGTATTTATTAAAACTTTACGTTATTTTAAATTAAATTATAAAATAAATTTTAAATTTTAAATTATATTATAAAACTTTTACAAAGTTAAACAAATATATTTTAGAATACATTTTATTTTAAGTTTTGAGAAGTTTGACAAATTTATTTTACTTTATAACAATTGATTAACACAACTGGATTTATATAAAATGTAATATTCGTAAAAATTAGTAATACAATATATATCATATATATCATATACGATTACACGAATAAAATATTCTCTTATCTCAGCAGGTTTATGATTTATGCAAAGTCTATTATCACGGTTCTTCCGAAGAAGAACAAGTACAAGAATAACAAACATCTTAACTCATTGTCCTTTGAACTTTATACACGACAAACTCTCACGTTTCTACTGCAACAAAGACGCAATAAAGTCGACATGAAGTACAGTCGCGTTCTTTCGTGCAAGTTTGCGTTGTATTCGTTCATGTACCATATTTTCTCAAGACGTATCTACATGCGCCAACATGTTGTACGAATATTAGAGTTGATTTATTTGTTCAAGGAAAACTCGTACTTATGTGGCATTAAATAAAGAAAGAACATTGGTCTATGATACACCGAAACAAATTTATAGACAGTTTTATTTTTATCACGAGATAACTATATATATAATTAAAAAACCAAAAAATTTGTAATATTTTCCAAAAATTATCTTGTCATAAAATTTATAATTAACAACTATTTTTATTAAGTTTAATTAGTATTTTATATCTCGATTTGTAATAAATATTAAAATGTTTGAATATAAAAAATAAACATGCTGCACACACACACACTCACACACAAAATATGTTATAGGATAGATTAATAGATATGATATATAAAAAGGAAAATTGTAGCGTCGTTATTCGATATTGTTGTAAATAAGCAATAAAGGCTATCTGTGTAATTAAAACTCATATGTTCGCATAAAATACTCTGACAGGCTAAGACCTCGTGAAACGTTCCGGGACATTTTTCCGATTTCATTTAGTTTTCAAATAGTTCTTTTTCAAAGCTTTGTGTGATCCAATTTTCATTACTCCAAATTTAATTCATATGAATGTCTCTCATCTTTTTTATAAAGTCGCATATATCAATTGTTTCGCCTGTTTGCGCAATGAATAATTGAAGTTTCACGAATGCACAAAATTAATAAGTCTCACCAAGAGATGAGTTCAGAAGAAGAAAAATTTGATTTATTCGCTTCGATAAATATTCTCGAACGGGCGCGTCAACATGAAAATAACGTTCTCATTGTGTATGCCAAAAAAAATTTCATTTTTCAAAGTGTGGCCGAAGAATAGAACCCGTCTGTCCTAATTCCGAGTACCATCTCATCAAAGAGAAGGGACATATTGAGATCTGGCCATTCAATGACCTCAATTCGTGGAATTGGTAGAAGCCATCGTAATCAAAGGCTGCTATCCTTCCAGCATGACATCCTTTGTACAAGCGTTCTTGAAGCCTGCGATTCCACGAAACTGACTTTAGATCAACAAAAGCTACTCGCCGTTCATCGAATTCCAGAGGCGTTCATCCTGCACGGTGACGAGATGTTCTCATCGATATGCGATTCCAGATCGTATTGCTGCAAGGACGGAAACCAGATAATATTGTACATCCGAAATGAACATAAAAATTAATATCGTGCTTTAACAGTATAATTTCTGTGTGAAAAAATAAACATTCGAGTTATGATTCCTGAATAATAATGGAATCTTTATGGAAGAGCTCGTTGAGTATCAATACGGAACATTTAATGTAATCTCTCGGCAACGAATTATTGTCTCTCTGTTGTGTCAAGCAATGAATTTTACAGCCGATGAATTTCTGCGACATACAAAACTTCCTTGCCTTGATGAAGCCGGAAGCTGTCACAAAGTGATAGATGACGTGTCCTTCCGTAATAGAAGGGATGTCCTCTGAGAGAGTATATCTTACAAGTAGCGAATCTTAACCGAGACGTGCTTTGACAAAGAGATAGAACAGAGATCGCAGAGTGACCTACTTCCGGGAAAAAATGAAGAAGGAACTGGACTTCCTTTTTATGTCCATTTTCAACGTTATTATTTTCCAGCAATTATAGAATACGACAAAAAATAACGTCTTATTAAGAATAATTTTCTTAATTATATTTTATATATAACTGTAAGAAAAGTATTTGACTCATTTTTAAAAGTTATATTTATACCTATTTGAAGATAAATAAAATTTTTAGCTTATCATTGACATATAAAAATCATTATAAAATCATTATGCTAACAATTGATTGTCATTGGATTAAAAAACAACACTATGCTGGTTCAATCACTTGCTAGTTACTTCTCAGATTATTCTAACGGAGAATCGCTTTAGATAAAATAGCGACGTCCCCCAGCGAGACATCTCACTTGAGACTAGCAAATGAAGTTAGACACAGCAGGTGTAACTTAATCAACGTTGATGACGTTGACGAGGAGCTCGCATAAAGGAAGGAAATAAACAATGGAAAGTTCATTACTTTGTAATGGAGGATGACACCACTCCCGTTTTGGTGACATAACATTGTTGCGTTCCTTGCTTACTTGAGAAACTTTCTTCGAAACATGGAAGTACAAGACATGCATTATAACGTACGGGAAACATATGACAGTGTCAGTACCTTGTTTCACATGCATTTCATCTTTCTTTGACAAGAATTTAATTTACTTAGCAAAATTATTGAACCAATATTATATTTAATTGCGCATGCAGGAAGTATTCCATGTTGCAAGAGTCTTCATGTTCTTCGCTTTATTAATTTTATTTTTTCAGACAGTTGGATCCTGTTATATTAATTATAAGTTCATATTTGACATTTATTACATTTTTGTATTTCATATCGGTAAGCAAAATCTGAAAATAAAAAAATTCTTTCTTTCTTTCTTTAAAATGTATTAAAAGGATATATTAAGGAATATCTTAAAAGAATATATTAAAAGAATCTACATTCTTGATCCCAATATAACTATCTCGAATAAAAAATAAATAAATGTACATGTCTAATCTAATGCAAATTTTTAGTTTTATTATGATATCAATGATGGAAATCGAATAATTATAATGATTGTTTCAATATTATTTTATTTATGTAACTTATAAAATTTATTCATAAAATAAGTTTCGTTAATTATAAAGATTCGTGTCTTACGTTTTTAAATACTTTGATAATATTTTGTTTTTAAATGCTTTGATAATATTTTGAATTTGAAAATGTTAAAGCTTTATATCTTGACTAGATATGTTTTTTGCAGAATATTTAAATTCTTTTCTTCAATCATAGAATATTTGTGGTTTGCCCTTTTACTTGAAAGTATCATTTGGTAGCTTTTAGTTAATAAAACTCGCGATAGAACTAAATTTATCGGAGTATTCGCATACTTGAAAATATCCGAGGAAACAACGAAAAAAAATAACAAATCAGTTTGAGCGAATTCAGGCGTAACGGAGGGTGCTGTGCAAATCGAAATAGTTTTCTCCACGATGATCGTATCGTTGTGATACAAAGAGAATATGCGCTCAAGGATAAATCTACTTATTATTGAAGAGAATATTGTTCTTTACTATGACAACGTCTGACATTTTCTTAAGAAGGACTTGTTCTTTAAAGAAGGTCACGGAAATAAAGTTTACTTATTAAGTTTTTTTATACAGCCTGAATTGATGTAATTTAAATGAATATTTTGGATTTTAATAGAAAGATTTTAACTTTAGAAACTTTTTAATAGGATCTAAACTGCCAATATTTGTTCATTTTACAAGAATTATTGTGCGATTGTAAGATTTGAGATACTTATACGAAAATCTTTTTTCCATAGAAATTATTTAATTATTTCTTACTGCAAAAAATTTCTAAGATTCTAACGAATAAATTTTTGTTTTCTTTGATTAATATTAAATAAAAAATAAACAAACAAACAGAAATTTGTATAAATATTATAATTGTTTAAATAATTTCTACATTTTGTATTGTTTAAATATTAAATAACTGTAATAAAATTTATATAATTTTTTAGGTATAATAAATGTATTAGTAATTTAAAGTTAAACTATTTTAAGTTTATGCTTTTAATACACAAAGATATCAGCAACAGAAACCTGTTTTCTAAGCAAGATTTAACTGAATCATCTCTAGTGATAATTTTGCCATTTCAGAGAGTTTTCGATATAAAATGATAGGATTTTGAAGAAAGACTGAAAATTTACAAAATTTATAAAAGTATCGATGCACGATGTTTTTTTGCAGAAGTAAGCCTGTGTCTATCGCTTTTCTATTCGCTACTCGATCGTAAACAAGCTTGTAAACATCTCTACTGGAAATCGAGCTTTATCTAATTGTGCTCGAGTTGTACGTTTATCGATTCGTTCGAGAACACAGGTGTACGTAGGCTGATACAACGTGCCTCTCGCTCTATCGACAATTTCTTGCATCAACTGTTCGATTAGCCTGACATTTCAATTGATGTTACGTTAGATGTGCCAATTAATTGTTTACGTTATCCTTCATTATTAATTTCTTTTTCATGCTTGAGGAATTTTGAAAGAGCACGTATAATTTTCTTCCGAAAAATGTGTTCGAAATAAAATCTACATAATTATATTTTTAATATGAAATGAACATATTGAAATGTTCGTTGACATACATTCCATTATTATAATAGCAGAATAGCAGTCGTACAATGCTTTTTATCCTTAATCAATATAGAGAGCATTAATGACAAATCACCGCGGGAAACTAATTTTCGACAATATGCAAATAACATCCAATTAATATTGTTAAATGTTACGCAATGAGCGGATCGTGATATGTCAAGGATCTCATCGCTCCGCAAATTGCCAGTTACATCTTCTGATATCAATATTGATAATACGACGCATATTACTGCTTTATTAGACGTCGCTCGTGCGACGATTGCTCTGGCAAAACTTTCTCCTTCCTTTTTGCTAAAAATATTCAACACGATACACATTCTGAATTCGGCAAACATATCTGGAGCGTAATAACATATTCTAGGAACGAACAAACATAAATGCCACAAAGGAGCGTCTGAGGAATGCTCTTACGTATTCTTCTCTTGTGTACGCTTTGGAATAGAATGTCACATTTTGTCATGTAGAAACATCGAGTCTCACATGATCGCATTTCCCTAACTTCGTTTTACGTTTATCTTTGCTGTCCGGTTTCCTGCTACTTCTGTTTTGTAGAAACCGTCTTGCTCTTGATAATGCATTGTCCGAATTGGCAGCACGAGTCAATTCGTATCTTATTGTATTGTACTCCGAAGCAATTGGATGGAATTTTCAAGAGAATCTTTATTGAATTTACTGCTACATCGTTTATTGCTACCCAATGGTCTTCGTTACTATAGTAGAAGTTTTCAAACGGCGCTTTAGTATTTTCAAGCTGGCGTATCGCACAGCAATATCGCTGCTTTTTTAATTTACAATTTAGAGTCGCGACGTGATACGAATTTCGCACGCAATATATCACCGCCAATTTTTATCAGTCACCTAATCTTTCAAACTCGCAACAAAATCTTCAAAATTGGCTACTATCGTGTCATTTTAAAGAAAATACTGTTGTTTACAATTGGATATAAATCTAATTTTATTTTTTCTCAAATAAATTTTTTCAATTATTTTTATTTAATCTTCTTTTTTTGTGTAAATAATTTTATATACTTATATAATTATATGTAATTTTATATAAAAATAACTAAAAATACTTTTTATAAATAAATTTAACAGTTTTAAATACAAATAAAATAAAATTTTTGAAAAAGTAAGAAAATGACAAAAAGTAAAGGAAATATTAGCTTAAATGTATAAATATATAAGTTATTTAATAATATAAATAATAAATAGTAGAATAGAAATAATACTAGCAATAGATAAAAAATTTAGAAAACTGATAAAGATATATTTTATTTGGAAATAATTAATTAATTTAGGCTAACTCAGACCTTGTTAACAGTTTTTTGCGTTTAAGATATACAGACCTGAAATAGTATAATAAGAAAGCTGTGTTATAAATTTTACAAGCAATGTTATAAATTTTATTGCTTTTGTTGAAGATTCCGACAAGCCAAAAAAATATTGTCTATATGTTATGATCAATTATTCGAAGGGTTGCTCGTAAATCACCAAAAACTCAAGAAAAATAAAGATAGATACGAATGGGACTTGTTCCCATACGTATTAAAAGTTTTAGCACTTTTTCTCATTGTCTAGCAAGAGTATCGACGTACTAAAAGTCCGAGAAAAACAATGAAGATTTTCTCCACAAAATGTTTACACATAATAGTATATTTTTATTTTTGTGTCTTCAAATTTAATATTTTTAAATTCTTTAAATTTTTTTGTTAAATTTTTTGAACAATTTTGGAAATATTTAAAGTCTTAATTAAAATTAAATATTCATGAATTACATTTTTAAATTTTTGCATCTTTAGTTTACAATAAGTTTTTAATCTTCGAATTTCTTGTGCTAAAATAATTTAAACAATTATGATTTTAAATCGCTGATCTCTCGACGAAACCTGAAAACCTTGAACTATTACGAGAGAAAGCTACTATATATGCCAATGTGCGTCGAAGCTCTTAATGGACTCGCCACTTATTTTCTGCATCACAATTTCTGATCGATATTCGTTTATATGAACGTCACTCTTTAACTCGCGTCATATAACTATGGGACAAGGTAAATAGAAAGAGGCACAGTCGTAGCGGAGTTGCGAATGAAATTACAAAAGGGAAGTAAAACGGCAAATAGCCGGCGGGCGTTCGTAAAAGTGGAAAACGCCTGAAAATGCTCCGTAACGGGAGCACGGCGACGACCGAAAATAGCCATCGCGATCCTGAAATGACGAATTAAGTTCGGGGCGCGGTCACCAACGGTATCGCATAAAAAACTTTATGAAAACGTTTCTAAGTTGACCACCATGCTTTCATCATGGGTTTATTGCTTATATCACAATCTCTTGAATTATGTACACAAAGAACGTTCTCGTAGAGCTATTGTAATCCCAGCGAAAAACACTCCGATACGAAAATCCATTTTGTCGATAAAATGGAGTGTTACGATCCTCGAAAACAAGATGAGTTCTGCAACTTCATTATCTTCCCAGACGGTTTTTTCATCAAATGTAGATCGTTTCAGCAAGATACTTACACGCTTATTTTGACAGTGAAATTGGGATGGATATTTTATATAAATATCTCAGTTTTTTAAGAGAAAAGTGCCCTCGTCGTTTATGGCATATTCGAGCCATTCATTCAAAAATTTATTTGTGTTAATAATAAGTAGCCATATTACGTAATAGTATGCGTAATAATTAATACGCAATAATTGGAGAAGAAGATGTATTTCTATCAATAAATTTATTTTAAAAATAATTAATATACATATCATACAATCACATATCTGTAAAATTATAAAGTATTTAATAGATAAGATTTATCTCATAAAGTTTTCCATAAAATTCTTTATAAAATTTTTTAAAGATCTCTCTTCCGCAGATATTTTTCGTCCCCAAAGCAACATACTTATTACTTATATCATATTTATTACGATGCGATATCTTGACATTCGATGTCCAAAAGCCTAACGACATCAAGTCAGCGAATATCCTTACTTCATGCGTTGTGAAAATTGCAAATAATGTTTCGAGATGCATAACGCATCTCGCAGGGAATACATTTCCGAAGTTGAGCCGCGGATTCCCGGATGTTGACTCCATTCGAAGAGTTTCACGCGACGGTCTCGCGAAAATGATGCGGAAAAAGAATCAGCGAAACTCGATGCTTATCGATTTCATATTTATCTTGTTTCTCCAGCTTATTATTTCTGAGTTACATTCTAATGCGAGGCCGTGACGCATATAGTTTCAAAAATATGTTGGGAATGCTACAAGAGTTTTCGTAACTATAATTTAAAATTAAAATGTGTCATTAATAAACAATTTTAAATACTTTTTGTTCAAACACGATTGCGATGGTCCGAGAGCTGTCAAGCTGCTATTGTTAAAAGGCTCTTCAGAGACGAAGCTGTTGTTGGCGATTAGTGTTGGAAACTACGTTGCCAGCAACGTGCCAATGAAGGGTGCTCGAGATTGTCAAGGAGCGTTGCGACGGTCCTAAGTGCAACATAATGGACGGCCACCACTATTTACAGATCGTTATGATGGGTCAAATTCTCCTTAAACATATGCTTACACAGGATGCTCAATAACGATCACATTTGATGAATAGAAAAATTTCTTTTATCTATTAGAACAAAAATAGCTTTTTTTAATAAAGATATCGAAGTATCATCATTATTTCAAAGTCTTTACAATGAAAATGAATAATGAAAAAGAAGAAATTATGACGAATTAAATCTTAAGGATGCAAAAAATTAAATTATTTTGTTGATTTAATGTAAAGAGAGATTTAAAGAGAGATATAAAAATGTAATACTTTAACATGATGGAAGCATTTTATCATATTTTATAAAAGTGAATTAATTCTTTTCACTTTTTTTTATAATCGTAAATGAAAGACTCAAGTACATTTAATAAAATTGGTTTCTTAAAAAATCAAAAATTTTTTAATAAAAATTAATAATTTTGAAAATATCATATTATACAAATCTATCTATTAAATTGACACAAGATTCTGTATAAATATTTATATAGATATTTATAAATAGTATATATTTCTTAATTTATCCTGTCATCAACAATTATGACAAGGTATATAAACTACATACTTTATTTTTTATAAAAAATTAATGTCGACCTACGCGATGTATTCAGTAGGAAAATTACAAACATTTTATATATTAAGGATAATCGACAATACAAACGTTACTTTCTACCACCGTAAAATATTTATCGCGAATAAAGTTTCAGAAGGCTCGGTCCTTCTTTGAGCGAACCATTCCGAGGGCAAGTTCAGTCGATCTCATCTCGCGGCAGGCAGGAATCTTAACTGAGTGAGTCGAGTTTCTCAAAGAGTATTAGCGGAGATACTAATTTTATTCCGCGCTAATTTCTTCACCGGGCAATTAAGATTATGAGATGTCGCCGTCCTCAATGATTCTTCGATAAAAGGTAAGAGTCAAAAAGTATTTCGACGACGCGAAGAGATTATGATTTTAATTGAGATTAAATCAGGGATAATGTCCGTGAATAAATATTCTCACAGTTGAGTTATAAACTTTAATTAAATTTTTTCTTTTACGTTCATAGAATTTTAGGATTAATTGTTATTAACAAAACGGGAATTTTAACAATGCTTAGTATATACGAAAAGAATTTATTAAAAACGATTTTATTAAAAAATTTAAAAATGTAGCTAGATATAGATCTGAAAATAATTTTCTTGGATCATTAAAATAATTATAAGGAAACTTATTAAAAAACTCAAGCATGATGAACAATATTGTAGAAAGTTTTGATGACATTTTAGCAACCAATTTAACCTATTATTATTTTGATAGTCTAATAAAATTATTTTTATATCTGTATCTAGCTAAATCTTTAGATACAGCAAAACCGTTTTTTTGTGTAATACTTTATTTGTGATGTGATTTGAAATAATAAAATAATCTAAAGAGTAAGAGTATAAGAGTCTTATGAATCAAAAATCTGAAAAAAATAACTATGAATTTAAGACGTTCGTCAAGGAACTGAGCATCATATTATGATATACATTGTAATTTTAAAACTCTAGTAAAAATTAAAATGTTGAAAGAACTTTAAAGAACTAAGAAAAATCAAGGTATGACCTGGGGCGACTGCGTCATTGATGATGAATTTTAAAATCCTAAATTTTAAAATTCTGGAAAAAATTTAAAAATTTTATGATTCAAATATTTAAGTTGCTAAGAACTTCTTGTAAAAACTGATTTTGATAATTAAGTGCCACTGGTATATTATTTTATTAATAACCACATTTATATCACTTTATTTATAATTAGAATTATAATTGCAGTGGAATTCTTTAATGTTCCTAGCTTGCATTGCTTAATTAGTATGGAATAGCGACTGTGTAAGCACTTAGAGTGATCCCGTGTAAAAGAGAGTCAACAAGTGTTGCGCTTGTGTCCGTGGTAGAGCATAAAAGCGCGTATACCATGCTTAGGAAAATATCGGAGAGAAAAGAACAGCATCTACCTACATGATACTTTACAGCGTCCTGTTTCACGCTCGTTGCATTACACGTGGAGTCTTTCTCCAAAAGGTTTTACTCAGTTTTGATCCCTGAGGTCTCCGTGGCAGCAATCGTGCCATTGAACAATGATTTTCTTTTATTTTATAGATGTGTATCTATTTGACGTATGATTCTTGTAACATTTTATCAAAATTAAGTGATTTCTAATTTTATTATTAAACAAATACATAATATATTAATATTTTCTATTATATATGGATTTGAATAAAATTCAGACTCTAAAAATTAAAAGCAAGATTTTACGTCGTACAAATGTGTAAAATCTATTTTAAAAAATGTGTCACGATTAATTAATATATAATATCTTTTAATAGTTGAGCTGGAAAATACAAATACAAAAAAATCACTGTACATATTTTAATTAAAATTAGAAGATTGCAGCTTTGAAAAAGTAAAGTAATAAAGTATAAATGAATAATTGTTTTTTTAATAATCAATAATATTTATTAATTGAATGATGTTATTTGAGATGTATTGGAAACAAGATAGTGAGCGATTAAAAATCGATTATTCTTCATCTTTCCTATTTCACGTTATCAATCTTGCAGAAGAACATTTAATGTATCATCATGTGCCGCTCCATTGCATTACAGTAGTAAGATAAAAGTATGAGATATGATGAGAAATAAAATGCAATCGAAGCGAACCATGCGCTGTCAGCGTTCTAAAGATAAGCACGGTTCCTTTTATGACCGCATTTTTTTGTTGGTAAAAGTAACATAAACCGTCTCTAGTACACCAATAAAAGAGTCAGTTACTTACGCGGAGCGTTTTCGCAACATCCTACAATGCAGTAGCAAGAGAACTGCAGAATGCAATAGCGAGAATTTCTTAGATCATCGAGCACAGCGAATCACACCTTTTTCACGCTTCGCAAATCTATGTTACAAGAGCATTGCTGTATTGTTACACATTTTGTATATATATGTTCGTAATTTATGAAAAAGAAAAATGAAAGCTTCAATGATCTTCATGATTATTGTCACTATATTAAAAAGATCGATTATTATACTCAGAATAAGACATTATAGAAAATTAAAATTATTTTATGAAGGAATAATTTCTAAATTACAATTATAATTTATTTTGCGTGATATATTTGTAATAATATTATTATCAAGTTTTTTATAATTAAAATTTGCTATAAAAAAACCTTTCATATACGGTTTTTCTTTGACGCTGTTTGTCTCTTAATTTGTATATTATTAATTAAATAATTTGTATTATTTATGATATATCTTTAAAGAATCTATTTTTCTATTTATATAGATAAATTTTAATTAGAAAGTCTTTCAGTGACATTTAATTATACTTAGATCCTCATAATTTGGAAGAATTAAAATAACACAAATATATAAGCTATTTTCATTATATATTTAAGATTATATATTTATATTATATATAATTATTTACTGTATGTAGAGAGACTAGTTTAGATTGTCGAACTCGTGTGCGAAGATACAAACGCGATATTTCACCCTTATATGGATACAAACGATGAGCGAGAAGTTACATTAGCAAAGCCGATCGTATGGCTTTCACCGCGGGACGCGAATGGCCGGCGCCGATATGATGCAATGCCGCACGTCGTCGTCATTGTTCATCAACGTGATACACACAGTGCCCTGATCGATGTCGACCACCAGCGGCTCACCCCGCGGGAAACGAAAATATAGCTGCCCTAATGGAGGTAATAGTACGTGGACGAGAAACGGTCTTAAGAAATATGGCAGCACATCAAGTCGCCGAGATAAAAGGCTAAAACTTATACGAGGGCAACGTCCGAGAAACGTGATCCTTCAGCGTCCTGAATTTTCGTGTTACCTCTGCTGAATTTCCATTTTCGAGATAAAATCCTGCCAAGAAAGGTCCTCTATCAGCAGTATCACAATAGATTACCTGATTCAGAGAAACTCCTCTTGAAAGAAGTTCGTGTGAACAGATGTTTGATGATAAAAATCCTTTCGTAACGAGAGGATTTTTATATAAAAAAATAGATACTTTGAAGCACACAACTTGTTACTTTATTGCAAATCATCAATTTAGGGTTGATATGTGTATAACTTCGAGAAATACTTTGATATCTTGACCTTTCAATATTTGTCGTAGTATGTTCTTGAATTTATGCTTTAAAATTGTAAACTTCTCAAAATCAGAATGAACAATTGTAACAGATTATTGAACAATTAGATTCTAAAATATTTTAACGATGAGATCTCTAATTTTATTAAGGCCGCGGTCCGATTCATGCTCAGAGCGCTTAAATATCATTTCATTCTTATTGTTTATCAAATAGTAAACAAAGACAAACGATGCTTGTAAGCGCTTTGAGCGCGAATCGGACCGCGATCTAATACGTACATTTTAGAACTTTAAAATCTTTATTTTTATTCCTCAACACAAAGTAGTCTTATCACATAAATGATCTCTCAATATTTGCGAACGTCCTAAGCAATTTTTTTAAATAAGTGGAATCATGTTATCTCAATCTTTACCAGACCGTCGCTGATAAAACTTTACATTACGTTGGTGAGGAAACAAATTTTATTTTTATAGCGTCACTGAGAAAAAGTTTCCGCGCTTTCAAAATGAGACTTCTATTTCCCCAGCAGGATAGTTAGGCTCGATAAAATGTGCGAAGTTTCGCGACAGCTTGCCACGATTCTCAGAAGTTGTCCAGGTAGAACGATCAAGGTCCCTCAAGATACTTTTAATATCTCGACGAGGGTAAGCTCGTAGTCGCGGTTGCATGTCACGGTCGAAATTTTTCTTCTTTTTTCTCCGAGGTTAAATGAAGGGTAGAAAATTGGGACTCGCAAGAGGAAGTACAGGCAGATGTAAGAGCAGATATTAGATCCATCAATAGGGAGGATTCGATAAAAATGAGTGAAGAGGTGACCGAATTAAAAGAGCAAATAAGACACCGAGAAAAAAGATAAGATATCGAAAATTTTGTTTTTGACAGAAGTAGAAAAGATGCCACCGGGTAGATCTATTAACAAAATTTCGAAAAGCCCCGTAGCGCTGCTCGATAGAAATGCGCGATAAAGCTTTCAGTGTGCAAGAGAGCCAATCACGGTCGAAGTTTTCTCTTTTAACTTCCTTCTATCTTGTCAAAGAAAAGTTGTTCAATTTATTTCTAATAAATTACCTTTTTATATCTAATATTTTTATACTAGCACGTTTATTTGTAAAAAAAGAATACTATTTAGATAGCTAGTTCTTTGTCATTAAAACACGAAACATATAAAGTTAAAAAAATTTTTTAACTTTAAATGTTAGTGCACTTGTTAATTAATTATTAAAATCATAAAAGAGATTCTGATATTTTGAAAATCGTTATATTCTTTGTAATTTTTCTGTATATTTTATACAGTAAATAATCATAACAATTCACACACATATAAAATTATACATTTTTTTTTATTAATGTATTTTTATTATAAAAAATTAGTAGCGAAAATATTATCACCAATATTATCGCTAATAATATTATCATTAAAATTAAAAATAATAATATATTGTACACAAATTTATAAGAAAATTTATAAGAAAATTGACAAGGTTGAGGTGAAAGATGAGGTACACTGTACAATTTTCTTTGTAATTTAGTTCCAACCTTGAGATGAGTTATATATCGTCAATAGTTGAATCCTCGAGAGAACTAAAGTGCAGACGATGCAGTTGCAGTTTTTAATCTTATTCACACTATATGCTTTTTCTCGAGAAAAACGCTCTTTCATGAATATCTTGATAACGTCTTAGATTCCATAAAAGACTTTGTGGATTAAAGGAAGGGCATTCATAGAAACGGAATATCAGCTATCTAACATTGGTTGTTTGTCGCTACCACTTAATTCGATCCTGAAAGTATAAGCTGATGAAAAGAAAGAGATCCTAATAGATATTTATGATTGAAATATTAAGATGATTATAAAATTTGATATATATATTTGTTTGAAAACATCTCCGAAGCTAATACTTTATTAACTGATCCTTTACTAATGCTATAAATGTACAATAAAATTATGAACATGATTTGAAATGAAAGTTATGAACGTGGCATAAAATATATTATAAAATACAAAACATTTATACAAATCAAATATATGTGCGTGTGTGTGTTTTTATACATACACATATATATATGTATATATTGAGCTTGGATATAAATTCTTTGGACAGAAATATGTTTTATGTTTTGCTCGCAAAATGTAAATGTTTGCGTAAACAATCAAGCAGAAATCAAGAATTTGCACGTTCCAGTTATTATTTCTAATTGATTCATGCAATTGTCTGTACGCTTTATCGTTCACGAGAGACTAATCCAATGTGTGTTTTATTATTTTAAAACGATTCATGTTAACTCGTCGAATAATACGTCGATACGAAGTGATACTTTTTTTCAATAATCTGCAAAAGATTGCAGGAAACGAAATGCGTCGTTATGGAAAACTCCTAACAGAACTCACAGCAAACGTGGACTTAATACTTTGCAAAAATTATTTGCTGAAAGTTTATTCATTTCCCACAAACCGCTAATTGCTTAACAAAAAAATTTGTCGAACGTCACGTTTCTCTGTATGTATTAGTTCACTTTTCTATCCATTATTTGTCCATATTTTTATTATTTTACGCGATGTGAAAATTACGTTACTTGTAAAAAAAAATAACGCAGCGAATACACGTAGATTACAAGCCCTTGTTTCGCATCACAGTCACCCATATTGCAGTTAATCATCAGCTCTTTTCATCCTTCGCTCTATTTTTCAGATATTCTCGGAGATTGTAAAATTAAAATTAATTTAAGAAACTAAAAATTAATTTTTAATGTTTATCCAACCGGTTGGTTCGTCTCGAGTATCATTAAGTATTACTTTTTCATCAATTGAACCAAGATCTAATTTGAAGGACAAAAGAGACAGGATTAAATCCGATTTCAGAACCGCCCACGATATAAAGGAACGTCATCCATGGCAAAAGGTACATATGCACGTCAGGAGCTTAAAACCGCCCCCGATGGCCTCTCGAGATACGCAAGGGCCGTTTATTAATACCGTATCCGTCGGAATATACGGCCCTACTGCTTTGTATAAATTAGCGCAGTGGGGCGCGCTTAACAAGCTCTGGACGAGGTGGCGCGCTCCTGAAATACGATATCGGAGCGTCCACTATAACGAGGACATGTGCCCACTTATTTCCTCTCTTGTCAGTGGATCCGACTCCACACGGACAAGGTCAAGACTGTATTAGAAGTGAGAGATTATACGCCTTAGGCACATTCCATTTAATCCGCCGTATCTCCGCTACTAACAGTATCATCGCAACCTACGAAATCCAAATATTAACATTTAAGAGCTACAAAAAGAATTATTATCTTTATTCTTTTTAATTTATGATATTATTTTTATTTATTATTATTTTGATTTATAATAATACAAAAAATTTTTTAATTTTTGAAATTTTTCAAATTTGTAAAATTAGAAATTTGTAAATTTCTGTAACTGTAAATAACGAGATTTGAAAATTGTGCACTGTGTTTCAAAGTAGATTCTATTAGATTCTATTTATATATCTATGCGAATTCTTGAAGGTAAACAAGTCACCAATTACTCTTTATTCAAGAAGATGATATTACCTATTTTGCAATGGATTTCAATTATTTGTACTCACTGTTATTTTCAATGCGTAGATTTTTTTTTATATTAATAGAATCCTGTGCGCGAAAAGATAAAAGTAAAATTAAAATTAATATCAAAGACATTTTATATTAATGACATATTTTAATCAAGGAGTCAGATTCCGTCCAACTATTTTAAAAGTTTAATTTTCCAAAAAAAAAAATAATAATATTCGCACAAATCCCCCTTGAGAATCTATTGAGATCTGAATAAAAAGAGACCTCAACAATAAAGATACCCAAGAACAACGCATTTCGTTTGAATGTACAATTCTGAGGCTTTAAAAGAATCCCTGTAGAGAGAGAGAGACGATGTAAAATATTCACGCTCTTTTAAGAGGTGAATCCTGGGGAACAGAATATCTTTCCTAAGCGGACGCCTATTTTAACGCTTTACGATCAAGCAAAAATAGCGCTTTCGCATGTATTCATTAAGAAAATCCTGATTTAGTATAAAGGTGTTAAGATGAAGGAGAACAGATTCAAAGTTAATGCTTTCGTTTAATGTATATATCTAAATAAATGTATTTTTTTCGTACACGAATAATGTATGAACTATGCAAATTACTTACATTAATAACTTGTAAAATTTATTTTAAACAAAAGATTGTTTTTAAAATCATTTACATAAATTTAAAAATTTGACATATTTGTGCTTTGTACAATTCATATTTATCAATTTAACGCTTTATTTATAATTTAATGCTAAAAGATGTAATTTATTAATTTCTCGTATTGTATTGAATAATTTGTTTTAACTAACCATAAAAAATATTAACTCAATAACTTGTATTTTGAAGAATTTTTATTCTACACAGCTTTGCAATAATAAATTATTTATAAAATTATATAACATAGTGTATAATTAATCAATTTACGTCTGACTATTTTTCCACTCGAGATCGATAAATTATAGCACTAATGATATACAGAAATGTTCGTACAATTAATTTTATTTTAAATATAGCATTTAGTGTGCTGTTAAGTATCTTATCACTTCAGTTTCAGTCTTCTTATCGCCACGTAATTGATCTGAAGAAAACGACAAAGCATAATTTTGCAATAAGCACTAAAGAAAAGTCATTAAATAACAATTAAACAAATGAGTCTGTAAATAGATACAATCTTGGAAATATCGTGAGACACGTAAAGTTTAATTACCACGATTCCTAACTTAAATTTATTTTGATAACAAGGAAAAAAAAAGACATGGCAAAAATAAGTTAGCCATTAAATAAAAAATTTTGACAATTCAGATAATTTTTCAAAAAAATTGGTACAATTTTTTATAGATATTAATCAAACAGAGACATTAATCACATGGCAATCCATTAATTCATCATTAATCAAAATTGGATAGATGTATGATTACCTATATCAGTTACATTATTAGATATACATCACTACAATTGAGATTGATAGTTGTCATCATGTCAAGATATCAATTAGAATTATCGGATATTGGAAACGAGAGGAAACAGTGAAATAGATTATTACTTGATTCCGAAGAGACTTTGCTTTAATGTATATTTAATATTTATAAATTTAGCGTTATTTAACTACTTTATTTTATAGATTATCGATAAAAAAAAATTAATATAACCGGCAATTATATAGATAAATAATAATAATAATGAAAAAGTAATATCAATAGTAATATCAATCTATTCTTAATTTTAATATCAATAGATTATAGATTATTTTAATTTTTCTAGAAATTAAAAAGGGCAAAAGATACAAATCTGAACAATAAGTAAAGAAAAAAATGAAATAAAAATAAAAAATGTATAATAGCAAATTAAGAAAATTGCTTGTGTTTCTTTCTTTAATTAAAGGATCGTAATTTATAAAACGAATCTTTGAAAGTCGAGTGCTGAAGGTCCGACGGGAAGTCAACGCTGATCAAATTACAATTCATAGCGTAGCCAACATGCTCTCGACTTTAGAATGATGATGAGAAGAATGTCGTCGGTGCGCTTTTGGTTTCCATTACGAGGATGCTTGTGTTCCTCCGCAGCATTTTTTCCTCCTCGAACAACTCTCTTTACGCGCGTTTACCCGACCCCTTGTAAAAAAGTCACGTTGACGGTATTATTGTTCCCGCTGTTTCTTCGCGACGACATGCTTTTGCGCTCCCGATTTAGCTACCGCATCCGCCACTTTACCATGACCTTATATTTCTGACAGTAAAAGAAATTCTACAAGAAAAAAAAAATTACAAAGATCGCAAATTTTACAAGTAGAACAAACAGAAACATTATACATATAATCACATGGCAATCCATTAATCCATTATTAATTAATATTAAAATTAGAGAGATTACCTGCATCAATTACATTATTAGATATACATCACTCTAATTGAGAGATTGATAGTTGTCATCATATCACGAGTCAAGATATCACAATTAGAGTTATCGGATATTGGAAACGAAAGGAAACACGAGAAATTACCACTGAAATACGAGATTATTACTTGATCCGAATAGACTTTGCTTTAATATATATTTAATGTTTATAAATTTCGTTTAGCGCTATGGATTTTTAGTTTATAAATTATCTATAAAAATTAGAAATATTTAATAGTTACTATAAAAAAGTTAGTTGTAAATGTATTACAAATTTATTTAACTTTAAAACACAGAGCTTTCTATGTAATATTTCTTTCAATTTTATTCTAAAAATAAAGTTATTATTATGAGATAAAGAATTTTTAATGTAGCATAAATATAACATTCTGGAGAAATTAATACGCCTGCTTCCAGTTAGTGGAAATCGAATAGATGTTTATTGATTCGTGCGTTTGCTTTTCAATTGAGATTATATGCACGTGTGATTTCTCAGAAAAATATTTGCTGTAGGGTTGACAAGAGTAATCGAATTACTACGCTTCACTTGCATGTGCGAGTTATATAATCCTTTATTACGTAATAATTACAGAAATGGAAATAAAATTGCACACTTTTTCACATGATAATTAAGCATCATAATTAAGCCGCAATGCAAATCGAATCATCTAAATGCACTGCGGAATCACTTATTTAATTAAAAATTAAATTAACGAGAGGACAGGCCCATAACGTCCTCGCTTTTTGATCATAAAGACATCATTAAAATGTAAAATGCCAAAGTCGCTGGAGTTATTAATACGTCAATTCACGAATTATGCAAGTCGTAAAAGGGAGCACCGACATGCATTATGTAAATGACGCACAGTTCAAGTTCTAAGCTGTATTTTATGCACGAAGCATTTTTCATTGCTGGTTTTCTTGCATGCCATCTTACAGTCTGACAATACAGATTTTGCCAGAATTTTTCACTCAAATCTCGACGATAACTCTCAAATTTTTTTCAGTACGGTAAAATTGAAAAACAAAATCTAAAAATTTTTTATTTTATATATATATATATAAGCAAACAAAAGTTAATGAAAAAGAAAATATAAAAATTGTCAATATATTTTACGTTTCTAAACTGAATGTTTCTAGTGATTGTATTATATAAAATTGTAATAAATTTCAAGTAACACACACAAATTTGTGCAGCAATAACAAATTTATTTGATCTCTGCTCTACATCGTGCAAATCAACGTTCAACAGCAAAGCACGGACTCCGTATGCCACGAATTTAATTCGAACGATCATGCACAGAGTGTTCCTGTGATACCTATCAAGGCAACCAAGATCTCTATCATCTTAGAACAATTATAGGTTTGCGCCATCATGTTGTTTAACAACCTCTCTCTGTGTTTTCGTGGCCATTCCAATAATCGAGCTCACGTTAATGAGAAAAAGTTACTTCTCGGCAAAGGCGAAAGACGTGACTTGCTAGTAGTCAAAATGACGTAAAAAATTATTATGCTATTTTTCTATCTGCTCCTTGACACTGGAATATTATTAATATGTCAATACTCAAATTATCGCTAACATATGCGTACATGTACAATATACATATATGTTTGTTTAAGAAATTATAGATAGTAAGTAAATCTGTGAACACAAGATTGACTGAATTATAATTTTATCATTACAAATTACAATCTCATATCGAATTAAGATATTTGTATATATGGAAATCTAAATTAGACGAAAAGAATTAAAGAATATAAATATTATTTACGACAAACAACAGATAATCAAATATCGTTGGATAAATAATTGTATGAGATATCGAATTTAATATTCGAAAACCTTGCTTGTTTGCGTGTTATTTTGCACTCGACATGCACACGTCATGTTAAAATTCCAACGCAGAGAAAGAGAAAGAGAAAAAGGGAGGAGAGAGACAGAGCATCGATAGCGATCGATAGTTTCGAGAGATTGCGAAACTGGGTGTACACGCAACGGTGAAAAAAAATCACCGGACTAATAAACTAGTGCACGAAGTACGGAAATACTGTTTTATTTACGAATGCAAATTGCACAATGTGCATTGATATATAGCAAAGCTTTCTCCTTTCAATTTGCATTAGAGTATTTAAGGACAAAGCATATATGCATTTAGCTGCTGTTCATAAATGCGTATGCAATAATACGAAAATAATGCAAATCAATTGTTCAGTCTGATCGTCCGTAAGAAGTTATTTGTCTATTTAAAAAATTCTTTATATAATTGCATAAAATAACAAGTCAATAACAAAATTAAATCTGAATCTCCTTAAAAAATAGTTTTTACGTTTTTAATAAATGCAGCAAATGCGAATGCATGTATTTGCTTTATTATATCTATTAACTACTTGTTATTATTAACAAGTTGATATTCAAATTTATTTATGCGGATCTATTAAATATGTTATTCAAATACAAACATGTTTGTGACAAGTAATAATTTTGGAAACACATACACGTTATTAATTACAATACATACTTTTATTCATTATACATGATTGAGCATTTACATATTTACTACTTAATTTCTCTATTTGTTGAAGAACTAATCTGTTTCTACATCGCAACACGATACAAAAACGAATCGTCTGTTAATTACAGTGTTCAAGAAACAGATGGATCCTTCTTCGAAAGTTTTACCGCGTTATCTTGGAAACAAGAAAATCGGAGACTCGTCGTCCTCCAAGAAGTGGAAGTAAGAGCGAAGGAGCCGCCACCGCCGTCCAGAGATTCGAGTTTAACTTCGCAACCGTACCGGCTTAGCAAAAAAGAGGTATTGCTTCATCATGCAATTTTTGTTTATTTTTTATATAGCATAATTTTTGTTTGTTTCATCGTAAAGGTTTTATCTAACTTTTCAAGCAGTTTCTCGTATCAATTTCAGCAAACTATAATTTTTTGCTGTTTTATTATTTTGTTTTATTATAAACTCCGGCAAAATTTTTATAGTTGTTATTGAACAAGTGACGGCAAGTTTTTCACATTTTCACGCCACGACTGAATCGCGTGCGACCCAGCGCCGTTATATTTAACAACACGTCATCCTGATTGCAATGGGCTTTGCATGCAGACGAGTAGTTACGTTTCGTTTGAAATATTATTTTAAGTAGATAAAGTCTGTCAAGCCGCGCGGGTCAGACCGGCGCGCTTGTTCGCCGATCGAACTAACAGGTACATAGAAAATCTCTCGTAATGAGAGTACTTCGTCTCGATTTATCAACTGTAATGCGCGGATGAATAAAGCTCGTATTTTCAATTCAATGAAATTCCGATTTCTCAAAGCTTCGATTTTAAATCTAATCGCCCTGTAATTCCTTCGTCGAACTTGTCAGATAAGTAATTCGCGTAACTACTTATCTAATGAAATTGATAGAGAATTCGAGCAACATTATAGTCGCATTTATTTGCAAAAAAATATAATTATTAATTTAAATTATATGTGAGGAAACGTAATGTTAAATGTAATGTTAAATATGAAAAATTTTCTATGTTTATAAATAAATATGTTATTTAAAAGTTACATAGAAACTCGTATTTTTGTCGCGCTCCAAAAAAAGACGAATAAATTCTAATAAATTCTAAATATTATGCACATATTATAAATGTACGGGTCTACGGATCTTTGTGAATTTATAGATCTATATGTCTCCGGATTTGTGATAGGTTACGGATCCAGCCATCGTAAACTTATGTATCCCATATCTTCTGTGAAATATGTATATTTCTCTCGCGGTGGGTCCCCAGATATCCGTACAATTTTTCTCACTGTCGTCTCGCAAGCTCTCGACTCTCGTAAAATAAATATCCAAGCGGAAAAACACTTTTAAGCAAATAGCATTTTCACGAGAGCTCGCAAGTTTTCAACGAAGTTCTTATATCAAGCTGTGCTCGTCATTTTAGCGCGCATCTTTCTCTCTTTCACTCTCCTTGGCTACAATATTCCAATCGCTGTCGACTTTTTTAAATCTTCATGTTCATTGTTACTCCCATCTTCGACGTAGCGTAGGTTGCTATGTATGTTTCATGGAAGATTAATTAGCGAAAAGCTTATCGTTGCTTTTAATAGGGAGAGAGGAATATTCTTTGTGGCATTAAAAAATGACATGAAACAGAGAGTCTGCTCCGACATTAAGCTCATTTTCCTGCAAGAATCATTCACAACTATTTTTTGATTATCCAAATATAAATTAATATAAAAATGAATATAGAATAAAAATATAAAATGATATTTTCACTAACAACATGTGTTTTTCAAAATTTTTCTTAAACAAATTAATTTATTTAAATTTTCTTAATTTTAACTTAATAATTGTATTCTATCTTAATGAAATAATAGTTAATAGTACATTTTTATACTCGAATTAAATGGCATGATATTGGAAGCCTCTTAAAGTTATATCCTATCTCCTATAAAATGAGTTTGTACTTTTTTTCGCAATACATGAATATTGCTTTAAATTCTCACAAAAAGGAACAGAGAAATTGTTTAGCTAGACAAAGGAAATCTCATAACAGAATTTCCTACATATTTTTAGAAGAACTTATAGCATTTTGATATTGTTTAATATTATCATGTTTGATAGATTTCGTTAAATATTGCTTCTGATGATTATAATTATGCAATAAAATAACTTTTGCTGCAGTATTGAAATTTTAATAATATGATTATAATCTTTATTATTAAATATACTATTATTAAAAATTATGAGAAAAATTTGATTTTGATGATTAATTTTTTCCCTCTGAATCAATATGATGTATTTTTGTTAGCATTAATTGTCAAATCAAATATTTAATAAAATAGTTTTTTAGTAAAATATAAAATATATAACACAATTACTTTAATAATAATTATTCTGTATTCTAGAAAAATCTAAAAAATTGTTCCTGAAAATTTAAAAACATTGATTTAAATATGTCTCTTGTGTAACATAAAAATATCAGTTATGCACAAAGCAGTTTATTATCTGCTAATGTTATTAATATATATATATATATATATATATATATATATATATATATATATATATATATGTATTAACAAATTAAAATATATTTTTTAGATGGAGCAATTGTACATAGAAGTTCTTTACACGATTGCGAACACTGTGGGCGCCAGTACAGGACAATACGCGCACTACAAGGAGGACTTATATCGATATGCCCAAGAAGCCTTCGGAGTCCCACAGGATCAGCATCGGCGATACCTCAATATTGCCTCGGAAGAAAAGGTACATCCGTTTATTAACTTTCCTCTCAAGCACTTCTGCGAAAAATGTGTCGAAGTTATTTGTGTCGCAGTAAAAACTAAATAAACTAAAACTTATTTACTGTTGCAGCCACCCATTGTTGTGCTAAGCGTGGTGGTCATCGAAGCCGATGGACTCGAGGCAAAAGATGTCAATGGTAAATTTGATCAATTCAGTTGCATTTCGGGTTGCGATTACAAGCAACCTTTCGAATTATAAGCGAATGAAAATATTGACTTTTCTGCGAAGCTAAGCTTCAAACAAGTAACAAAACCATATTCCACGATTAAAAAGCAGTTAACTTTACCTTAACAAAATTTTAACTCAGCTAAAACTTAGTTATACTAGAAGATATTTAATCTTGAAAAAATTTAAGCGCTGCAGTAAACGTTGTCGCTATTCGATATGTTGTTGCAAAAAGATTCCTACCTTGCAAAAAAATTTACAATTGAAATATTGTTAGAAAATATTGATTTATAATAAATAAAATAAATCACGTAGAGACTTTTACACAAAGCTCTTTTTACTGAAAGTGTATTGTTATATTTTTCAGGATTCAGCGATCCTTACTGCATGCTGGGAATACAGCCTGGCAACGCAGGTGCACCATTGAGTCCACAAACGAATTTAACGGCGCATTCGCCGCATACACCTCCAGCATCCCCGAGACAAGCAATTCGCGCTCTTTCTGACGGTGGCGAGATCGAGAATTCCCATCACGAGAAACTTCGAAAGCATCACAGGTAAGTTGTGAGAGAATACGAAAGAAATGACTATAATTCTCATGCCACAAATAATACGAGAATACATTTTGTAAAAATATTGTTATAATTTCTGCAGTTTTTGTTTGGGAAACCAATTATAATTAGGAATGCGAGATGATGTGAGCAAATCTTATCGCGTCTAATTTAGAAGATTTAGCAGATTTTTAGTTTAGTCTGGTGACAGATATTATGTTAATTATTCTAAATAAAACTATTGCTCACGGCTATGGAAGTTCTATTTTTTATTTCTCGTAGGAAGTGTGTCAGTATTGTAGACGTAGAATTTTCCCTTTGATTTGAATTATCTTTTACTCTGAAAAACCTGTTATTGGAGAGGAAATCGCCGATGTTGACATAGGTCTCCTCCCCTTATTTCTCGAAAACAAACGTTGCACTTTATTAATACTGATAAAAACATGATCTATTTAGATTATGATTTGAAAGAAATAAAAATTCATAATTTATGTTAAAACAGATAAGATAGTAACCTACTCTATTCTTTATACACTGTCTGTGTACGTTTGCGTCTTACAGCATAAAGAATGTGCAAAAATCAATAAAAAACGTTTTACATTAAACTGAAAGGATTCCAGAAATTCTCATATGTATTAAACTTGTAAGTATTTTGTATAGATGATTCCTTTATAAAAGAAAAAGAATAGGAATTTGTGGCATTGATGTCTATTATATCAGTTTTGGAATTCATTTTGTTCAGACATTTGCATTTTTACGAAAAATTTAATTATTGCAAAATTAAGTAACAATAAAAATTACTAATCATAATAAACTAACGTCAAAATCCTATCTCTCCAGATTATTGTGTTATAACAGTTCGGATGTGAATAAGATATATAAATTCGTGTACTCTCCAATTAATACAAGACAAATATAAATAACGCAATTCTAACGCAGTTTAAAGTTTATTTTATAAGAAAGAAAAATTTACGAAAAAATGCAAATTATTTTCAAAAAAAATTGAATTTAAGTAATAGAATACACTTTCTAGTTTGTATTTATGTTTCTAAAATTTTATCTTTAACTTTTATTTAAGAAAAATATAGATTAAAAACAAAGTGATATGACAGTATCGGCGATCTTCCCCTATTAATAACATGATTGATATTAATGATGCGATTGTGTTCTGCTTTGTTAAAAATATCGCTTATTGCATTATTCTCGTTATCAGCGATAAAAATTGACGTCATGCTAATTAAGATAAGTGCACTTGAGAATAGAAATTAATGTCACAAAAGCCTTACTGAAGGGATCACAAATAAAACACATCAAGGAAATTAAAAAATATCCCATGATTTCTTATGACTTTGTAAATAAAACTTAAATTCTTTTTCTATATTTATGAATCTCTAAGAGCATTTATATAATAATATCTTTTTATATTATTTAAGAGATTATGTCTAACAATATTGTTTAGATTCTAACTTTTGAAAAGAAACCTGCGTGTTTACAAATTATATCTGTGCGAACATATAAATTTATGAATATGCGAAATTGACCTTCTTCATTTAACTTCATAAAACTATGTTATTGTCACATATCAATCAATCTTTATTGTGGATTTATGAATTTGTAGATGCGCTATATGCATAGTTAAGCATAGTTAAGATTTACGTATAAATACGAATCTCACACAAATTTAATATCATCGCGTGATATTCTAAATTATCCATTTATTAATAAAGAACATCTTAATGTTATGAATCGTTATATTTTTGGAAAAATAGAAAATTATGGCTAAGATATCAAGACGTGCCAATCTAAAATGTTACATCTAGAATCCGCGATGATATGTGCATTTATCGCATGCTAACTCCGATGACATGCGACAATACAACGCGATGCACAATGGACGCGCCGGATGCAGCAAGTTCTGTTCTGAACGGACGAGCGTCGTTTTCCGGATGGAGAACGGGCAAGAGCATTGAGAGAGCAAGCCCATTTTAGCGAGCTATGTATCTTCCAATATTATTCCGTTCGCCACCTGGTGGTATAAGTAAAGTGATTAATGCAGCGGCAAAGCAAGAGCGAAACAGTGCGTCACCAGCTGCAACGAGACGTGCGAGGTGTCGTACGTGTATGCATTTTGCTATCCGCGTGAAATTTCATCCGAATTCTGTGAGAGCGGATGTTATGCTGCATATTGGCATAGAAGATCTGGAAGCCTTGTGAGGAAAACTTGATACTCTATCTCCCAATAATGACACAATTTGCCAACTAGCATCAAAATTTCATCTCTCGAGATTATTATATTACAACAATACGGATGCGAATAAGATGAATTCGTGTACTCTCCAATTAATACAAAACAAATGTAAAATAACGCAATTCCAATACATTTTAAAATTTATTTTATAAGAAAGAGGGATTTACGAAAAGTGCAAAATTATTTTTGAACAAAATTAAATTCTCTTAGAATGTGTTTAAAAATACATTTGATTTTAGAGTGTAAGGCTGTACTTTATTATTTATCTCGTTTAAATTAATTTTTGTAATTTATTGTTAATTATAATACTTCCGTCTCTATGGACGGAAGAGGTAAGTTTGCTGAAAAGTTAAACAATAACTTTTAGATCGGAGATCATTAAACGGTTGGATGTTAGAATGAATTGTTGGAGAGTTGGTGACGGCGAGTTACTAAACTATTCATTCAAAATCAGTTTCAGGCTTTCATTTAAGCGCAAGGAGCACAGCAGCAGACGGGAACACCGCGAGTCCTTGAGCGGTGCTCTACCCGCGAAGTTTATACGAGCTACCTCGGTGAAGCCGCATACGTTGAGCCCGCGTTGGAATGAGAAGTTCCGTTTGTAAGCGAAAACTTTGGGGCCTGACCCCCTCGTAATTGGTTCTCGCAATGGCAATCCTTATTAGTCTAACTAGTGCAAATCCGTGTACTCGTGCATAATCGTACACCGATTCCTGTTTCAGCGACATTGATGACGTCAACACAGACATTCTCCATCTGGACATATGGTAAGTTTGCACCACATGCATAATTTTTTATTACATTACTATCGTATCTTAAAAATTGTACAAAGTCTAGAGTAATTAATTCGGGAAGATATAAACATTTCTATGTGAATGAAGCTTTCCAAAATTAAGTCAAGCTTTGCGAGACTTGCACTGATAATTTCAGGGACCACGACGACGAGTCTTCGGTATTCGACGCGGTAATCAAACTCAATGAAGTACGAGGTGTGAAAGGGCTTGGACGATTTTTCAAGCAAATCGCGCAAAGTGCTAGATCCGGAAGTCAGGATGACTTCCTAGGTTGCGTAAACATCCCTCTAGTGGTAATTGTTCAACTCATTAATTTATTATTGAATTTATTATTCAACGAGTTTAGCACTCTGATTGTTGAATAGAATAAAATTTTCTCATACGTTTATTAATTTGACAAATTTAAGATTTTGAAACTGGCTGAAAATTATTAAATTTTTTAATTCAATTATCTTGAAAAGATCTTATTGGTATTTGTTTGTTTTAAATAATTTTATAGAATCTGTTCTCAGTTATATATTAAACATTATATGAATAATAATTAATTTTTTTGTAATACATATCTCTCAAAAATAAAATTCTAAAATAATATTTAACAATATATTGTTTATCTATAGGATATTCCGAGTACTGGAGTAGATCAATGGTACAAACTCGAAGCGCGGACACAAAGAAGTAACATCCAAGGTAGAATTAGACTGAAATTATGGCTGTCGACGAGAGAAAATCGCGGAACATCTGAGGAGGATAATTGGGGCGAACTGAGGCAACAAGAAAGACTGTACACAATTTTCCTTAATCATGAAATGAACAAACAAGGGGTACGCATGGCAATCTAAAACAAAAATTTATTATGTTAAATCTAATTTAAAAGACATCATCATATTGAATAACGATGTAAATTTACCTATAGTATATCGTATATTTACAAGTTTATTGAATATATGATACAAAATTGTGTTACATGTTATACAATACATATCGTCATAAAATTTCAGTCATCGCATAAAAAGTTTCTAAAAGAATGAAGAAAAATAGATAAATAAATAAATTTTTGAATATATTTCTTTCCGATATTTTCCAAATCTCTTCCCAATATTTTCTTTAGTGTTAAATTAAATGCTGACGCGTGCGTAAAAATTATGAAGCGTTTTAAAACGTATTTATTATTAAGAATCACTTCTAGAAAGGTCTAAAATCTTCTTCTGTTAAGAATCACTTCTAGGACTTTTTCACTAATCCAGGCATATGTCTTTATACGCACTTGCGTGATTTTTAGGAAGACTTTATTGGGGAATTGCCGCAAACCGCATTGACAATCTTACATCAACATGCGGTGCAAGGTGATGTCACCGAATTGCAGCAGGCTTTGATAAGGTGGGTGGCGAGTTCCCGACAGCCCGCCGTCGATCCACGAATGCTTCATCGTCTTCTGCAGGTATCTTGAGTTACGAAGCAACTTGCATCTTGCCATCTTACAACGATATCACATGACGAAACTACTAAATAACAATTATGTAACAATTATGTAAACTTAGACTATATATATTTCTCAACTCAGGAACTTGACAATCGATGGCACACTGAAACTTTGTCGCGCGATGCAGAACATTGTCTGGCGGATTCCTTCAATGATTTCTTGGAAGTGTCTTTGAAAAAAGTTAGACAACACCGGATATTGTATCCGCCTCTATACAAACCGACTATATCGAAGCTGGATTATCTGCTCAGGTCTGTAAATCCATATCTTAATAATAAAACGTACTATAAAACTACTATAAAACTTCTTATTACGAGAAATTAAATGTATGAAGGTAAATCTAAAAAATAATTTTTATTAAATTTAATAATGATTGATACGTAAAATTTATGATAACGGTTATTATTACTATACAGATGCCTGGGACTTCTTTCAAATATGAAGGCTTTCCGAACTTGCTGCCCTTTTAATAAAGAAATTCGTGGCGAGATCATTACCGCCCTCAGAAAAGGAACTCTTGAATGGTAAGTAGATGTTTTGTAATAAGTTAATGAAATATATTTTCAAATAAAATTTATTTTTTATTTCATTTTCTTTTATTAACGTTTTTTTGTTTGAGAATTAATCATACATAATAAAATAATCCTGTGATGAACAGATAGTAACAATGGAGCTGCAAAAAAAAAATAAAACTCGCGCGCGAGACTTTTAATCTTTTATTCAATCTTAATTTTAATTTTGCAGGTACGAGGATACCAGACAACAGACAATGTGCTACGACCAGGAACCTGATCAGGACATCGATCGAGTTTTGCAAGATTTCACGAACTTAGTAACCGCATTATTAGTCGATCTGGAACAGGGGCTTTTATATTACAATAGTCTCTTTGAAAGGTAAATATTTCTAAAATTCGCTTCTCAAAAAGCATAAAGATATAAATATTAAAAAGCATAAAAGCATATAAAAGCATATAAAGATATAAATAACAAAAATATAATTAATAAATAATTAATACGAAGAATTTTCTCTATCACTAAATACAAAAATACTAAACTTGATCATTTTTTCTATTCTAATTTATTATATTTTTAATAATATATCTTCACCAATGTTTTACAATTAACAAGGTTTTTCGAATTTAGATATCGCAGTGCTTAGAAGAAAAACTGTTATCATTATCTTGACATAATAAAAAAATCTGTCTAATTACGACATTGATCTTGTTTCAGCACGAATGGTGTGCCATATTTCTCAGCAGTTTACAAGCAACTGGAAAAGCTGGTAAGGATGCAAGTGACAGAAACGTTCCTCGTGAACAAGCCATAAGAGATATTTATATAAATAGATTTTTACTTGTGATTTTGCAACAATATCGCGTCAAAGACACACTGTCACATAACACATTATTATTTTTTATTTACTGTGTCGTCAAGCTGGGTGTGCTATGTTTGGCTTAAACGCTTTATTCGAGACGTCGATCGTGCCTGCGAGTGCAAAAAGATTTCATGAAAAAAGAAGATTACTTCGATTGTTCTTTTCCAAGCCACACTCAAATTTAACAAAAACATTAATTAGAACGTGTTCAAGAGAAATTCAATTGAATTTCTGGTTCTAAGCTACTATATTTAATTCGACAAAATTTCATATATATATACTTTAGAAATAAATTCGGTCGACGTCCTTGCATTGAGATGACAATACATATTACTGTTTATATATAGAGTGTCCCAAATTTATATGGATATATATGCTTTATACTGAAGATATGAATGGTGATTAAGTATGTGTTATATTGTACAAAATAATGAGCGTAATGGAAGTAAAATGGAAATAAAAATAAGAGTTGTAAAATAATTACAATTATGGTAAGGTCACATTGGACACGCTGTAAATAAACAAGTCGCAGTGACCTGAAGGGGCCAGGTTGGGAAAAAGCGTGACGACGAATTATAAATGTCCATCAGGTCAGCGCGATTTTACTGTACACAAGATGTTTGTTCATAGCTGGCGGAACACGTGGCGAAACACATGGAGAACACTTCCGAGGTACTTTTTTTATCGCCACCACAAAATATTAAACTTTCTTTCTCTTTCTATCCTATTATCTCTCCTTTTTACTCTTGTCTCTAGTTCTTTGCCTCTCTTTTTCTCTCTCTTTCTTTCTTTCTGTTACTTCGAATTTCCTGCATAATGTAAAACTGTTGAAATCGTCGCATTTTTATCTGCATACTTAAAAATATGTGCATTAATTACTATTAATAATAATGACAAAAAAGCATTATGGAATTAATTACTGCGCATATAGAATATCTGTATTATAACTACGATGCAGTTCATGCAAAAATAATGGATATAAATAATTGATATAAAAAAAGTTATACGAGTATGCAGTTAAAGAAATAGGCGTTATCAACCTAAGAATTATTGAGTATATTTTATTATATGTATATACTGTTATACATTAGTTTCGAGACGATTAATCTCTGTTTTGATTAGCAATCTAAACTCGCGACTTTATAGTACGTTTGAAATTCCATATAGTTTTTTTTTTTTAACACAAGGAGAGCACACACTTTCAATTTTTACATACATAAATACAAAAAGAATAATCCGCAAAATGCACGAAACAGGCAATAGTGTGCTAATTAGAACTTCAATTATTATTGTGTACATGAATAGTAAAGTATTTTGTAACGTTTTCATATTATTAAAAAAATCTATTTCGTCAATTTTAGCATATCGATGATAATGAATATGTGTTTTAATATCTTATCATCAACGATATGGCAACTAAATTTCTTATCAAAGAAAAACCTATGACGTGCACTACTGTCTTGTGCTATTTAGCATTTGTCAGTTTATTTCCCATCATTAGTGCACATTCTTTACGACATTCTCGTTTCGCGTAGTAAAAATCCCTTGCATGCGCCCATCCGAATAGTTTGCGAGACACAGCTGCACCGCGTATCGATTGCATGCGCTCGCCAATTCAGCAAATGATGCATCGCTCATTTGCCTTTATGCACTTACTTTTAGCCGCGGTAGGTGTATTTCTCATCGCACACGATTGCCTAATTATGCCCGACAAAAACAACTGAAATGTGTGATGCATTCGTTTTAAAAAATACTTTTGATAGTGATTATTTCTCCTTAAAACTGTAAAATCGCTCAAATTTGTACATAGATCATTTTGGTGTTTACAAAATTTAAAGTATTTAAATTTGATCTTATACAATAAGATAAGATTGCTAAAAAATAAATGATTTTTTAATATTGTGATATTGTTCCTTATAGTTATTCTCTTATAGTTCTTTATAGTTATTTTTTATAATGTTTAATTATTTTTATATTCTAAATTGAAATTAGGCAAGTTGTATTTATTAATTTATTAGCTGTCGCGTATTGGTTTATCACATATTTAAATATTTTTTATTTAATATATTATATGTATATTACGAGAAATACATTTGTATCGCTTACAGTTCAGCAAAAAATAAATTAATTGGAATAAATTATAAAAATACGTTTTTTTAGGAAATTGCATATATACTTTTCAAAATCAAGCACTGTTTTTTTTTTAAATAATTACATTATTTTATTAATTATGTTAATATGTTTTTTATATTAATTATATTAATATTACTTAACAGCATAATTATGTATATCATATATAAAATATTTAGTAAAATAATCAAATCTAAAAATCTATTTTTTAATATATTTTAACAAATAAGATTTATTTTTTTAATTATTTGTTATAAAAAATTAATTTAAATGGGAAAGAATGTAAGAAAATAGAAAAAAATTTAATTGAACATCTTAAATTTAATTGACAATTAATTGACAATTAATTTAAGTAAGTAAAAGTTTATAATTATAAAATTTTTCTTAAAGTAATTTATTTTTTGCCAGGCGAAACAAGAATATAAAACGCGTAATTTATATTTTTGCATTTTTAGGAATGTTCTCGTACATCCTCGATTTCAACATCCAACGTCTCGCGAGTCCTGATTAAATTTCTTCCGTAGATGCCATAAAACTTCAGTTTCTTATAAAAGTTTTTGCAACTGCTGGTGCTGAATTTGTTTCTATCATGAAAAATTTCAAGCAGAAAGCTCAATCGTAAAACGCGATTCTTTCTGATCGATCGCATTTTTTTGTCGTCATAAAATTCGATTGGATTAAAATAAATTTATTAATTGTAAACTTTTATAAGTTTTTAACAGAATCATACCTTTCGCATATTTATTTCAAACAACATGTTAAATAATATTGGAAATTATATATGAAAACTTTTCCGAGCAAATTGTGTATGAATGTATCGCAAAGCGGGAGATACCTGAAACTTCCCGAACATGTCTCCAACTAATTCTCTAAGTTTGTCATAAAGACACTCAAGAAGTTTCGTAATGCTGACCGCCTTCTGGGTTAACAGTATAATTCCCATTTATCCCTGTTAACCATATCGCCGAAACTAACATCCGGCACTTCTCTCAAGACCTCTTTTGAGTAAAGTCACATAGGATCGCACGTCAGCAACATAATAATTTGTTACAAACACGCGAAATTGAACTTTAATAGCTTTACATATAAATTTCGTCGAGAATGCAAATTCGCTTGGCTTGCGATGCTAAACACACATATATATACATATATATATATATAATCCAACAAATTGTTGCGCCATGTAAAGTATATAATGCGTGATAGAGCGTAAAATCGATCTCAACAAAAGTTAATTTTAGTATTTTATATGCATTACATTGGGTTAATTTTTCGATAAAAAAGAGAATATATACTATGAAAAAAGGACATATATGATCTGTATCATAAAACAGATATTATAATGTCTCGTTATCTCGAATTGTTCAACTGTACTTATAATTAAATAATTAGAAAATATAATATAAAAAGCATAAAAATTTTAATTAATATTAAAACAAAATGTTATTAGAATGTGAATAATTTGTAGGCTGTAATATTACAGCTTTTATTAAATATAATAACATAAAAATATGAAAATATGAAAATTAATATAAAAATAAATTTACAATAAAATTTTTATAACAAATAAAAGTACTATTATATAAATTCTCATTTCTTTATAACTTACATTTAGATAAATGTTAAATCGTGTATGAATTATTTTATAAGCAATTATGTACGCATATATCTCACCAAGGAGGCATGTATCAAACTCTTTAACAGAGCTTTATCTCATTTTCTTAGTACAAAAAATTTAAATAATAATGGCTATTTGATTGTTTAGAATTAAAAAATTTTTACGAACTTCGACACAATGCTTCAAAAATATTGCGCCGCAAAAAAACAATAGCATTGTATAATTGTATAATAGCTTATAAAAATAAAGTAATTATTGAAAGTAATATTTTCTCTGCTTGCGCGTCTGGTTACATCGAACAGATTGCGCATAATTGAAACGCTTACTTTCACAGATGCACAACGAGCTTGGTGCAAGGGTTACCACCGCTTGTCTACAGCTGCATGGTCAAAATCGAGACGAAGAATATGTTCTACCACCCGGTGCTGAGATAGGAACGCCGATATTTGAACTTTACCTAGCACTCCAAGACTTTGTAAAGTAAATATCTATGTTACTTGCTAATTTTTATATCGATAAGTTTTTTTGAAAGTGATGTTTAACATATAATTATTATAATAAAATTTTTATTACAGTATTTTATTTTTATAACGTTGACATATAAATACATTTTAAATTATTTTTAATAACATTTATATCTTCATAAAATTATTATAATTAAATATGTACATAAAATAACATTATTTTTA
Organism: Cephalotes varians; assembly: GCA_037157785.1. Lineage (NCBI taxonomy): Eukaryota > Metazoa > Arthropoda > Insecta > Hymenoptera > Formicidae > Cephalotes > Cephalotes varians. The sequence goes on along the minus strand of JANQDE010000001.1, from coordinate 3,657,864 downwards.
ACATTATTTTTAACTTATACACTTTTACATAACTTATTTTTAACTATACATTTTTCTATAAAATTATTCTTGTATTTATTTTACATTAGAGAAAAGTGAGAAATACAGAATATTTTGTGGTTGTATTTAAAATTTGTTTTTTAGCATGAAGGAGAATTTACCACAATCGGACCATAAAACTCTTGCAATCTGCAAATATTACGAGTGGTTTAGACCAGCAATCGACAAATGGCTGGATCTGGCGAAACTCAAAGCAGTTCAAAGAGTACGAAGAGCCACGGAACTCGATCGGATCTGCACCGGGGAATATTTCGTCAAACACTGCACATCGGCAATCGATGCTACTGCGTGTTTTTATCAAGTATTTTATCAAGTTTTTTTATTTTTCTAATTTATATATCCATCACGAAATTACAATAGTCACAATTTTGTTATAAAAGCTATCAATAATTACATTTTTTTTTCTGATCAGATTAAAGAATTCTGGAAAAAACTAGCGTGGCCTGATTTAGCCGGATCTTATAACTTTGTGCTGAAAGTCATCGATGTAAGTAATCACAATTACTTTTTAACAATTTTAATATTTAGAATATATCGCTTGTGTGTTTCCTTTATAAGAAATTGTTGTGAGTAAAATTTTTAATGCTCAAATCATCGAAATATTTAGACAAATTTATGAAATTTCATATTTAATAATTTTTTTAATATATAAATGTATCATAATAATTAAAAATACAGGAATAATTATATATTTTAAAAATATGCTGTAATCGCAATAATGATATCAAAATGCTATTTACTGTAGGCAATATGCAGCTCCGCGGCTTATTACGCAGAGATAACACATCAGAAACTGGCGGATAGCGGATATTATGAAGAGCATACACCATATAAGACCACAGATGAGGTAATCGCTCAGGTAGAGATTGCTTCGCTTTAGTATACAAACAGTAGTACACTTCCTGCTTTGCAAAGTAGTTTCGCTAAACTATGAGAATATGAGATGCGATTACAACTTTGCACGACAAGCGGAGCATGATGCGATATGCAGCGTAAATTCTACTAATGGCATTGGTTTATGTAAAATGCACATGAAAGTTTATAAGGATATAAACTGATATATAATATGGATTGAAAATATGACTTTTGATACAATTATGTAAGTATGTATGTATAGATAAGGTAAGTTTTTAGCGTTTGGTATTATGAATGTCTCAAAATCGTATAATAAAATATACGAGAATATTATAAACAAAGAATAATTATAAATAATTAAGGAAATAAATATTTAACTAAAATATTGTAAAATATTTCGCCGTGATTTGATTCGTAAATTCTGAAATTATACATTTATATAATTTATAATAAAATAAATATATATTATTAATATATATTATATATGGTCTTAACAAATATATAAATTATTAATTTTATAAACTCTAAGTTCATTGTGGAGTTTTAATACTTTTTTCTATTTTTAAGAATATTGCAAAAGAATATTGCAAAAGTGGCGATATCATAGAAATATCCTATTCCGTTGCGCGAATAAAATATGAGGGCAATATGATACATGGAAGGTTTTGCTGAAGAATCTAAAAATTTAGCTAGATACTAAAAACTAACTTTGTTAGATCATCAAAATAATTATGTAAAACGCTTAAGTGTTGATAACAATGCTGCAAAAAGTTTTAACATTCTAACCATCGAAAGCGTTCTACATAATTACTTTGATGGTCCGAACAAAATTATTTTCAGATCTGTATCTATTTTTTTAGATACTTTAGTCAAACCATTTTTTTCATGTAATTATTAATTTGACGCTCGACAATTAATTGATAATTTATGCTGTTTTCAGATGTGCGTAGCTATTAATGGTCTCGAGTATGTAAGAAGATGGTTATTGAATCTGGGCGAGGAACTTCGTGTGGAACAGGTTCTAACGACTTTGGAGACTCAAGCAGGCGACTCCGTTCGAATGCAATGGCGAACCACTATGATAACACCGCTGGAGCAAACTCCTGGGCAAATGTTACTCTTTATAAATCAAATAGTTTCAAGAATCGGAGCAAAGGTATTTTAAGATAAAATATTGATATAAATAAAAAAGGAAATTAAGATTGTTTAAATTTTAAATTGGATTTCTCAAGTAATGCAATTTAATTCCTCGTTTAATTCTTTGTTTTATAATTTGCAACCCTGTATTATATATTCTATATACCGTATAATTTCTTCACTATTGCAATTTAGATGAGTATCTCTTTTTGAAAGGTCAGCGCGGCGTAATTTACATCCCAGTTTAAAAAATTAAAAATGCCGCTGGCGTTTATTAATTTGCGAAAATAATTACTGTTGCGAGAATATTATTGTAATCGGTGACTATATTAACAAATGCGTATTGAAAAGCAATAAACTATAATTTATATTGTATGACTAGTTGAACTAGTGATAGTATAACTCAGCAAAAATATATTTATAATAAATATATCTGTAATAGAAAGTTCAAAATAGTTGATTTGTTTGCGATAGCCAAAATAATCTTATTCCCTCTGTTTTATATAGATGAGACCACCTCTGAAAAAGACAATGTTTCACTTGGCTTGGTCCCCTGACAGTTTGCCGACTACAGAAGCAATCGCACCTCTTGTGGAATATCTGGATGTTCATCTGGTAGCACTTAACTCAGCTCTGTTAGCCGCAAATTTCAATCGCGTTTTGCAGGAAATTTGGGAAGTAGTACTTAGTGAATTAGGCAATCAAATGGACGGAAATGCCGAGGTAATCAAATGGATGGAAATGTCGATGTTCTTGACACAACGGCATTAATCTTTCCTTTAATAATAAAATTTTTATCCTTTATACGATAAAATTGTTTCGACGATATTTGTATGATGTAAAGTAACACATTTCTAAATCTATGTGTTTGTAAATATATATAAATTTATTTATAATCTATTTGTAAATATATATAAATAACACAACAAAATAACAAAGAAAAATATTATTACTTGCAGGATAAACCAGCGATGTTTTACGAGAGATTGCATGAAGCGCTTGACTTATTAGTGAGATTTTTCAATGCTGATGATAAGGGCTTGCCTCTAGAAACATTACGTCGTCAAAGTTTTATGAACGCAGAAGAACGCCTCCAGTATCATAAAATGGACACGACTTTCTTAATCGATCGTTATTATCAGCAACGTCTTCTGGTATATAATATACGACGTCAAAATTTAATTGCGGGACTATAATTATTTATCTTTTATTTTAAATGATCTTTAAACAAATAACAAATTGCAATATTTTGTAAAAATATATTTAAAAATACTCTTACCTGTAAAAATATTTTTTCTTTTTAATATTAAAAATCTTTTTTTTAATATACAAATAATGTATGGCAAAAAATATTGCATAAAATGTTTTCACATAACATTTAATTTACTGAATATAAAGTGCCTTTATACTAATTACAATAATAATAACATTTATATATTAATTTTTAGGACCAACTTAGCACAACTAGCTGTGAATATGGAGTTCTAACGGTACGAGCTTATTTGAATCATGATTCTCTTTGCGTCGAGGTAATAAATGCCAGAGATGTCATACCATTAGATCCGAATGGATTCAGCGATCCCTTCGTGATAATCGAATTGTTACCGCGACGAATGTTCGAGCATTGTGCCGAGCAGCAGACAAATGTCAAAAAGAAAACTCTAAATCCAATGTTTGACGAATGTTTTGAATTGTAAGTTGAATTGTAAAGTTTTATTTACATTATATATTTATATTTCGTGCTATAACATTTAATTCAGTAATAGAACATTTAATTCGTATCAAAAATAATATATTCAAGAAATCTATTATTTAACTTGACATTTATTTTACATGATGTAATGATATCTTGATTTCCGCTAAATTTATATTACGAGAAATATTTGATTTACTTATCAAAAAAATATATTTAGTTTTAATAAATATACTTTCTTCCAGTTCGGTGAGTGTGGAACAGTGTCGTGATCCTAACGCAATGATCCTTTTTACGGTAATGGATCACGACGTTCTCACGGCGAACGATTTCGCAGGCGAGGCTTTCCTAGGACTCAGTACCATTCCTGGCGTCGCCGACACAAACACCAACATAGAAAATTTTCACGGCCTCAAACATCAGGAACTACCGCTGATGCACCAAAAAAATCGGCGTGAGTGAATTAATCAAATTTTACAAATTATAAAATTTATAAAACCGTGATTTATGAATTAATCCAATTCAAATTCCATTTCAGAATAGACACGTTACTAAGTTCATAAGTCTAAGAATCTAAAAATATCTCGAAATATCTATAGCTGTGTGTATACATAGATCTATAATAGAGAATTATATAAATAAAGAATATCATAAATTCATTTTATTTTGAAATTTTCTATTTTAAAGCATTTTATATAACTAGATATTGGATAAACGTATATTTAATATTACAAATTTCATCTTTATATTTCTTTATGCTTATTCCTCTTGCAAATCAAATATGTGCCTTTTGTTCTAGATCATCCGATCCTCCAAATATTGGAAACCCGCATCGGCGACAAAATGGCTCTCGACTTTGTGAAGAAGCAAAAACAACGATTCGCTACGTAAGCGCATTAAGCGCTAAGGAAGAAGAAAAAGAAAACCATGATGGTTGCAAACGCAATCTTTCAAGACTTGTATACTAATCTTAAAAGTCAATGAAGAAACTCGAGGAGAAAAAAAGAAGAGAAGAAAGTCCATCCCTGCGATATATCGTCGATTCTCACTTTCTCTCTCTCACGCACTCTACCTTTCTGCCTATCTTTCTACCAGCCTTCATCCTAAAGATTCGTCAGATCTATTTCAGTGTAAATCGTGTTGAATATAATCTGTGTTGGATTGAAAAAAGAAAAAAAAAAGGCGCGGTGAAAGAGGCTCGAGAGAAATATATCAGAACTATTTTTGTGTTGAAGAAGAGACGTGTAGAACAGAATGACGCAGCGCACAGGAAACAGTAAAACACGTCGGTGTAGCTAAGGATAAATGTTTAAAAACCGTCTCGTTAGGCTCGAAGCGACACCGGAGCGACCATAAATTTCTTTATTCTACAGGGAGGTCAAGATATTAACGTCTTGCGCGCTTGCGAAAGTTTAAGGATTTTCCTAGACAAAAACACGAATGTGTTCACGAATGTTTTCGAATAAACTGAAAAGTCGGGACTCCTCTTCGCGGTCGCGCGAAACTGGCTTTCGTCTGTCGAGTATCAATTGTGAATAGATATCGAGGTTTCCATGATAAGAATATAAATATATGCGACACGTGATGACTTTCTTTAAATCGAATTATTTTCACAGCTTCCATGAAAGAGGAAGTCATCGGAGCTGCTCATGGAAACTTCCGCTTCGATTGCGCAGAATTGATTCACGACAAAATTGGGAGGAAAATACAACTCTTTTTTACTATTCTCTTAAATTAACATTTTTTAATAAAAGTTACATAAAATGAGTTGTAACAAATTTTTCTTACCTTCGGGCAATGCAATGCACAACGAATAATAATATTAATGGCTGACTTAGATATTTATTACACTAATCAATTGTCGAACGGAAATAAAATATATTGTCAATAAATATATAAAATCAAAAGCACGCCGAGTATTAATACCGTTCTCTCTAAAAAGAATATTTTTAACTGCATATTTTTCAATCAAGTTAAGATTAAGTCATTTTAATATATTTCTAATTGATCTATTTGAATGAGATACTTTTCCTCCCCGAAGAACAGCCGCTTCAGCGTCGCTTCGATTCACAGCGTGAATCAAGCCGAAAAGGTTGATATTTTTCTTACTCGTCTAATTGGCTAAAGTCTTTCTATCTTTTCACCATCTAATCGTCCTAATGATTAAATTATTAACGCAGCTTTTTTCGCTGGACCGCTTGCGCGACAAAAACAGAGACGCTTCTATCAGAACGTTCTACTCTGTGATTTCTTTAGCATCGAAAAAAGAGAACCAAATTTGAAAATATATCAGAGGCGAACTTCACTTTCAGACATAAGTATTATTAAAAATTGAATGTATATGTTTTGCTTCTCTGTGTATAATGCCCTCAGATTTTTCTACTAGGTTTTTCTATTGACTTTATTTTTTACCAGCACACAACGTGCGTCTCTATGTAATCTTTCTAACTTTCCAATGCTGACAAATTCTTCGTGATTACATTAAAGCATATGTTAAAGCATTCATAATAATCGGACAAAAATTGAATTGCTATTTAAAATATATTATTATTAATTTTTCGAAGTGCAATCTTTTTTAATTTTTTTCCATGAGTCAAATTTTAATCTTATTCAAAAAACAAAACAGCAAATTGTGGTTAAAAATAATACGCTCACTTTGCCAAATATGTCAAGAAAATTTAATATTTGTTTTTGTTTCTAATAATTTACATAAATAATTTAAAATAGGTAAGCAGATGCGTGTCAATACGAGAGCAGTCGTTGATTTATATTATATAATATATTATATAATTATTGATATAAAACAAAATTGGGATGCAGATCGAATGTGCAAAAAACTGAGGATGTAAAAAGAGACGACGGCAAAAAAGAGAGAATTCAATCAAACGCACATATGTCAATTTTTCTAATGCACGTATCACTTCGTTACGTAATTATACAAAAAGAATATAATTATACGAACGAGCGTCCCGCGTAACACAATTTAATATTTTGCACGCCTTGTATAATAAAAGAGAACCGGCAAAAAAGAAGAAAAAGGAAGAGCAAGATTTGTCTATTTGATTCTTAATATATTTCGTGCATCGAGTCCAATCAAACTCTACTATTTGCTTTTCCAACTTTTTTCAATTACCCGAAAGGAATGTACGATCTATCTTGTATCGTGAGACAAATAAATTAATATAAATGTTTGTTTGAGTGATTAATAATCTTCTTTGATTGACCACAAATTTACGGCCATATTATTTATTAGAAAATTTTAGTAATATATGATAATATAAGCCAAAAAATTTATTGCTTTATTAAAAATATATTGTCCTATAGTCTTAACATTTTTAACTCTATACTTGTCACTCTTATAGCTTATTTTAAATGGATTCATTACTTTCTTGTTTTATGTGAAAATAATTATTTATTTCATTTACAGATTTAATAAGCTAAACATTCGAGAATGTAAATATTCTTTCTTTTTTTATAATTTAAAATTACCAATCTCGATTAAAATTCGAAAATTGTCTCTATTAAAATATCTATTGAAAATGTTTACTGGATTAAAGAAATTTCATCTACAATTTGCAAAAATAATTTAATAGACTATCAAGTTCTATATATATTTTGTTAAAGAACTATATCAAACCAAATAAATGTAAAATAAATAAAATATTTTAAATATTAGCCATGTTCTTGATCAAACAAATCATGTGAAGGACTGTCTGTCTTGATTAACTGAATTGGATTTTCTTCCGTTCGTATTATGGGTTCACCATCAAGTTTCTCTAAACTTGACAAACGTCGTGCAACCTCGAGTCTCCATTGTTCTACCTGCAAAATATGAATATATAAAAATGATGAAACACCTTAAATTTTGAACATTTAAAAAATTTGTAATAATACCTTCAATAATATTTAAGTATGTTTAAACTTATTATAAAATACATTTACATTGTGTATATGATTTATTTTATTATTATATATAAATATCCCTTTAGTATATAATATTTTAAAATATTTAAAAAAATAAGTTTTTCTTAAATTTTATATAAAAACAGACCAATTTTATGTTTTACAATATTTATTAAAGAATATATTGATATGATAAATACCTCGAGACTTTCATACAATGGATTACCAACGAAAACTAGATCTCGAAGGTTTGCAAGCTCTTGTAATCTTGCAAATTCGTTCCATTCTCGCACTAAGTTGTTAGACATGTAAAGTACACAAAGATTTCTCATCGCCTGAATGCCCTTCATCTTTTCAATGCAATTATAGGAAATCCAAAGCTCCTCGAGAGTGTCACCTAAAGGTTCAAGACCAGCAAAGCTTTTTATTAAATTACGACCTAATGACAAAATCTTCAAATTTTTCAGAGTCCCAATACCTACAAAAAAAAAACAGATTTAAAAAGTAAATTTAAACTTGCAATATGATATTTTTATTACATCATAATTTTGCTACTGCTAGAATTACTACAATTTATTATTAATATTAAACATTGCATGTGTTATATTGCAACAATTATCAATGAAAAATTATAAAATATATATAAATAAGATAAATATGTTAAATAAATTTAATTTACTATGACAAGATATTTCGAGTGTCATGACTTAAACAATGGAATAATTGTCGCGAAATTACGAAACTTCACAACATATAATTGAACAGCTTTAATTATTATCAAGAGTAAATTGATAACAACAATTGAAGATTAACGTATGTTCTTGCACATTCCACTCGTAATGACGTGAAATTCATAAGCATATTTGCATCACAATGTGTCATCTGAGACAGTCATACGCTTGGATATGCATGCATTATGCAACCGATGGTTGTTACAAATCCGAATATGCATCAGTTCTGATGCAACATCTAAAGTGTATTAAGATTTACATAAATCGATCAATTCATGAATAATCGTTGATTAATCGATGCAAAATGGCAAGAGCATAAAAAAAATAGTTCCAAGGATTCTTTGCATATATTGCTTATGATTCTGAAACTCATAAAAAAAAATGTACGTTACTTTCTAGAAGCGCGTCAGTTAATATTACATAATTATTTATTAGAAACAAGAACAATTATTTCAATAAAAAAATTGTGTCATATAATTTCGCGTGACACTTATTCCATAAGTCATCTTGAAATTTTCAAAGTCATTTAGAAATTTTTTGCAATTTCGTAATATATTAAATTTGACCTGCAATCTTTTCAATCATATTTGTCGATAGGGAGAGCTTTTCACAATTCACCAAACTTGCCAATGCATTGTCCATCTTTTCTATTGGCGGCCATTGAAAGCTCAAGATTACTTCTGTCGCTGTAGCTGCGTTTTGTTGATTCTCCTCCTCCCAACGCCGTATAGCTTCTTTGCATGTAGTCGGCTTTGCAGATGCCATGGACGAATCGCAATAATATATCTTCCCAACATTGGTAAAGACTTCCAAAAAATCTAACATTTTTTTTATTTGTTATGTTCATTTATATATTATAAAATATTTAATAATATATATATATATATATATATATATATATATATATATATGTGTGTGTGTGTGTGTATATATGTCACATGTCTTGTGCTAATATTTTAATATAAATATAATAGGAAGTATGCGCTTATATATATGCTATAATAGAAAGTAATGCAAAAATTTAATTAATAAAATATATCATTATGCGTGGTAAAATATTGTATTAAATTAATTATATCATTGATTAAAATAGTATCATAATAATAACTGCGCTATGCTGAAAATACAATTTCAATATTCGAACTTACTTTCTTCGGAATTCTATATTGGAATCAACGCTTCATCAATTAGCAAAATTAAATATATCATTAAGCAATAAATTAGAGACAATATGTTAGCAAATCATGAATAAAAGAAAAAAACCACATTTGATGATCATCAAGAAGAACTCACAGATATGTGCAACTATTCTACATTATGTGCATTAATGTATTATCGTATTTTGCATAAATGTACATAACTACCTTGTATATAATTATCAATGAGAATAACAATGCAAATGTTCAATTTCGCAATTTTGCATTAATATGTATATAAAACTGGAGCATTATGCATAAAAATCAGGAGTCAATTCAATACATTTTGCGTTCTTCATCGCCGGTCTTTTAAATGCAACGCTATAACGCCATAGCGTCCAGGTGCGTCCTGTGTTCCTGTGTTCTGTCACGTACATGTGCTTCCGAGGTTACGAGAATCAAGTATTTGTTTTCCTTGGTTGCGTGGCAATCTGCCATGGCTAGAGGTTCGCAATATCTGGCACCAAGCAAAATAATCAATGCACAAAGCGCATGCGTCTGAAGCAAGTATTTGTTAACCAAGTGTCTCCATACTAATGATTTACGATAGATATTGGCTTGAAAAAGAAACAAATAAGATCTGAAGAAAATGCACGCCAGGCATGCGATCGATAAGCAATGACGTTGATTCCTATACGCGTTTGAAGAAACAATGTTAATAACAATCGTCGAAATAACGAAAGCACCTTGTATATTGCTGGATCTATAGATGAGTAGCTTTTTATCGTTTATAATAAAATTTAGTATAGCAAAAATCGGAAAATCAGAAAAAAATCAGTGTCGGTAATATTATCACAAATTCGTAGATAGATTTGCTATTGCTTTTCTTCGAAATAGATTGAAAGAAATTATTATTTGTTTCAACTTTTTTAAAATTTAATAAAATTTATTAAATATCTTAATAATTTGATTTATAAAATTTAAATTAATAAACACAAATTTATATGACAATAAATAATATTATATATAAAGTATTTAAAGTTTAGATTAATAATTTAAATTTTAAATTTATATATATTTAACAAACACATGCATTATTGAATATGTGAACGATATGATTCATGCATCATGTGAAAAATTTCACATATTGTAATCAAACAGAAAAAACTCCTGCTTGTCATATCATAATGTCGGATGAAAGCAAACATTTTTCTCAGTATTTTATTAACCAAAAGGACTGGCAGTATTGTCATGTCACGTATTACAGCGAACAGACACGATAACACTTTAATAACTAAGTTACATTCATAGCTTTCAGGAAATGCTAATGGCACGAATGAAGGAGATTCATCGGTGACATAACTTTAAATGTGTCTTTAATTAGACGGAAGTAAACTTATCATTTTGACGTTTCAAGATAAGAATCTGGTTATTCACATTTCGAAAAAAAAAGTTAAGTCACCGAAAGCACACAACGTGGCAATCTCGCAGGTAACATGATGAATTAACAACAAATAAATATATCGGTAATATATGTATAATAATAGATTACACAGTGCGATATTCATGGGGCTTACACTGAGTTAGCTTAAATTACAAAAATACGCAAAGGCACTTGGTAAAAATCTTTGATTCCTCGGTTGAGAAACATTTCGGGATAAATCCTTGAACTCAAAGTTCACACAGCGTGTTCGTCACAATTCGCATTTGACGCCACGATCGAATTAATTGCGCGACTATGGTAATGACGATAACGAAGAATGCCGGAAGAAACTTCTTGAGTTTTATTTGAATTATCAAGAGTCAAAATACTTTTTGAATATATTCATGCAACGAGAGAAAGGAAGTCCGTAATTTACTACTATAATCCGAAACGTTAATTTCTTGTATACACAGTCTAGGGACAATGAAATGTTCACACGAGAAGGATAAAGTTGCACGTCATTCGCGCGTTGTTCCCGTTATGTAAGTGTACAATTCTATGCACTCTCAGATTTTACGCTACATTTGTATAGTTCGGATACACAGGCATAGAGATCGCAGAAAATAGACAGCTTTTATAGACACTCTCCTTAAAGATTCGAAAAGGATATCTCTCTTCAGAAGACTATAGTTTCGGATACGCACGCCACCGCTGTATCCGTTCTCTCGCGACGCGCGCGAAGAAAACACGCGATGATTGATTTCATTTCCATTACGGCAGAACATTGCACACAAAACGTCGCATAAAAACTATGTACTATATCAATATCAATATCACACATATCGGTATAAAATAACGGATTACAAAATAATTGATAGAACATTCGATTAAGGAATTTATAGTCAGACGTCAAACCGCTTAATTAAAAGTTACTTAATACGCGGTCGTATAATAACTTTTAACGTATCTGGAATTAAAATACGCAATCGATGTAATTATCTACTTAAAAATATACAAATGATAAAAATTATGCACGCACAGACGCGACGTATAGATCTGCTCGATAGCGTAGGAAACATTTTAGCAACATATATAGGCAGCTTTACACTATATTTTTTTTAACCGTAACAAATATGATTAGATAGCAATGATTAGATAGCAAAGTAACCTCATGATTTTTATTTACAACTTGATGTCAAGTAACATTAGCGTATTGCATCAAGTTGGCCTTACACAATAACGGACTGCGAAAAGCCCTTTGGAACGCGAGAAATTAATGGCACTAGCGATGTAAGCCAATTTAGCGACGCGAGAATAGCGGTGGTATTTTGTTTGCACATCGATGTAACACCGTCACGTAGTAGAACCGACACTCGTCAACGGGAGATTAAAGGATGTACACATTGGGTATATTTATATAGAACATGCTTGCACGAGTATACGCTTGTGTGTACGTAAGTTTCGTATATACATGTACTAAATAAAAAGATTAATCGGTTTTAGTCGTATAATAAAGTTGTAAATTTAATGGCGACTATTATAATTTTCGCCATTGGTCCAGTTTGATTTCTTTTCTTATCGTCACGATATCGATTTGAACTTTTGATTGCGTTATTATTGGCCGCCACATTCAGCACCGCTCGTAATTTATAGAGCTAAAAATATGCAACATATAAGTACATGTTTTGCTAGAACTTTCTTTTTAACAAGTATAAAATATTAACAAAAAGTGTGCGATCATATAAAATGAGCAACGAGAAATGTGTTAACGGAATTTGTCAGAACTTTAATTTCATGAATCTTAAATTATTTTTGAAATAAAATTCCACATAAATTATCAGGAATGGTTTGAATATTCAGCGTTGCTTGAATAAAGATTTTAATGAGTAATTTAATAGCGCTACTTAATCTTTCAAAAGAAAAGAGGACAAAGTTTGACGTCGAGAAAGTTGAAAAACAACGCTTGGTCTCACCTGGAACTGAAAGGTTTAATCACTCACATTTCTCAGGATAATTACAGTTAAACGAACGTGGAATCAAGCGACGTTTTATCATCTCCGGACACCGTGCGCGTGAATTTTCACTAATTGGCACTTTGTTACCCGATGCTAATTGTATCCAGTTTGGTCCACGGACCAATTCGCCCTTCCCATAGGATTACGAAATACTCTCGTAAACACTATCAGTAGCGAAGACTTACGTTTAATTCTTAAACTTTAAGTTACATGCATATTGTTGACTCAAAAATGCATCCGTTCCGCACATTCAGACTACATTCTCACGATAATTTCCCGACGCGTGGAAATTCCTTCAATTCTCGAATTCTAATAAAGTTCCCGTCGAGAAAGAAGTTGCTTAAGTCATGTCATACTTACGGACTAATAAAAATAGTAGTCGGGCAGCCCGACTGCGATCTTATCGCAGCGACTTAAAGTACATGGAGGTTCTCGCAATTCTTGAATTTGCTATCCTCCTTGCCGAAAAGCCAGGTCAGCATCTGCCTGGCTTTCATGCTGGCGCGTACGACGCCTCTAGATTTGTACCAATGAGCACTACCTTCACTGCCGCTGTTTCGGTGCTCCTGGTTACCCTGAACCACCTTTAAACGAATCTGGTTGAGTATGCCAACCAGAAGGTCGTCGACGTTATGATTGATGCCTACCGACACTTCGATGAACTTCGCGCGATAGGTGCATGCCAAGCATTTTCCATCTACAATGCACAATCCGAGATGAAAAATTAGATTAGAGAAATTTTGAAATTATTGTTTAAGTTCTCTATTATTATTGTCTTTATAAATACGATAATGTTTAAAGAAATGTTTAAAAATCCTTGTTTTTCGAAATAAAAGTCAAGAAATGAAATCTTAGAAATATGTCTCTTCAGTCGATAATTCATCAATTTTTAATAATATAATAATATAAAACATATTGTTTTATGACAACATCTATGTAAATACATCTATGTAAATTTTACATTTATAAAAAAATTAATTATCTAATAATTATTTAATAATTATCTAATAAGCATCACATACACGCACGTGCGCAGATAAGGTGATCTTATTTTTATTTGGAATTTGCCTGATATATACATCATCGAACGTTTAGTTTTATAAAGTGTCATAAAAGCGTTTATCCATTTTGTGTGAAAAAAATTTGTGTGTAAAAAAGAAAAATGTTCCGCCTCTTACCCTGGGGCGAAACCACTCTGGAACGAACCAAATCGACCTTGTTCCCGACCAGAATAGCCGGTCTACCACGAAGAAGATCTTGATCGTGAAGTCGAGCGAGATATTCCTCAGCCCTTTGAAAGGACGCCTTGTCGATCACTGAATACATTACGACGAAGGCGTCTGGCAATGGCATTTTTTCCAATTCGGTCTGTCAAAATCAAATTTATTAAATTTAAAAAAATCAAAATTCTATTTACTCATTTAAAAAAAACAAAATATATATATAAACAGAAGTTTACTTATTGCGCTATAATAAATAATATAATAAATAAAAAAACAATTCTCTCCCTTTTACCTTAAGATTAGTGATGTTTAAGAATTTAAGCTCGCTTTCTTCATTATTTAGCATCACAAAAACGGATTGTTCATTTGGCACATCTGCAATAAGAGTAAAAAATAAGAAACGAAGACCCTCGAGTAATTTTCGGAAAAAATATTTTCAACATCTTACAATATATGTGTGTGTACAAAACGAACTATAACGAACACCTAATATCACCACATAATATCACCATATAAAAAATAATCCTTTAAAACTTCAAATTTTATAGCAAACTAATATCTTATTTCCTTTTTCAATAAATAATTTAGTAATAGAAATCCTCTCCTTTTCTGTTAAATTTTCAAATAAAAATTGATTAAATTGATTTTGATTTTATTTGCCTTGTAATGTATTATAATATACATAGTAATATTACAACGCATGGTTGATTTAAGCTGCTAAATATTCTCTTCATATCCTATAGCATTTCACGCTTTCTTCCGGTCAAAAAAAAAAGTAAAACAGAAAGACAGAACTATATAACAATATGCCAATTCATCTCTTACTGTTTTTTTCGAAATGACTGTAATAATGAAAAAACAATCAAAACCGTAAATAAATCTGTTTCGTGTGCGAGCGAGATACTACAGCAAGGAAATGTTCTTGCAAGTGACGTGACAGAAAGCCGACGTAATCTTATGGCTCTAAAATGCGTCTACAGGTCGCCTGTCAAGAGTATTACCGATTAGTTTTAGCCTGCTAACGAAATACTGTTCGTGACGTCAAAGAATCGTTCGGTGTCATTGTCCTAACCAATTTTTTTCGACTAAATGGCTCTTATTTCTCTAGATATGCAATTCTTCAGCTTCCGACGAGTGTCATAAATAACGGACGTTTCTGCCAACATGGACGCAAGAAGCTAAAGCAAGAGAAATACTGTAATATATAAATTTTCACAAACTTATATTTTATTTCCTTATTTAAAAATTTTAAAAGCTAAAGCATTAAAATAAAATTATTTATAAAATCGGATTATAAAAAATAAAAGTAGATATATAAATCTTTTTTTATCTGTATCAAAAATACACTCCACATGATATAGCGAAAAGAAAAAATTGCAGTAAATAAATAAAAAAGAGAAATAATTGCAATAAACAATAATTTAATATCAAATCCGTTCTTATAAATCTTAAATTATTTTAACAATCATTCATACATTTACACATTTTACATAAAATATCTAAGCTATTGTCTTTTTTACAGCCAGTTTTTTACAGCCAATTATTCCGATTTGCTTTCTTTCTTAGTTCAAGCATTAGCGTAATATACAGCGGTATGTGCATATATTAAAGTATTTTATTTGTTCGGAGTTAAGAGAACTTTAAATAATTATTTAGTCTTCATCAGATAAATTGAGATATGTTATTATAGCATCGTATAAAAATAATATTTAAACAAGACAATTTTAATTAGAACCTGATGAAATATCTCATTTCGCAGCCAATTTCAGCGAACTTTATTTTCTTTCTTTTTTTATTTTCGATTTGTGTGCTTCTACGTACATTTAAAAGAACAATGTATCATTATTATTATTTTTTATTAAATAAAATAGAAATAATAATAATTAATAATAATTAATTAATTAGCCAGTTTTAAATTTGCATTTTTTCTGTAGTTAGCGTAAGTGAACAGTATGAATAGTAATGAACACATCCTATTTATAATTAATTATAATTAATTAATTTATAATTAATAAATTTTGATTTATAATTATTTATAATTAATAAATTTATAATTATTAAATTTTGATTTTTTAAATAAAAAGTAAAAGAAAATAAAAGAAAAAACATAATTCACAAAGAACATATTTTTTTAATAACTGCATATAACATATTTTTAATAATAAAATAATATTTAAATATAATTTTTTTTAAATAATTATCCATTCCGAGATACGTGATCAAAATTTTTATGTATTTCTAATGCTGCTGCAGCTTTGTTCTACAACTGTTTACATGGCATTCCACGATAAATTTTGGGAGTCGCGAGATATTCTTTGAAATGTAACGGTAAATTCGCAACGTTTCACATGCTTGGCTGTTGCCAGAAAATGGAGGTTAACGGTCAGACACAGTAGAGTTGACGGATGTGTACCTAGTTTCACGAAAATACGAGARGAAGAAAGAAAGAAAGGTTGGAACGATTTATCTCTTGATCGCTCGAACATGGCGTGAGTCAGTGAACAAGGAAGACATTATCTGGAACACACTTGTGTCTTCTACTTTTATTTGATCGTAGGAAGTATCGAGAAAAAACAAATATTGTTATAAAGTTAGTAAAATTAAAAGACTACGAAAGCAAACTAGTGTTTACAAATTCGCATGAATTCAACATCACGTCACGAAAAAGTAAAATTTCGAAGCAAGTAACAATGCAAAATTGTGACGATTTTTACGGAATATTTGACGTAAAACGTAGTAGTTATACATATTTTAATGAACATAATATTTTTTTAAGATACATGATAGTCGTGATTTAAACGCTGCTTTGCTTTCAGATAAAAACATATTTTTCACGAGATAATTATCTCAATAAAACCGCGCGATAAAACTGTGGGACATAACGTGATTAACGCTCAGGAACAAGTTCGATTGATGACCGTGACAGGAATATCACGAATGCAAGAGGGGACTGACATTTTGGGGTTGCAAGATCGCTGAAATACGAATAAATATCGCGGAAATTGGTGAAACGCATTCGTCAGCGCAAGCGCGCGCCACAATTTTCGTTCCTGGGTACAAATTATTGATCTTTCAGACGCTCAAAAGAATTTACACATTCACGGTTTTAATTATCTTAACCGCATAAAAAACCCACTAGTTCGATCAATGAAAAATTCTCTCTTGTATCTCTGCTCAACTTTTACAAATAACAACTGTTTGATATCGAATGTGCGATCATGTTCTATTTACATGAATTTTAATAAAAAAATAACTTTTACCGAAAAGTAATCAAGCTTTAATTATAACAAATTTTCACGTTTTAAATCTGTTAACTTTAACAACAAATTTTACGAAAAATATCACTGTTGCACGAGGGTTTTGTTAAAACTTTTTTTAAATCTTTTCAAGTTTCAAAATGTCAATTCATGCTGCTTATTTATTTAATACTTGATAATACCTTGATAATATCAATATTAATAAACAATAATTATTACAAATCTGTTGTAGACGATTAATTTACGAATTTAAAAAATATTAAAATGCAAATTTAAAAATATATTAAGTATTGATATATATATATATATATATGCAAAGTTTATTTAGAAAATTTGAAAATAAGCCTATCATCAACGCATTCACCGGATCTACATATCAGTATTGCAACACTTGCAATTTTCATCATAATTCACCGGAAATATAGCAATGTATTTTTAAAGAAATAGTGAGCTAAGAAAAAAAGACGGAAGGCAGAAAAAAGGAGGAGAAGAAGAGAGACTCAACGAAGAGCGAGAAGGAGAACAGACGATGAACAGACGCGAACTCTCTATGATGTACGCTTATAGCACGGAGCGGGCGCAAAATTAACCGCGGCTATTTCCGAGCGGCTTGTTCCTGCGCTTTTCTTTTTTATACCTTCGTGGAAATCGTTTCGTTTGCTTTTCGAGGCGAACGTATTCCATCGACTCGCACACACTTGACACGAGCGTCGTTACTCCCTTTTCCGAGCGAAGTCGCGGAGCACGTCGCGGTCGTACCAGGTCTGACTGTACAAAATGCTTTGCGCACATGAAGTAAAATGTGTATATCCGAATGAAGTAGTAGAACGATAAAGTTGTGAAGGACAAAAATATAAATTGTAGAAACTTAGAAAATTAACAATTTCGTGTGAAGAAAACATGCCAGACCAACTTGAGGAATTCTGCAATTTATTTTACTTGTTTGAGAAAATAACTTTTACTAAGTTGATTGCAATAATGTATATTAAATTGTTTCTATGGTTTACTCTAATTGCAAAAAACTTCTGCCTTGTATTTGTCATGTATTTTTCTTTTGCAATACACATTAATTTAATTTAGTATGTCATTTTTTATATCTTATTATTAACAAAAAATTTACTAGATTTTTCTAATTTTTTATTTAAATTTAAACAATTCTAAACATTAATAAAAAAAAATGCTAAAGCAAAGAAATCAATATAATAATCAATAATATCTTCTAATCACACTTCTTATCAAATATGTTTTATTGTAAAATTATGTATCATAATATATCATAATCTTTTTAAGCAATTAATTGAAATACGAAAGAGAATTGTTTAATAAAAAAATAAAAAGTAATCCATTAGATTTACGTTTGAGATTACGACTTGCACTCATTCTCTCCTTCTCTTCTTCGCGCAGCAAGTCGTCTCTTGGCCTCGATCCCGATTTGTAGCAAAATTATCTCGCGAAACTTGACAGCAGCCTAAATTCTTTTTGCCCACGTCAACCCGTGGGCTTTCAATTCAATTTCGATCGCGACTAATTTACACGAAATGCAACGATATAGAGTGTAACTAGAATAGAATCGCGTATACATTCGGAGTCTGACTGTAGGCAGACTAAAACTATTTTTGTCTCTATTTTCTCTGTCGTGTGTCGTTTCAATTATACCGTTTCTTTCATTTTATTTTTGGAAGAATGTGGATTTTCACGTCCACTGTTTTGATAAAATTATCAGACATATATATATATCATGCATTTAAAAATTTATAGTGTTATATAAGATTACACTGCTTTGGAATAAGTTCATGTATTAAAAAAATAAATAAATAAAATTATCTGTATAATTATCTATATAATAGAATATTAAATAAAATTCTTATAGAAATTCTGGTACAAGTTAATTCTAAGAAAGTTTATTTTAAATATTAGAATATTTTTTACTATCAAATAAAATTTATATATTTTATTTATCAGAAATATAACTTTATATAATATTTGTCATGTTTGAACATTGAATTTTCTAAAGAAATTATAAAATTTTGCTTTTCACATTTAATTTGTTTTATTAATTTTTATATTTCAAAGTAGAAATATTTGTAAAAACGTAATGTTAAAACTATGCAGATTTACCGGACATATAAATTGTAAGTAAACTCAAAATACGATTTTATATAAAATTCATTTATTTTAATAAGCAAAAAAAGTTTATTCTTCAATATTTTTGACATTTTTTCGATATCTTAAAATTATGTTATATTTTAAGAAAGATCGTAAATTTGTAAATCATTTTAATGACATTTAAGTCAATTTCGCTTTTTTATTAAAGTGAAATTTATTCCATCAAAGGTGCAATATCCTTTTCCATTTTACTATCAAATTATTTTAACATGATTATGGCAATCATTAATCTCGCATAACGGTTTAATTAACCTTTTTGTCGTTGATGAATTTTCCGCAAAAGATTTGCCATGAAGCTTTTTGCGTAATTGATCGTAGAACTGATTTCCGCTCCATTTTGCTTGAACACGCTTTCGCAAATCGTCCCTTTTTATTACGCAAACCCTGTGTTCATAAAAATAAATATATGACATCGGGAAACTTTTGTATAAAATAATGTAAATAATACTTGTAAATAATGCTTACAAAATAAATAAATTAAAAACTTTTCTTGAAATAATAATAAAAATTTTACAGTAGCGGTCCACTAATTATTAACCACTTCTAAAATGAATAATTTACGTAGCACAATCGCAATATCATAAACCATTAAATTAAATTAAGACGTAGTTCAGAGTAAACAGTATTGATGTATTAATATATTAACATAATTATTTGTTGACGCATTAATATAATTAATGTAGATTATTGGTCGCTATAATGATTACCAATTAATACAAAATTTAAATAAATGAAATACGCTTTTGTGAATCTTAAATATCTAATTACAAAACAAGGACAATGTAATAAATATCCCTGATATGTCTTAGATTGTGAGATAAATTACAGAATGAATATAACTGCGCACAGCTGATGGTCTCAATGAGCTATTGTAATGCTATTATATGCGTTATAGTATATATCTGTGCTAACGAACATAATCCATATGCATGGATGGTGATTTATCGCTCTAAACACAATTATAATCCCAGTTTAAAATGTACTCGCAAATGCACTTTAAAATGTAGACTAAACTCGCGCACATCGCGCAAAATGTTCTCTTATTATAAATCATATTCTCATCGGATAATTTATATCGCAACATCGAGGAATATTGTTAAAAGAACGATAATTAAGGTATATGGTGATAAGCGAGAATAGGTTCATTGACGTGCCAGCAATAATAAAATAAATGTACGCCATTACAGAGATAATTGTGAGCGTCATGATTAAATTATTAATTATTAAATTACGTAGGCGTCAATAATAAGGGTAATCAATTGGAGAATATTAATGGAATGCGAATAATATAATTAATAATGGCAGACAAATTTTTGAGACAACATTTTTTATTTTTTTGAGACAACATTTTTATTTTAAGAAAAAAATTCTTTCTCTCTCATGAGAAAAATAGACTGTATGTAGCTGAAAAGCTGAATAATTATTCTTTAGAGAAAGAGTTTCTAAAAGAAAAAAGTCAAGAGTCGAAAAGATGTCTTGTCTCTTACGACAAATACAATCAAAAGCCTATCCGCCAATTTGTCTTCGTTTTTTTTCTTTCTAAACGATAATAATTTTCTCATATTGTTGCTTGTAATTATACATTGTTGTATTATATTGTTGTACGGAAATTATTACAAAGATTGAAATATAATTAACAGTTTACTTATTTCTTTTTAAAATCAGTCTTGCTATCTACGGAAAGAGATTGCAAAGTAAATAAATCTTAAATGTTTTCAATTGACATCAATCACAAAGAAAAACTCATAATGGCATCTGTAAAATATCGGAGAAAAAAACTAAATACAACGCAGGAAAAATTACCGCGTCATAAAAGACAGGATCGTGCGAAGAAGCGAATAATGTTAACATTTAAATTGGAATACACCAGCAGAACCAATTTATTCCTTGGTGTTCTTTTAATTTTTGGTCATTGTGCTTCTGATCTTACTCTTCATCACAAAGAGAAATATCGTGTTTACATTTTCACGTTTTGTTACCACAAACAGGAATTTTCGTGCAATTTAATCAACATTAAAAATTCCATTTCTTCTTTAACACACGACAAATTAGAAATTATAACAGAGTATCTTTGTGTTTCATATTTTAACTTCATACGTTTGGCGAGTGGATAAAAATTTTCACGCAGGAAGTGTTGCAAGCGTTACATCTCGCTACCATTTCGAAACCATTATATCAACTAAAGCCGCTTGCCTGCGCACACTAGACATAAATAGAAAATTCCATTACATTGGGGTATAAAAAAAAGCACGAGAGAAAAAGAGAGAGAATAGGAGGAAGAGAGAGAATAGAGGGCGCAGATTTTTTCTACCTCACGAGCGTGCCCCATTGTTTGATAGCTCGCACGAATATCGATCGTAATAGCACCGGATGACGTCGCCGAACGCGGATTGAATGTGTCCAACTGAAACAAAGCCTCGCCCGTCTCGCTTATCTTACTTTAACACCAATGAAAGAGTCGCGAGGAAGTTTTTCAATGAGAAGCAGAAGCTGCGACGGAAAACAGCAGCTCGAGAAATTTTGCATGATTAATTACAATTTGTATAAAACAAACATTAAATAAAATTTGTAATAAAAAAACATTTTCATTGAAAAAGATAAGCATAAAAGTTTGAATAATACATTATCTCAATTATTTTATATAAAATGACACACGAGATAATATGTAACTATATTTTACCTAATTTATTTTACAAAAATTAAAATACAGTCACGTTGTATTAGTAAAATTAATAAAAGGATATAATTAAGATCAATGATATATAAACAATAAGAAAGTCTCGCGGCCGTTTTAACAGGTGGGTATCGCAAGGATAGTAGAATAGCAATCATTCATCTCGAGATAATATACGATATTGGTCCTCGAACTAGATATCTATGCAAATTTTAAATTACGTGAGATATCACTGGCACTTTAATAATCAACATCGAGTGATGAACGTTTTATAAAACAGTACTTGCGATTTGGAGCTTTTAAGTAAAAAAGAGTTTTACAAAAACTGAATTTTACAAAAAATAATAAAAATATACAAAATAATTAATAACGCCAGATTTTTCATGAAGAAAATGTAGTAAAATCAAAACTTTTCATTTAATTTCTAGGTAAATTCTGAGTCAATGTTATTTTAATAAAATTTTACTTTATGGCTGAGTGATTAAAATATTAACAATTAAGAATGACGCGAAAAGTAAACCAGCGCAATGAAATGTTTGTTAAAAAAATATTTCTTTTAAGTTATTAAAGAATTTGCCTGCAAGGTACTTACCAAGCAATTCAATAACACCTCGTATATTAGATTTCAGATATTTTAGAAATTGCCTTTTGATGGTAATGCAAATTATATTAAATTACGTTATTACAAATTTGTACTATATATTAAAAAATTTAATTACATTGTTTTTTTATATATTTATATATTTCGTTTAAAATATATTCGTTTTACATGCCGCAATAGTTAAATTTGTAGGCATTAAAATAATAAGTATTGTTAATAAAAATATTGTTCTATTACTTAATGATAAAAGTAAATATTGTTTATTCAAGCACGTTTTTTTTATTTTTACAATTTATAGTTTTTGCATATATTAATCTCACATTCTTTTTGTCTCATATTTAATTTTAAATATTATGTTAACATTACTATATTCCAATTCATATTTATTCGTTACTCCTGATTTTGTGATTCTGGATGAGAAAAATCAAAGTATATTATTCTGTGAAAATAGAAACAAAGGAAAAAGGTATTATATTAATACGAAATATTTGTTCCTTTTCCGTCATACGTAGGTTAACATTATTTAATCTTAACATTATTTCAAGATATTGACTTAAAGGTTGCTCAACTATTAACTCATTCAGAGAAAATAGCGCGTATCTCAAAGAGCTTAGAAAGCCGGAAACTATGCGCTCCTCAGGCGGAGCCTGACGCCGTCTTTCACCAGGCGCGCAATCGAAATACACACAGGAGATCGTCGCGTAAACTCGCGCGATATAACGGGACGATCGTGCCGCGCGCGAGATGTATATATATAAACCGTAAAAGTCACCAGAAAGATTATTTTCCATAGAATCGATCAAGAAATGTCCAACAATTTCCTTTTTGAGATCGTTTCCACATGGTAGTCACGTTCATATGACGTGGCAATAAAACATTCTCAGTCGAGAGACTTAATCTGGACGCTTCCGAACAAGATTATATTTATAAATTTCTTATCATTGTACATTTAAAAGATCATTCGCAATTGCTTCAGACATCACTATTACATAAACTCTTCACTGAATATGTTTAGGTTTTTATAATTTTTTCATTTGCGGCTATTATTTTTTCCTCATTAAAGATTTTGTTGAAAAAACACAAGATATTTCTTTATGTCTTTTCAATGTCTAACTTTAAATATTCTAATAACTAACATTTATAATATTTAAATCAAAATAAAGTTTACTTAATGTGAAATAGAATAATAAATAAGACTTTATGTATTATCCATTAATCAATCAGGAAACACACATGTTTCACAAAAATACTTAAATTTGCTTTTAATTCAATTGCTTAAATGTTTTTTATTTAAAAAAATTGATTTTAAGAATCTTGAATATTTATAAATGCTCTATTATTAAAATCTTTTTATCGATTACAACGTTAAATTTCTTATCTTGATAAATCATTGAAGATAACATCTATCAGTTTTTGAAAGTATTAATTAGCAATAAAAGAATAATATAACAATAAAAAATGATTTCTTCTTAGACTTACATTTTAAAATTGCATTTTGTTCGCAATATAATTTTTACAATATATCGTACTAGATATATTGCGCTAAAACATCGTATAACCTATAACGCAATTGTAGGACTTACCTCTTTGTCTATCGTAGGCGTTTATACACTCGCTGGTCATAAACTGACTGATAAGGGCGGTTTTTCCAACTCCCCTTGCACCTAACATAGCGACGGTGTGCGAAGCAACTTCCCTGGGCGGCAGTCGGCGTTCTTCGTTCTCCTGATCGGCGGGCGCCAGAGAATTCGATCTCGATCTTCTTCTCCTGAAGGAATCTCCTCTGTTGACGACACCTATCGAGCATAAAATGATTGTCACAATATTTTATAGATATAAAAATATGCAATTGTAATTTAAATCATATATAGAAAAACTAAAGAAAAAGCAAAGCTCAAAATATCATCTTACGATAATTTAATATAAATATTTGTATAAAAATTAATCGAATTGTTATAAAAGCCCAATAAACGATAAACAATAGTAACAATTTTTTCAGATATACTTTATCATTATCAAAGTCGGCCATTACAAACTATTATCATATGTTTTCACATAAATTTTAACTTTTTTGTGATCTTTTTTTTATATTTTGCTATCCGCTTTTGTTTTATTCATACTCATGATCGGTTTGATTACACAATTTTTCGAATATATATATCTTTACATTTTCGAATATATATATCTTTACAATGTATCTTGAATACAGAAATAATAATACATATTTCTGTATTATTATTTCTGTATTCAAGATACATTGTATTCTAAACACCGTTCTCTTCTTTGCAGCGCGTTGACCTCGGTTAATATCACTAATTCCATGCTTTACGTGAGCATCATCTTAATATGTGCTTGGGATTGGTGGAAAAAATGAGCAGGTCGGAATTCTCAGAAAATTTCTCAGTCTTAATAACGCAATTCTCATGAAATAAGAAGTAGATTTTGCGGCTTTTGGAAGAAAATAACAGCCCGTATATAACTCTGCTTATTGAAATATGCCTTTTACAAATGACACAAGAAACAAATAAAAATAAAAAATTATGAAAGAAGATTATTTAATCAAAGACTAGAACAAATATATTGATTATTTTTTCTGGAAACTATGGAAGAAAAACTAAATTTATTAATCATGTCTTGATAGTTAAATACATTTAGTTTAATAGCAGTTCAATGTAACACAAAGCATTCTTTGTGTTACATGGGTTGACACAAAGATCGACCGTTTCGTACATTTGCGTGGAAATGGACGGTGACGCCGTTAAAATAATGGATTCACTCAGTTGCTCTTGATGCCGAAAAACGTAATTTAATATGAAAATTGAATCGATGTAGTCGAACTTGTAAATAATCCTTCAACATTGCAAAGGTAAACTTCGGCTATCGGACACACTTCGTG
Source organism: Cephalotes varians (assembly GCA_037157785.1). Lineage (NCBI taxonomy): Eukaryota > Metazoa > Arthropoda > Insecta > Hymenoptera > Formicidae > Cephalotes > Cephalotes varians. The sequence goes on along the minus strand of JANQDE010000001.1, from coordinate 3,632,094 downwards.
TTAATGCATTTGCGTTGCATTAGTAATTGCATGGTTGCTCTCGGTTGAGCTAACAAGGCGAAAGTTGCGCATCTGCGTATGACGCGGTTGTTTTCTATTCATTAAACATGAACGCGCAAAGAATTAAATTACATTAAATAAAATGTTGTTTTTTTTCATAGAAATTGGATTTAAATAATTTAAAAAATTAAAAATAATAAGATAAAAAAAATAAAGAGAATGTAAGAGCACTTATATATGCAGAATAGTATCAAAATCATTAATTTTTTAATTGCATCTAGTTTTGTTAAAGTTTGCAATCACTTAATTTTTGTAAAAAATAAAAGATTTGGGAATAAAGAATGATCTGGCACGAAAATTTCAAGTATATTCAGAAGTTCATAGACCTTGATGATTCATGAATCCATTTTATCTGTAAAATGATTCATGCATCAGTTTTGTATTATATATGCGAGATGACTCAAATCCAAGTCTCGCGTCTGACGAAATTATATGTAGATAAAGCGAAATATTCTGAAATTCTGATTGCTATTTCTATGCCAAAATCATTTTAATTTTTCATTATTTTTGTGCTTAATTAAATTGTTAATATTATTATATATATATATATATATATATCATTTTATCTAAATAAAAATTGTTATAAAAATTTCATTTTCTTCTATTATTGATTTCACAATACAGGCGTATTAAGCACAATTATTAAGAGCAATCGTGCATTTATTTTATTTTAAAAAATCCATGCTTTCTCTCTCTCTCTCTCTCTCTCTCTCTCTCTCTCTCTCTGTCATCTTTGTAATAAAAAAATCTTAATATTTTTGTAAATGTTTCCAGTAAACACAATCTTCTATATTAAACTTGCTTTATTAAAAACCTAATAAAACTAATAAGAATTTAAGAATTTTGTCATTGTATCTTCAATCTTTAAAAAATGAATTTAGATTTATCGTCAAATCGATCCTGCCAAAAAGTTTACAGGCATCTGTTGTAGATACGCACATACGTGTAAAGCTCGCGCTTGATAATATATGCCAGCATCCGTGTGCACGTGTACACGCCGATGTCAACGTGCGGCTGTCAACCGAGAGAACAACGCGCATCCTATTCAGCAACTCAGAACACCGATATCCCGTCCGTTCGTCTGTCCGTTCCTTCCCTTTGTCTCGCCTTTGTTAGCACGAAGTTTAGTCCGACATATGTGCCACTTGTGGCGCACATACTTGTACGTATGAATGAATGAAAGCGGGAAGATCGATCGTGCCAAAGAGAGAGTGAGAGAAAAAGGAGGAAGAAAGAGAAAATTGGACAGCGTCGGACAACTCGCAAGGGACAATTCGATTTCCGTTCCGGCTTCGTTAAATCAGGAAGAATTTCGTATCACATGATAGGCAAATGTTAAGTGAGATAGTACCTCTCTCTAGACGTCATCAATTATTTTTATCGATGTACGATGACAGATCGTATGATGATTGGGATCAAAGTTTGACAAATCACGTGACACATGGTATATGATAGATGATATTAGACGCGGTTGTAATCGAATATAAAATAATGCAAAAAGATTGAAAGTGTTAAAAAAATATTTCACGGAAAGAACGGTTTTGCTGAAAAATCTAAAATTTTAGTTAGATAAGAAAAGTAATTCTGTTGAACTCAAATCTCTCTATCAATATAATTATGTAGAACTCTTAAATTAGTTGCTAGATTATCAAAATTTTGTGTAGCATTGCTCATCATTCTTAAGATTTTAACAAAATTATTTTTCTGCTCCAACAAAATTATTTTCTGATCTATATCCAGCAAAATTTTAGATTTCTCAGGAAAATCGTTCTTTTCGTGTTCAAATGTTTCAAACAATGCAAACTTTGAAAAATTATTCTTGCTTTCTAGATATTTTTTTATTTCAATAATAAAAGATTTGAGGTCATTTATCACGGTAAGTATTATTCGAAAAGATTGAAATAGTACGATTCGCGACAAAATGCCATTTACTTATTAACTGTAGCATGAGTTTCCACGGTTCCAATTATAGAGACGTATAAATTGTTTTACTGCACACATAGCTTAATTGTATATCGTTATTTATATGATATATATTCGGATTGAAAATAGATGTCAATTGCAGTACATCATTGATTAGTACAAGGTAATGTCAGCTGACAAGAGTGCGAGTTGTTGCGGGACCATTATTTTCAATACGCTTTTGATAAAAATCACACAGCGCTCGAGTGAAGCTACTGTATCGGTGCAAGCTTTTGCATGCTTTTGCAAAAGTAAGATATTTCACAGCGAAAAAAATAGAGAAGCGTCCTCCTTTAACTGCGCGTTCATTCGCGCGCCGGTCAGATTCTGACGAACAAAATGCTGGCACGACAAACGTGGTACAGGTGCACCGATTTGACCATCGAATAGGTGAGGTAGTTTCTATTAATAAAAGTTTAAACGTTCGACGTACAATCAACGACGGCTGCCAAATTGCGTACTTAGACGCGATGTTTTTCCGCGTTAAAAAACGATTTGCGAGAAAATTTTACGGTACGATTAAATTCATCTTTTGATACCATCGTTTGTTGTTATAATATGTAGTGTGCTTGCATGGATATGAATGTGTAAGTGTCTGCAACTTTCTTGCTTTTGAACCGTTATATTCATTGATCCAAGATGTGTAAAGGCGACTTGTAGGCGTCTCTTGGACTTTGATGTTGTTTATATTGAATAATCTCAAGATAAATTAAGTAGAATACCCTTTTAAGTAAATTACCCTACAAATTTTGGAAATAGAATATTCAGTCAATATTGCTACATTTATTAGCTCATAATGTGTGTGTGTGTGTGTGTGTGTGTGTGTGTGTGTGTGTGTGTGTGTGTGTGTGTGTAAATTTAAAATAGCTTTGCAGTTTAAAAGCGTTAGGGAATTTTTAGATTTAAAATAAAATTATCGATATATTCTATGAACAGCACGAGTGTTTGTATCTTTGAAACTTTCGGTTTAAGACTAGTTTCTGTTTTTGATTAGTTTTTTTTTTATATTTCAAGAGATGTAGTATCTTGAATCAAATATATCCGCAACTAGAAATAAAACTTTACGAGAGAATTTCCGTAGAAATTCAAGAATATTATAAAAATAGAAAAATGATAAAATAGACTTTGATATATGTATAATCATACAGTTTTATCTATATAAAAAACTATATCGCTTTTGTGTCTCAGCTGCGTTTAAATTTCACGTTCCAAAAATTTCTGATGACGCATATTTGACAGTCATCAAAGAGACGGTAATTGAGATGCTGATCATCTCGCTGTCGTCATCTCTATCGTCGGCTACTCATTTTTCCTCTGATGTCGGCTATCCGATGGGTTATCGGCCTGGAGAACCTGAAAGTCAGTTTCATGGCAGGTGAAGCGTGTTATGAAAAGCGCACCGTTGTACCTTTATACACTCCCGTGCTCACAAAATCGAATTATATTCCGATCGATATAAAGCAAAGTCAATAGAAAGAAAAACCAAAGATATTGTTCGTCTTTTTTTGTACATATCACTATTTTTAATTTAGACACTGTAGCCAAAAGATAAAAAAATATCAAATAAAAGGGCAGAGAGAGTATTTCTGTTTCACGTAAGATAATTATTTAATAAAATTGTAGATTATTAAATTATTGCATTATTAATTTAAATTAGGATTCAAAATTATTATAATAAATTAAATGGATTTTATATTAAATATTCGAATAGTTATTGCTACACAAATAAATTAGTAAGCAATAAAACATTTACACGAAATAAATAAAATTGTAATTATGTTTCAAATAAAGCACACACGCACACGCGCGCGCGCACGCGCGCGCGCATACACACACACACACACATATAAAATTATATATTAAATTTATTGTATTAAAATGCCGATTTTATTTTTTCGAAATTGCATTCTAATGTAAAGCACGATGACATTTCGCGAAAATAATGTAAAGAAATTTAGATGATTAAAAAGTTTCTATGAAAAGTTTCTATCCAAGTACAGTTAGTTGTAAAAATAAATAAAAAACACGATAAAAACATAGAAACAACAAGAAGTAAGACAACCAATTTCCTTTCTCTAATCTTATTTTGGTGGGAAACTGCCTGCTTCATTTGTCTTTGATTTCTACTATTGAAGAAATTGGATGATAGAAAAGACGGATATATCGTCCGCAATCAGACAAAATTATTGGTCATCCCTCTTGGACGACAAATATTATTCACTTAAAGCGCGAAGTACCAATATTCCGCATACTCTCAAAATACAGTTAGAGTACTCTCAGAATATTTCACCCTTTTCAGAAACTAATAACGCGCGCATCTGTGTACATATTTATTTTAACGTATTGTGTTTAGTCTATGGCGTATCCAATACTTTTATGCAGCAATAAAGCTATACGATATGAAATATCGTGAAGTAAAGTATGAAATAATAGTAGAAGACAAAATATTAATGTTCTCTTTTTGCAAACATTGCCAAAGAGAGATAAACAAAGGGCTCAGGCCAATATATGAGTCATACATATGTGCGAAAAAAAATTTTTGTATTTAATATTTATTTGATAATTTTTTAACAATTTTTCTAAATAATAAAAATGTTGGAGATTGCGGGTCATATTCTTGAGTATCTAAACGATCTAATGGCAACTTGCCACTGATATAAAAATATTTCATCGCAAGCAGTATTTAGTAACGGGATTCTGCAACGTACACACTACTCTGACGATCTCAAGATCTTGTTCTGCGGGATAGCAGATTCTTCGTTTCCCATGAGCCTAAAAGCTCTCTAGACACTTTAATCCTGCGTCGTCGGCGAAGTACTCTCGCATTTTTTTTTACATCTTATTAAAAAGAAGGTAAAGACACGAAAGAAAAAGATGCAAAATATTATCGCGCTTAACATAAATGTAGACGTAAATGTAATGTGCAATTTTAATTAAATCATCCACCTTTGTTGTCGGAATGAATAATTGGCAGGTCAACTTGTACAATGAGGAAATTCTAATTTATGTCGGTCATATCAACTTAAGCAAATCCGTGCGGTACAAAGTCACCGTCCCGTAATCACGCTGGCACGATGCGAAATTTCTGTTCGACGTCGTCGCGGTTAAACTCCATTAAGCAACGAAGGGAAGCACATTTGAAAGCACCGGCAGTGATATAGTCGCGCTATAGGGACCAATCTACCGTCTATCAACTGCGGACGGTCGTCGTTATAGAGAGCGTGGCTGCATGTATATCCCGGACGCATATGCATGCATATGTGGCACGCAGGCGTGCACACCGATGCATATACGACCCGATGCAAATTTGCCCGCGGCGCGCCGGTTATGCGGAATCATATACATAGATGAGAGAGAGAGAGAGAGAGAGAGCTGAAAGCACTGGAGTTAGACCTGCCACACGCATTACCAGTAGTCGCGTGGAACGTCTGCATATAGATCGATGTGCGCAATCAAGTCATTCCGAGGTAACGTGGCGGTTACCAGCCGTAAACAGCGACCCAACTAGCGCGGCCGCTAACTCCGTTAGATCCGTTTAATATTTCAATATTGGTTGCATGCATTACGCTCCTCGTCAAAATCGAAGCAAGTATCACGCGCCGCAAACCAGTTTCAAAAACTTTCTCCTCAAAAGTATTCGGAATTGTTAAATAAAACATACAAATTGATTACTCGGATTACTCGGATAAATTTATTTTGTTCCTTTTAAAATAGCTCTCGTTCTTTGCACCCCCTCATTCCGTGCCAACGCTTTAATAAAGAATGCCCATTCTTCGAAACATTTTTCGTGAGCCGATAAAAGTACGGCCTTTAGCTCCTTCAGCAAATTTTCTTTTACAGCCACGACTCAAAATGCTTTCCACAAAGTGATAATTTGAATTTTTGAAACAGGAAAAGGTCACAAGGGATCAAATCTGACAAATACGATGCTTGAGAAATGACATTTGTGGACAACAAAGAAATTACGTGTATGTTAAATAGTCAATATCCCGAGCTCTCGATATATCAAAAATTATAAAATCGTGGAAGGGCTAATGAGAGCTATAACACRCTRTKGAYGGTGCGCADTAMCTAATAAGATTTATTCAGTATAATTACAAACGTTTCGGCTTACCTTTAAGCCATCCTCAGTGTGCACGTTCAACGTTCAAATCGGTTCCGTTAACAATATCAAGTTTTACAAACGTTTCGGCTTACCTTTAAGCCATCCTCAGTGTGCACGTTCAACGTTCAAATCGGTTCCGTTAACATTGTTAACAATTGTCATAAACAAGCTAATTGATACACTGCACTAAAACTCCGCATGAAAATCGAATAGAGTTGTACCAACTTAGCGGCAAAAAGAAATTTCGATTTCAATTCAATCGCTTCAATTTTTCCATCGTTTAAATAGACAATTCCGAATAGTTTTTGAGCAGAAGGTACATCTCGCTCGAAGTAGAGTCGCATTTTTAGTCGGCAGATACGATCAATTTATCGTTCGCGATTTTTGATCGCGATCTGGCCTCAGCTTAGCGCCAATCAACGACTCGTTGTTTTACTGCGAGGAAGAAGAGATAAAAAATGACACTAATTGAAGTATTCAGTGCGGGTTTCGTGTTAATATACAGTCATTTTCACAACATGGCTCTCGCAAATTTTTCTACGGTTATGTGCGAAGTTGTTTCTTGGAACGACTACACGAGAATTCTTAGTGTCAGCATTTTTTCTTATACTAAGTAAGTGCATTTTTTGAAACTTTTATAAATTTCCATCTCAATTGCATCGTATAAGAAGGAATAAAATATATAGCTTTAAAAAATTTTTTTAATGAGAGAGAGAGAGAGAGAGAGAGAGATAACTTATTATATGTATGACGTATTTTAAAGCAAATTTATTTACTATCAGTGATCGCTTATGAAATTTCATGGTTTTATAAAATTCTTAATTAAATTTTTAACATAACAATATATATATTAAGAATTATATTATGTTATTAAAATTAAAAAATTATATTATGTTATTAAAATTATTAAATGTTAAAAGCACATATGTGGGCATGTTTCAAAGAAGAATAACTGCATATACATGAAGTACATAATAAATATATCGTTGTTATACTTTCTCTCTTTTCTTTATTCTTTCCTTTTTATAAACTTGATATTAGAAAAAAATTTAAAAAAAATTATAAGACATAAATAGTGCTTCCCTAGATAATAGCAAATGGTTACACGAGTTACACTGGCTCGAAGAAAATGCAAGCTCAGCGAATAATAGTCGGGCCGCTAAATATCTGTTTCGGAAAGCGGATTACATCGAAGACGAAATATCAAGTCGACCGTAAATTCCGACGTAGATTGACTAGCTCGCTCGTGCGCATCAGCCGTGAAGCTCGTCACAAAAGATTGATATGTATTTATGCAAAATCGCACGCGGCAAAGGCGAACGCGCGTCTCGCGTATACGCGATAAAACGAGACGAGGCGGGAAATCATAAAACGTTACGAGCCGTCGTCGCCGTCGTTGTAGTACGCCGATTCTCACGAGCGAGGGCCGTTTTACGAGCATTCGGGAGATGTAAAATCGATTTTTGAAACGAGTCCGACGAACGATCAGGGAGAACGTGTCCCTCGATTTCACGGACCGTGTTTGTGCAAGGTCGCCGTAAGTCATTTCACCTTTGCTGTATTTCTCCCGAGCTATTCGATAAGCTATTTTCTAGTAACGATTGCTTTTTAAATAGCTTTGAATATTTGAAGAGTCGAACGTACAAATTCTAAAATATTCAAGATCGCTCGGTTAATTTTTTATATTCTTGATATTTTTATATTCTTGGTTAATGGCTGCGTATCATATATATTTACATTTTTAGATTCGGACTCTCATAATTTTTATATCCTTTATATTCTTACTCGAAAAAATCCTCAAATTAAGTTTTCAAATTGCAAGATTTTTCTAACGCTTTTATTTTTTAGGTGTTAAATATATAAAATCGTGAGTTATTATCGCGTGTTTCTAACTACGTTCATTTAAATTAATCACGGTTAATATTTAAATTAATCACAGTTTATATTTTTCTTAAAAATTGTTTTATTGAAAGATTATTTCACAAGAAGAAAGACAAGAAGGATAAAACTTTTATTTTAAACGCGACTTTTACTTCTAATTCTAGCTATCCTTTCGCGAATTCATCATGCAAGTGGTATGAATCTACATGTGCCCCGATGAAACGGTACAATGGAATGTCTGACTAGCGTGGCCTATATCTACTGCGAGGAACGCGGTCCTTGATAAAGGACCAGAGGTAGAACTATGGCGGAATTGAATAGCGGCAGCCCGAAAAAGACAAATCCTCGATAATACGTTCCCCATTATCCAATGGTTGATGTTATATGGAGCATTAATTTTTTAAATATAACCAAGAGAGGGAGAGCGGAGGCAAAACGAGCTAACGCAAATGGCAGCAAAAATATTTACGCCATTTCGAAGCATATGTCAAATTAAATTGTCGTCAATGATATTTAAGCTCCTACGTCGACACGTGGGGATTTTAATTTTAATTACGACCAATTGTAAACAGTTATATTATTGCAAACAGCAGTTATTACAAATATCATAATACACCCACGGTATTATATCTCCAAATGAACTGAGTATTTAATATGATGAAGGAGATGGAGAGACAATAGCAAATGGACGCAGTTTTCATGCGTACATATGTGCTGACGACGCCTACGCGTCGAGGCTCCGTGTATCGCACAAAATGCTTGTTGAACCTTAAAAGAAATTTTGTTGGATCTCGCGCACGTTCGACCAAGCTTGTAATTAACACGGGGGGGGGGGGGCGAGACGTTAGTTGAACGCCGCATATAATTTCCAAAAGTCTGTAGCTGAGTACCGCAAGGATCTGCTATTTGTATGTATGTGAATATACGAAATATTACTTTTCAATATGATGTTTATAATCATTTGTTGTTTAAAATTTTTAAAAATTAAACATTACAAATGCATATTGAAAAAACTGATGAAAAATTACTACCAATATTAAAATTGATCAAACTTTCTTCTTTAATTCACTAAATATTTTTTTAAAAAACAAATATGGTGAATTTACAGATACATAAAACTTTGTAACATTTTACATACGTAATTTACATAACAATTTGTGTGATATTTATTAATAACTTTCTGTGTCGGAAAGTGCCGTTCTTCATTGTTACAATAGATGAATATTTCTTTAAAGAATGAATTTCTTAAGAAGTTTTCTCGAGAAGAGAATGCCTTAAAATAAACGACAATTTTTCTCGGGGCACAAAATTGCCCGTTTATGCGCCGTCACGTTATGCGCAATCGTGGGTGTATTGCGAAATTCTCGATACTTCGATTCGATGAGCATGATGATAAAAATGATGTCATTAACGTGATATAGAAGAAGTAATAGTATTTATTGTGCACGGTACAAATAGTAATAAGGTGTACAGAGTATGATATCATAATTGTATCGATATCAATAAACCGGGCAAAGGGCATAGAGTAAAGTTGATTTAATGACGTGGGTGAAAATAGGCGCAATGTTAAGACCGATAGTGACGTCGTAAAAAGTAATATTTTATTTTGTCAGTCGAGATTTATTCCCGAATAATCAGGTTGACATATCGAGTGCTCTAATAAAATGCATCGCATCGATTGCTTTCGTTCTCATTAAACTTTTGAGAAGTTAACACATTTTTTAATACCCATTGTAAAAAGAATATCCATTGTAGAACGAGAGAACAAAAGAAAGAACTTTTTTTCAGAGGAAAGATAGAAATACACTTTGCACACTTGTTTCTCGGACTTCTGGAAAATTTACGGAAACTACCTTCACTAGCCTTAACAAGCAATAATCAGAAATGTCATAATTATGATAAAAAAATGAATATACATAAATATACATGAAAAAATAAATAAATGTGTGCAATTAATTTTGATTGGGTTAAATAAATTAAATGTTATAAAATATCAGTATTAAGTGGACCCCATTTAAAGAAATGGTTTCGGTTATTAAGATATAAAAATTAATGAAATACAATTGATCAATATAAATGTTTATACAAATTAATCGTTCACTTATGCTTCAAATTTGAACTAATTGTCAGTAGGAAAATCAATACAGATCTCTCGTCGGAAAAAAGGCAATTATGGCTCAACAACAGAGAAAATTGTTAGCACAGAGGGTTAAGGTCTGCAACAAGAGCACAATAAACCTTTCCCCCTTCAGTGAGGCGAGATACGCCTAATATCGCGGAAAGGTGGAACGCCGATAAGATTATTTATAGCAGCGAAAGCAGTATCCGAGGCGCTTATAAATAAATCACAGCAGCTGTACCGCCAATGTGTTTATCGCAAGGCAGCCGGTGCGCCCTTTGTAAGCTACCACTATTAATTCAGAATAGTCAAAATTCTCTCTTTACAAGACTTTTTATGAAAAAGGATTGTATCAAAAAATTTTATATGTAATGCTATAATTGCGCACACCTTGCATAATAACTTTAAATCCAAGTAATAACTATAATATAATGATACAAAAATTCTAAAAATTTTAAAATAATACTATTAAATTTAAATTGAAATATTATACATATATTACGAGATAAAAGTAATTATTATTTGTAATAACTAATTATTTGTAATTAAAATATTCTAAAATAAAATAAAATTGTTTTATATTTTAGATAAACATTAACATTTTGTTTAATTGTATCAAAAAAAGTCTAATTTTAAAAGATATTTGCGAATCTTTATTGAAGGACACACTAACACATCTCGGTAGAATCAAGAATATAAAAATAAATATAAAATAAACTTATACAATTATTTTGGTATAGTATTTATATTACAATTTTGCTTAAATTGAATAAAAATAGCGAAGTTAAATAACTTCAACAGTGTGTAAATTTTCATAAATGTTTTTAGATTTCACACTAAACTTTTGTGCGTAAAACAATAAATTTGCGAGAAGCTGCACGGAAAGAACAGTTTTGTTAAAAGATCTAAAATTTTAGCTAGATACAGATCGGAAAAGTAATTTTGTTGAACTATCAAAACAATTATGTAGAACGCTTAAATTAGTTGTTAGACTATCAAAATTTGTTACAGCATTGCTCATTCATTTTCAAGGTTCTAACAAAATTATTTTGATAGTCCAACAAAAATTATTTTCAGATCTATATCCAAAATTTTGGATTCCTCAGCAAAATCGTTCTTTCCGTGTGCATAAAAACTTAATTTGCAAGTAAGCAGAAAAAATATGGAGACATCCAATCTTCGATTGGAATTATGACATTCTACATGAGGTCATTGATGCCACCGAAATGTCGAGGGTCAGATCCGATAGAAAGCTATAACAAAAGGTTGATAGACAGCGCGAAGAAATAAACGTAACGTTACGTCGAATGCGCATCGTCGTAGTCATTGTCGATTTTTATTACTTTTATGGTTCAATGCCGTTTCTTTTAAGCTGCTTCTCTATTGACGATAAACATCAAAAAAACGAAATACAAAGTACTCAATTAGACAAACAATCTAAAATCTTCGCAACAAACATCTTCTATGAAATATTTTTTGCAAAGTTAATGAATGATTAATTTTTTTATAACTATTCTTTAGATTTACTTCGAGATTTAAAAACAACGTTTGAAATGAATGTTTGCAAACGTGATCTGCGCAATAACTATTTTTCAAAGAAATTGTGTGATACGTAGTGTAATACGAAATATTTTTCCGAATGCAAGAATTTCTACAGGAACTTATTTCATTGTTTCAATGAAAAGAATAAATTCTAAAATATTTGATACAACCATTCTTCCTACATCTTAGAACGAAGAATAAATCACATAAGACATATACACAGAAAAAATGATTTTATTGAGGGATCTAAAATTTTGCTAGATACAGATCAAAAAATAATTTTGTTGGGCCATCAAAATAATTTGTTGGAACTTAAAAATAATGAGAAATGCTGAAAAAAATTTTGATATTTTAGCAACTAATTTAAGCGTTCTACATAATTATTTTTTAAATAAAACAAATTATTTTCCTGATCCGTATCTCTCTAGCTAAAACTTATCTTTCAGCAAAACTGTTCCTTCTGTGTAAATGCGCAAACAATGCACGATATCTCACTTTATGATCTTAGACTTCGACCATCACATTATGCTACGACTTATATATTCCTACGTCTACTGGTTTCGTAGATATTTTCTTCCCTTCGACGCTCATCAACTTCCCTCATTCAATGAAGTTGATGTACAGCTAGAAATAAGAAGACTTTTCTCTTAGAAAAGAGGGATGAGATAAACAAGAATAATGAGACGACGGCTTAATTTGTATTGACAACGATATTAATGAGCTTGCGGTTTATCAGTGCGCAATCTAAAACGCGACTAACATGTCTGTTCTTCTCGCGCGAAATCAGATCGCTTTACTTCCGCTTTAAAGCTTCATGCTCGCATAATCATTATTCTGTCACGGAAAGGTGCGCGCGGTTGACAAGGATAAGAACGCAGATTATTGAAGAGATTGATGATGCGAACATATCGATCCGGAATTCGAGAAATAGAGAAGTTCATCACCCAGAAATATATAAAAAAATGGAGCATAACCACGAATACAAATAAAAGACATAGACGAGGAAATTAATCAATACGCGCATATGGAACATGTGAAGTATGTAAGCAAAAGAAAAAAAATTTCCTCTGAGGTATAAAGATGCTGACGTATATTAATATTCCGAGAGTTTTATTTCAATTGACTTCCATAATGTGGAAAGTGATATATTCAAGAATATATTTTTTAGTGAAAATAAAATATTTCAGTTTTACAAAATTTGCAGCTTTCTTGACCTGTTTCCTTCATGTATGCCTGTTGCACACAAGAAGGCAAGCAATGACCAGATGTTTCGATTTATGATTCAAACTTGTCTAAAAGTATATTTGAGCGTGTAAAATCAATATGCATTATGGAAACACCATCGTGTAATGAAGAGTAAAATCGGTAGATGTGATATTCGGAAAGCAGTTAATTCTCCACGAAAATCCAAGGCAACAGGTGCGCGGAATCACACGGCTAAATGAATCCGTATCCCTTCTAGATATCTAGAGCCACAAATCTGTCACTTGCTTTCAATTTCGTGGACTCGTACTTTCACGGGTGAAGAAAATCCGCAAATCCAAAGCACACACGAAACCACTAATCCATGAATTTATCGAACACATAAAAACTATCCAGACCAGTAGATACAAGAATATAGTGTGCATTTCTATATTTTTTATATAGAATGCGTTCCATTTCAATTTGTTCTTGTTTAACATTTGATAGTCAATAAGGATAAAAGGATTTTAATTGCGTCAAGTGGACGCAAAGCTCTAGAAATGCACATTGTATCAAATATCTTGTAAATAAAAATCATTTTTGGACCGCTTCCAAATAAATTTTATCATCTCTTTCTAGAAGTTTTTTATCAGTTAAATGTTTTGCTAGTGGAAATTTCTGTTCGTGGAATTGTCGCGAGTCATCTTGCACTATCATCGAACGAGCTGTTCTTCCAAAATAACAATAAGATTTTAAATAACTTTCTGAGAAATCGTTCAGAGAAGCTCTCGTGAAAATGGAAGCGACAGCACTAGCGAGAATGTAACAGGTCGAAAAAGCGCTTGCCAAATTACGTTACTTCTCGATATCGAGTTTATGCGCCAACAAAATATTTTGCTTATTTTCTCAAAGTTTTCTTTCTATCTTCTTTTGAATTCCTGATTCTAGTAGCCGTTTCGGATATTCATGACAGATTTGCTATTAGAATGTTTTATCTTTTAATTCTTATAATCGTACATCTATGACGTACTTTTGTTTCTTTCTACTCGTGCAACTATTTATCTTAACAAAAAATGCCCGTTTTTCGAAAAAAAAATCTATAAACGTGATATGTACAACTATTAGTTTTATTGTTTTTATTATTTTAACAATAAATTAATTTTAATAATAAATTAATTTAAAAATTATATTTTTGATATGCAAAATAATACAATAAAAATTTTTAATTGGTTCAAAATATGTAATAAAACTTTTACAAAATATTTTGATATAATGAGTTAAATAATGTTTCTAAAAAAATGTTAAAGTCGAATTTTTAATTGTCAATTTTTTAATAATTTTGGAAAATCTAAAAGAAATATTTAACTTATTTTTTTTAACAAACAAGTTTAAATAATTTATGCGCCTTTACTATAATTGATGTTCAAAACAAGTAACAATTTTAGAATTTCCTTTCTAATTCACGACTATCTTCAAACTCGTTATGAAAACTGGCAAGAAATCAACGTTTATGAATGTAACAGGTGGTCAAATTCGATCTATAATGAACCAGTTTGAACCGTAAAGTGCAACAGTTTTGATTAGAAAAGGACGAACTAATGTATGAAAGACTTGGAGAATGGGAAATGGATTCGATCATTCAGAAAGTTGCTTGAACAGAAATAGTGCCTCTGTTCCACTTATATTCGCCGTTCTACTTATACTCTCTCTTACCAAGATAGTTAGTTTTCGATAAAATAGAATATATTTTGCCATGTTGGAAACTCTATTAGAAAGCTCGATTAATGTCAACCAAACGAATCAGCCGCAGTTAACTCACATTTTTATGTTCATACGTAAAACATTACAATATTAAAAAAATATTGTTATTCATTGTTTAATTTTAATTTATAATTACAAAGGATAAAATATACAAATTAAATTTTTCATACTGACATTTTAACAAAACTTTGCTTTTAATTATACGACAAACGGAAGAGTTGCTAATGCAAACTGATTGCATCAGACTATAGTTTACATCACTATCAAACTGTGTAATCAAGTGAAATAGACCTGATATAGTATGAATTTCGAGAGACTGTTTATCTCCGTGGGTTAGGATGATCTTGTTGCTGATGTATCCGCTGATCTAACCACCAGTTTCGCCCGGAAGGCACGTTCTGCTCTTAAACAGTAACTTTCCGAGAACGATTAACAAGCAAGCAAGCAAAAGCGATTTAATCTGAGCGAGAAACGAAAGACTTCCTGTCACTTTAACGTAAATTCAGACTCTAACTTTGTTACTGCATTGCACTTCACTTTCGCTTCGAGGACGCTTAAAGAGGTAGAGAAAAAGAGAGAAAGAAAGAAAGATAGAAGGTTGAGAGAAAGAGAGAACGCAATTCTCTTGGATAGAATTGCACAAACACAATGTAAAAACGATCGAGTAGAATATTAAGATCGTGTGTAGGATTCTGAAAATGTTTATACACACATAATGCTATTTTATAGTAGTAAATTTTAATGATAAATTCTTCAAAAAGTTGGAATCAATTTTTATACAAAGTAGATTAATAAAAAGTTATAACATTTTATAACATTTAATTTTTGACACGTATGCAATGAGCTAGCTTTCGCTTTAAGATTTTAATAAAGATTAATATATACAATTACGAATTTTAATTAAAATCTTAATATGGTATAAGAAGGAAGAAACTTTCTGCATTTTTCCGGGATCACTTAAACTTGTGTGTGTGTGATTAGCACACAAAAAACTTTCTAGAACTTTAGCCATTTAATTTAAAAATTATTGTTTAATTATTATTCTTTAAAAATTATTATTTCTAAAATATCAACTTTACAGAATAGATGATAACAATAGATCAGAAAAATAATATATATTAAAACAGATACAGATGACAAACAATGTTTCGTAACGAGCAACAGCGTCAACATCATCCAGTTTGTTAACAGCACTACTGCGACGCAACAAATATCAACAAGATCATAAAAGCCTGTCAAGAAAAATTATCTCTCACGACGCTATTTTACTACACTAGCTCCTATTAATATAATAATAGCATTTTCTTAATGTCTATCGTAATCGTCCATCGAGGCTTCGTAATCGTTAATCGAAGCTTAATTAATATCGTCTAAGAAATTAAATTAACTCGACGATGCCATAATGATATCGTAAAATTGTCGTAAGGAAAATTTAATAGTGCCGAGCAATCAATTTTTTCAAATATTGACCTTCCGGACATCAACCTTACCGCTAAAGTTACCGAAAACGTCACATTCGTCTCTATGTTCGCGTAAGCAAGCGTTATTATAAAACGCAACTCTAGATGGATGAGCGTAAATGACTTTCACGCGCATTCTCATCGAACTGGCTCATCGAACTCAAGTTAAGCCCTCGTGGTAAAGCCATGTCGACGTCATAACTATAGCCGCTCTATTTTCGCTTATCTCGTCTTCTGGTCTTCTCCCCTGCTGAATCTCTCTCGCACTCGTGTATTTCTGGCACGCTTCTCGCGAAGTACACACGTGAGGCAGAAACGCGAAGAAACACAGTCCGAAATATTTCGATTACATTTATTTTCATTCTCATTCTTCTCTCGTGTAAATTGTCTGGGATTCCATGAAAAATAATAGCTTTGTAAAAATGAAAAGAATACTGTGCAAATACGAACTTCATGATGTTATTATGTATTTGAAACTCCACAGAATTTTATCTGAACGTAAGAAAATAAATCGATTAAATGAATGTTGTTCGAATGTGTGTTGTTTGAATGTGTGGATGTATTAATAATTTTCATATCGTCAACAAAATTATTTTCTTTTCTTTCAAGTAAACTTTATTCTACTCTCAAAGCGTTCTATTCAAACTTTATTCTACACATAAAGCGTGCGCTTTTAGAAAAGTTTAGTTAAATTAAAAATTTAAGAACCACGGTCTCAAAATGGTACTTCAATCTCTTGTGACAATGAAAAAAGTTTTAAAGTCTAAAGTTTGGAAGAATATTCAATCTTTGATACATGGTACTTTTATTAAGCTAATGTAAAACAATTTAGTCAATAATTGATTCGTCCAAAATGCATCGTCACGAAACTATTGAAAAATTCAACAGCTGCTTCGCCCATAGTTACTTTCGTGGTAAATCGAGAATGTTTGTACGATACTGGAAGCTGTCAATAATTTGCGCCGCAAAAAAAAAGAGCGGAGTGTATACACTCTGAAAAAGTTTCACATCGTTTTTGCTGTTAAGCGAACGTCGATGGTTTATGAAATGTTTAGGAAACCACAACGATAATGAAGAACTTAAAGAAAATATTTGAGAATATAAAGTTTAATATAAAGAACACTATTCGAGATATTAAATATTGCAATCTAAAATATATTTCCTCCTAAGATATGACAGCTAGTAAAAAATCGTTCAAATCCTCATCAAAGATCATCAAATCCACCTATTCAAAAATTAAAAGTTCTGAAGCATACCTCTCGTTTAAAAAATCTCCCGGGAAATCTAACAATTTAATTATGAATTCAACGTCCCCTATATAAATTCAAGAAAGAAGTTCCCTTTTGAGATTTCAAATTCCAGTAGAATTATTTAGAACCAATAATAAATGAGACAATGTACCAAGTTATAAGACAAATTAAACAAAAAATTTAACGAAACTTGATAGTTATTCCATTATAATTTTGTGAGAGCTACTAAATTAAATATTCAAAACTTTTAAATTATAGTATTAGAAATTTATTATTTATTATTATAATGTTATTATTATTCATATAATTATTTTAATTGTCTTATTTTACTTTACGTCAAATGTCACCTTATCTTTTAAACCTATAATAGAATATCTATTCTGTCTCTGATTCTATATGCGTCCAGTATATCTGCACTTCCTATCCTCTCGTGCGCACAAGCCATGGTCGACACCAAAGCTTTCTCCTCGACGTTTTCGCGTAAGGAGTAAAATCACTTCCTACGGTTGTTTACATTTACAACAGGTGGAAGAGAGCTATTTCTGACCTTTGCTAGTGAGACTGAAGCTACGGAGTCTGTAACTATCTTCATCCTCGCCTTCCTCCCGCGGTGGTATCTGAGACGAGACGTCAGGCACATCCAGGAAGGCGTTGCTCTTCCTCTGATGCGTATGGTGCATGCTCTGTCCCCTCCGGCTCCCTCGTCTCCTGATCCCGGGACTGACGTCATTCTCGGTCAGTCTGGGCTCGCTGCTGCAGTGGGCTGACTTCATAGTGCCACCCTCATGATGATGATGATGATGATGAGCGGCGGCTGAAAACGACAAGATTATAGATATTGCACACTCAATATCGGATATAGATATACTTCGTCAAAAATATATATTATATATAGCAGATTCCAATAACGATATTATGGTATATCATATATTGTATAATACTTCGCGTATGAATATTTTTATAATATCAGTGTCAATTGTTTAATCATATATTAATCAAGCTATTGAATTTTTTTCAAT
Source organism: Cephalotes varians (assembly GCA_037157785.1). NCBI lineage: Eukaryota > Metazoa > Arthropoda > Insecta > Hymenoptera > Formicidae > Cephalotes > Cephalotes varians. The sequence continues at coordinate 3,613,753 of JANQDE010000001.1, read as the reverse complement.
CAAAACTTTTATAAAAAATGATAAAAGATTGTATCGTACTATAAATATTAAAAAATTTTTTTTTTAACTCTTAAAATAAAAAGTAAAAGTTTACTGTGTCACTTAATGAACAGCATGAACAACATGAAAAGAGTTCTAATAATTTTATCATTTTAAAGCTGTCTCTCTTTCGGAATTTTATTTGTGCATGAATTTTATACAAAAAACGTGACATACTTGTACTCGTACTTGTACTAGTACTTGTGTCGAGACCACTGGCTTTTATCTCTAAAAAATTTAATTTTTACAGTAATACATTTTTGACATTTTACAATGTAATGTTACACTAATAAATTTTACAACAAAAAAAGTATAAATATATTTCAACGAAAAATTAAATTATTTTTAAAAGAAATTATTCGTATTGAATACAACAGAACAAAAAAGTTCTTTTTTGATTGCATGTGATTCGATCGAGCTTTTCATCAGCAAAGTAACGCTCAAGAGTAAAGCAAAGAACAAAGAATTTTTCAAAGGCACTACATTTATTACATCGCAAAGTCGATGCGTGGAAAGTCAAGTGATTTAGTACTGGAAGAGAGCCGGGAAATGAAATTAAACGACGCGGAAAGGAAAAAAGAATCGTATTTACGAATATTTGCTCCACTTAATCGAGAAGTTTATTGAGCAGACAAATTTCTCCATTTCATCAATTTCAAGAAAATAAGATTTCTCGTTCCAACGTTGTTGCAATTAAAGCTTTGAAAGAGGAAGACTAGCTTTGAAACAGAAGCTAATTCTTCCGCGTCTATAATTAATTAAAACAATGAATTAAAGCTGTTGAATCTAACACCTAATTTTGTAATATGTATTCAATCTAATAACTAATTCTGTAATACTTTATTGATTGTAAATAATTAATAAAAATAATTTATTATGTAGATAATTTTTTCATAATATTAAGAGGAAATAAAAGAAGACGAAAATATTTAAATGAAAGTAAAGTCGTATCGCGTAACAATCTATTAAGCGAATAATGTTTGCCAATTTCTATCGCTCTCTCGACACATTATACTGAAATTTTAGCTCTTTATCCTTTAATTAAGACTTGACAGTTTTGCTCGCATTACACTTACATAGTACATACAACACAAATTATCTCTAATTATCCCTGTTTCTCATTAATTCTCCGTGTTTCAGCGCGCATATAAGACGGCGAAAGTGCAATGCTTAATGACGGAACTGATTTCCAGACTTGCAAAGATACGCGAGACGTGTTTGGACTGTCAGTGACCTACTAGCCAAATCCATGTCCGAGAATAGCGACCGCCAATGATTTCAAGAACTCTCGCCAGACTCTAGAACGACGTGTTGCCGATGCAATATCGATACACCTTGCTCTTTCGTCAGGAGAGATCGTACGTCACCGATGACGTTTCTACGAGTTTATCGGACACCATCGAAGTTACGTCCGGTCACCGCACCACGCAATCCTGTCGCGCAAAATAGACTTTTACGTACCTCGAGATCTTATCTCAGCCCGTATCTCGATCATTAAGAAACTGAACACGCGAAACGATCATCTGACAATTTAAGTTTTCATGTATTATATATAGTTACAAATCCTTAAATTATATATATATATATATATATATATATAAAGTGTTTGAAGCGAGAATGTTTTTGGAGAACAAACTCGTTAAATGTCAAAATTTCTTAAAACTTAAGTACAGAAATTAACGAACTTATTGATTTCATGCTAATCGATCACTTATACTTTTAAATCGTTCAGTTATCGAGTCTTGGAATCCCCTTCTGGGAATTGCAATCCTGGGTCTTTATCAGGTCGTAAAAGTCCATACACGCGACAGATAAATTACAATATTACTTATTTATCTCGCATTTCCGCCGTTATTATCATTACCTTGAGCGGCGGCACGTCGTCGGATGCTTTTATTTCCACCGGAAACACGAGCGCTTTGGGATCTTGTAGCCGGTCTTCGTCTTCTCGTAGGTGTATTGCCATCCGGTGTTCCGCTGCCGCTGTCCCTTTCCCCTCTTTCCCTCTCACGAGCTCCCGAGGGTGGCATAGCTTCCAACATTTGCTCCATGCTGGAAAATCCTGGGGCACAAATCGAAGCCGATCTGGTTTTCCGGCGAAAAGAGGTTTCCGCCATTTCTTTCAAGTTATCCCAACCACTGTTTCTCCCTTTCTGAAGTCACTCAGATCTTTCGCCTTATATCGATGATTATCTGATTATCTTCTCCGAATTTTTCGATAATTGCGTTTTTTTCCGCGGATTACTATCGAATATCGCTGTAGCTTTGTAAAGTCCTTATACTTCACTTATCGATCACAAATTATGATGACTATGTCCAGGCACTGTTCTTATCGTAATTCCTTCACATTTAAACGCGAACGTTCGTAAAAGTTCTTGCACGATTTCTTTCCGGCTCGAAATCCTCCACGAAAATGTCTCTTCGAGTGTCGCAAACCTTCCATTCGTAGGATTCGATTATCGGAAAAGATATCAATTCGAAAAAATTTGTACGGGACATCCAGGTAAGGATATCATGGATTCGGTGTTATATCCTGCCTCACTCCGAAAGAACCCTCGCGTTCTTCTTGTCTCTACAAATAAAATATAGGAAATTTTATTTCCTTCTGACTACGCGCGCGAATGATCCGATTAGAGTAATTACGGTCGTGGCTGATTGCGCCTTTCCTAAATTTTCGGTGAAATAATTGGCATCTATATTTCCTTTTTTATATGCCTGTTTCTCTTTCCGCATCTCTCTGTCGTTATTCTATCTGCGAGCTCACATGCTAATTAGATTCATTTCGTCGATTATTATCTCCGATTATTTCATACGCGATCGCAAAAGCTTCGAAAGTGTTCTGTATAAATACTGAAACATTTTACAATATTCTGAATTATAAATATTTGTTTCTTAAAATAGAAGATATAAAATTCTAAATAATAGATTATTTAAACTATTTACTAATTTACATTAAATTATAAAAAATGTGTATTTCACATTCAATTTTATTTCACATTGCATTTAAATAAATAATTTGACTTGTATTTTAATTGTAAAAATTAATTAAAATTATAAAAATTAATATTTATTTAAATTTGAATTTAATAAATAATTAATTACAAATAAAAAATTATTAAAAAAATTTTCCTTGTTTAATAATATTAACCTCAAAGTTTAAAAATTAAAATCTAAGATGCAAATAATTGCAATTTCACATTCTTTTCATAAAAATATAATTTTTAATAAAAAAATTTAATTTACATCAAATAATTTTTTTTAAATTAAATCTTGCAAGAATGACTGATCCCTATAATCGTTTAATTTTATTGTTAATAAATTTACGGACCCGAGCTCGAAACACTATCGATACTTATATACATTTATATACTACACATACACATATTTGTGAGTAAAAGCAATGAAAACAATTGAAGAAAAGTGATAAAAAAAAGAGATCAAAAAAGCTAGCAATATCTAACTTAATCAAACCCAATGGCGAAATTTAAATGATCGAAAACGTGTCTCGCCTATTTCCAATTTAATAGGATAAAGATCAGTGGCAATATCGACAACGTACTTGGCAGCATCCGAAGTTTCAGGCGGAACTTGGCGTAGTTGAAAGACAACTCTGTGGACTGTCAAAGCTGTCGAAGTTAGTGAACGGTGAACGCGATACATCGAGAAGATATCGATGCGTGAAGATGTTCCGGCAACTATAACCGAATATCGACAGAGGTAAGCTCAATTTACAGTACAACTTTGCGACACCTTCTCAATATATTCTCTTCGATAAAGTTTATATCTGTTGTGTATTTACTTAGAGGTTATAAGAAAGTGTCAATAAAGTTAAATAACTTTTGCCGAAAACAATCATCCAAGTAACTGAATCTAAGTTTACTGATACATATTATTATAACTTTATATACAACTTTGTTTTTTTTAATTATTTAAATATATTTTTTTCTTTATTTTTTCTTCATTTTCTAATTTTCTCTTAATCAAGGTGTCTTTAAATTTAAATATTTTAAATATTTTAAGTATTTAAATAGATGATCATTTTTTATAAAAACAAATAACAATTAAAAAAAGATTAACAATGATAAATTAAAAAATTAATATAATAATGATATTATATCATTGTTTTGCTCTAATTTATCAAACTATCTTCTTTTGCACATTATAAAGAGAAAATAAGACAGTCCACATAAAAGATTATTTTACGTCTACTGTTATTACAATGCAAGTATCGCAAGTTCCTGTTTACAAAAGGGGCATAAAATAACAATGACAAAGAAATATCTTTAACGAATGCGATGTTGCAACTTTATTTAAAGCACTTTTCTCGTAAGGTGTCTCCTTTGTGAAATAATACATCACGCGAGAACGCGTTTACCATAGATAGACTGCGGGATTAAGTAGAGAAACTGAAGCTTTCCTCTGATAGGAATAAGAAAAGGTCTTACGAGTTCTTCATCGACGTTGTGCGTTAAAATCGATAGTTCGCGTAAATGCTTCATGTATTCACAACATAACTTTATATTAACTTTACTTTAAATATGATATCAAAGTTACGAGTTATCGTAAAAATTATATGTCATCTTTGTAAAACCTTAATACTCCTTCTTCTTATCTTACTTTTACCGTGTTTTTACTATATTTTTGTTATATTGTAATAAAAAAAATTTCAAAGTCTATGACATAGATACATTAAAAAATAATAAGTCGATTTAGTCATATTAATTAGTCTATCTCTTACGTATAAATAATTTAAATAATCTAATCACAGTTTCCCTGTTGTCTACACGTGCAATTGTAATCACTTTTTACATTATTTAATCATGCTTCTCTTGTACGTAGCATGAAGTATTAACTAAATCCGTCGGTATTTTTAATCTCCATTCAACTCTGCAGTTTCTTCAATTATCGGACATTCAGATTTGATCGAACATCTAATCTGAGAGAAAGCGGAAATAAATTGTACACGTAAATAATGTCAAATAATTTCAAAATATATTGAAATTAGTGTTTTCTACCAACCCTTCCGTGCTAAATTTTTAATCGCTTTTTTATATGTACATGCATATAAAGTATTTTTTATCTATCTCTTATCAAATATCCAATTTCTCTTTTTTGAAGAATAAGTAAGTCTTATTTTAAAGTTAGAAAAACTGAAAGATAAAATTAATTCAATTTAAAATACTACCAATTTGAATAGAATACGAAATGTTCTTCTAAACAACACTTTTGAAACTACACGTACATGGAGAAAATAAATAATATCATTCTCTCGACATTTACTGAAAAAAGATGTAAATTTAAATTTGCTTACATGAAACGAATTAAATATAGCATAAAATATTTTTATATTAATATGTCACGTTAATTACCACAGTGAGAGATAATTAAGTTTAGTTAGTATTTGTTAATATATTCTCAATGAATATTCAAAAGAATGAAAATACTTTCAATTCCTTCGCACAGGTACAATGTAACTTTAATTTATAACCCTTGTATATCAAATATTTAAAATATACTTTATTAACAAAAGCCATGTGACAATAATTATTTATCCGTTAGAATACAGATAGTACTTTTTCGTTCAATTATTCAGTGTTATTTAACTCACCACGAAAGGGTTAAGAGCAAAACAAAGAGAGAGACCAGGCGTCCTTCGAGAATTTCAAAGTCGGAGCATCGGTTTTTTTCTCCCGTGCGTTAATTACTCCGCTTTCCTCATCGACTTATTTTTTCCAACGACTAATTATAGATAGTGTTTCGCATAAATCTTCTAGGGAGAAGCATAAACATCTCTGTCGATCTGTTCCCCTATACGTTTATCTTCATGTCTCACTCCTTCAAGTGGCTTTACCACGACCGTAATTATCCCCCTTTTTCAATAAACTCGATAACCTTTGCCCTTTAACAATAATAAATATCGAGATAATATTCGCACGCCTCTCTGTCTCGAGATATCTCCCCAAGACATCACCGATGCCTATTCTTCCCCGAATTCGCGATCTCTCAGGATCGATGTGTCGCGCGCGACGATCGATCCTTACCACTTTAGGCCGTCTGCGACTGTGGGATATCTCTTCGTCATTTTCTACTTCGTCCGTCTTCGCGAACACGAGGGACTTGAATCACATGTCTCGATTGCTCGTACACGAACGCAAATCGACCGACACGATGCACGTCCGACGATGCGCGGCACACTGACGGCAACCCGGCGTCGCGGCGGCCACTGGGGCGAGAACGCCAGGCGTCGGCTCTCTTGCACGCCCTCGTCACCGACCACAACGAAGACCACGATCAGGAGGTAACGAAGTTGGTGCACGTCCAATTTCGTACGTTCTGGCTTTTCAGCGATTCGCCGAATGCGCGAGATGCATCGCGGAGAATCACCAGAAACGGAATCCAGTAAAGAATTGTTGATAAAGCTTGCCGTTACATTAATTATTTAAATTCAATTAAAATAGGCGAGTGCAATATCGTGAGAAATAAACCAAACGAAATGAATGTTTTTAGAAAGGGGAAATATTCGATTGCCAGTTAAGTTTCACGCTTTAACTCCTCATGAATGACATGCGCTGTAACTCAATGAAAACTTCATCTTCATTAGGTCGACAGCACTTTGCGTGACTTACGATTTCTTAGCAAGAAAAGTCATTATTCTATTTTGCTATAAAATTTCTTTGCTTTTAGAAAATATATTTAAAATAATAATAATTTGCTAATTATCCACTTAGAAATAAACTGCTAAAATTTCTCCTCAAATTTGAATAATTTGAAATAACCGCGGAATAAATTTCTGAAGTGAATAGTAATAAATTGTTTTCGTCCAACATCGATTAATATATTAATATAATATGATTTACTGATGTATAATAGTCAAATAGACTATATGTAATCATGCTCCGTAATTTTTACAAATTAAATGAAGTTCTCAATTAGCAGTCAACTACAAATTGTAATCAAATTAAATGAAGTTCTTAATTAGCAATCAATTACAAATTGTAATTATGTATAATATAAAAACCATGTATAATATAAACCAAAAAATATTTTATCTTTTTCTCTCTCAAAATTGATTTTGTCTTGTACTATTTTAAATTATTATCTTATCAAAATTTAAACTTTCAATGTTATTTCAACAATATCGATTAAATTAATGAACACTTTCGTATATATGTAAAATGATTTTGTTTACAATTTTCTTGAACTGCAAATAATACGATCGCCAGATTTGCTGTGTCACTGTCTATAAACCGATCCAATGACGTAATATGACGTCTCCGTTCTAAACACCAACCTGTTTAAATTCTATCGATAGATAATGTGATCCGCGAAAGCTGGCTCATATCTACTCTCAAGAAGATTATTGCGAAGTATTACAGTTTTAAATAGGAAAATGTAGTTACGGATTTAAATCGGAATAATAATGATAATCATTATTTTTGCGGTATACTCGTTCGAAGAAATCTATCCACTTTGCTTTATATAAATAAACTATTTGCTTAAATCTTATTCAGAGTTTATTTTACACAGTCAGCGTGTTTAATTACGAAAAGTACTGCATCACTATTCCAATGAAATGAGTCAGTATCTCAATAAAATTAAAGCTTTTCCAAAAGAGAAAGAGCGAAAATAAGTTATTACTTAAATTCTTTTTATTTCTTTTTATTTCATTATATTGTTTATCTAATAATTTCATGATTGTTTAATATAAACTAATAAATGTAAAATAGAGAGAGCCAAAAAGATAGAACATCTTCTTAAAAAATTTAGTAGTTTCGCTAATATGGTTTCACAATGCGTTTACATATAACAAGAAAATTCTAAGAAGATGTGCTTCTCAGCATGTACCAACGAGAATAGATTCTATGATTCAAGAAATAATCAATTCAAGAAATAAGGATTTCTGTCGGCAAAGAGATGACAAGTATCGCGTGAAAGCAATTTTGCAACTTTTCGAAAATATATTTTTAGTTTAACAAAAATATACTGTTTATAGTATTTATTTTAATTATTAAAAATTTATACTTTATATACTTACTTTTTTATATATACTTATCACAAATATATTCCGAATTTTTAAGTTTAGTAAATTTTTATATTGTTCTATAAGAAAAAAATTAACAAATCTGTAATAAATATTAAATAACAACTAGAGAATGTGCAGTTTAAAAAATTAATGTAAATTTTTATAACAAATTATTATAAAATATAATTAATATTAACAAAGCATTTTAAAAAATTATTGTTACATAAGACAGAATTTGTAATAATAGTTTTAATTTTTCAACAATTTTCACTTAATAAACTAAATTTTTTGAATTTTTTATTAAGGTTGAATATCTATGTACCATAAATCTGAGAATACTTATAATTTATAGGTTTCTCGACTTCAAACGGAATACATTTTACAGTGTCATAAAGTCCAAGACATTAAATTTTTAAACCTGGTTCTTTGTCAATGATATTGATTTGACTCGTTACTAGAGAAAAGATATTAGCTATTTACTCCAAGGTAACTTGGAAAAATGTTCGCGTAATAAAAATTGTCCCACACTTCCGTTAATCATCTGTAAAATTCCTAACGCGGAACGCATTATTCATCAGCATTGCATTCTTCTCTCCATCCCGTCCGCCCAGCATTTAGACTCCACGCCGCACGGTATATTTTTGACTTGTGATGGTCTAAAGCTATTTCAAGACGAAGCCGAATCAACCTTCTGCACCAATATGATTCTTTGCTCCCTCTTTCTCCTCTGACTTCTTTTGTTTCTAACATCCTTCTTTTTGTCCTTGGAAACACTTTTTCTTTCAAGGGTATTGTAGAGCTGTCCAGCTAACAATATACACACATACACACGCACACGCGCGCACACACACACACACACACACACACACACACACACACACACACACACACACACACACACACACACACANACACACACACACACACACACACACACACACACACACACACATAAATAATAATTTAAAATATTAAAGAAAGAAAAGATCGCGTTTGTGTCGACTATTTAAATGATCATGAACGGTCAAATAAATTCGCGCATAATCACTAAAAAATGTTAAAGAGAAATAGTTGTGCTCAATATGATTAAATTGATGCAGCTAAATGAGATTATAAATTTCGAAGTTTTTCTCTCATTCGCGTAATTGCAAATTGTCTAGCAAAATTTATTCAACGTAGTAAAACTTCTCAATGTTCATTGCAATTCTCTTTGTTGTGTTAAAAGACGAGTTTAACTGAGTTTAGTTGAATTTACAACCGAGTTCCCATTTACTCAATAATCAAATCTGATTTATGCAAACCGTTATAAACAGAATTTCTATTTCGTTAGTAATAAATTCTTTTAACTGTTTGTAATTAATTTTCTCTTTACTCTTTACAATTTCAAAATTATTTTTGTAGAAGGCATATTGTTTCACACATTTTAAATCCTAATAATTAACCTAATCACGCGGATGTTGCTAAAGCTTGTGTACAAAGTGGTTTGTTCAACGTGAACTATAATCCTTTACAGGTCAGTGAGATAATCTATATAATGATTCAACACGCACAATCCAATCGTGGTGCGCCACATTCGAAATTAGGTAGTCCTAATTGCAAATACCGTCCGTTGTGGATTGGTCACTTCGGGAATGAGAGAGAGAATGTGTGTGAGAGAGAGAGAGAGAGAGAGAGAGAGAGAGAGAGAGAGAGAGAGAGAGAGAGAGAGAGAGAGAGAGAGTTGAGAGAATTGCTTACTTCCTCATTAGTTTACCAGATCTGTGAATCTGCGGCAGGCATACTCGATTCTGTATTAATTGTAAGATAGGCGTTATTATCAATTGGATTTAATTAAAACGATCGATAAATAAAAGTGGCTAATCAAATATTTACTAAATATATACGCGCGGAAACGATGTCAAATTTCTCATTTACTGATGTGTTGATATTGCCAAAATAAAAGTCAATTTTTAATCAACGTTCAGTAATAAATTACAAGCGCCACCGAGAAAAATTGATCGAATTAAATTTATCATTGGTTTCCCGCGCGGATAATAATTATTGCCATTATTATTCGTGCGATAGACATATTTATTTTCCCGCTGAAAAAACGATACCACCACATTTCAACGAAATCGAAGGTATTGCTGTGTCAGAAATCTCATTTATCATTGCCAGCACTTCGTATCGAATAACTCTCGCAACATAACAGATCTGTCAATCAAAAGACGCGTCTCGCTTATCTCTGTACAAGATACCGTGTATTTTCTCTGAAGCGAAATTTTATTGTAATCATGCTAAAATACGAAATAATACGTTCAACATTTATCGTCCATCAATGCAAAATGGTAATCGCGTGAACCTAAAAATCGCAAAACATACAATTACAAATCTATGGGATCTATTACATTTTTGTAATAATTTTTAAATGTATATTCATAAATTTATAAAAATGCATTAATTATAAATATCTCTCTTTGCAAATTTTATCCGATATCCTTATCTTATTTTTTTATCTTGATAATAGAATAATAACAATAGAACTTTTTATTATTTACTAAATATTTGCTTAGGATTTTCTTAATAATTAAGTTTTAGATAAATAAAGTACCTACGTTTCTAGGATAAAGATTATCTTTTCAATTTAATATACCTTTAAATTTATTATAAAGTGCGTCTTGTGCTCTAATCTGGCGAACACTTAATGAAGGGTTGGCGCTTTTGATTGCAAAGTAAACGGATGTACCTGATGTCACATCAAATGCAGTTTCACGAGAGCTATTGATAACGTTGACACACACACAGAGGTGCACTATCATGCGCATTAGAAACATAAGTGGTATGTCATGTTGACGTGAGCTGCGTAAACGGTCTTAAGTGCATGTACGCAAAGACCAATATACAAAGATAAAAATTAATGCATAAATGAACGTGAAATCGTACACACTCGTTCAAATTATCCAACGGTTATTTATTTCATTTGATTTAATGCATACTGCCTCGATTGCCTGAACAAAAGAACGGCAATTAGCAATAAAATATTAAATTGTTTTAAAACACTTTACTATTTTGACTAAAAATTAGTAATTTATAAATGTTGTCGAAAAATTAAAAATGTTATTTAATTTCTTGAGTTTTAATTTTTCTTAATATTATTAAAAAACATTTTTTCTTTTTCTGTTAAATTTAATTAAATCTTCTTATAATTTAATAATTTAAAGATACAAAAAAAATAAGAACTTTTTTTATCTTAGAATTTTAATCAGTTTTTTTAGAGAGGTCAGTATTTTGATTATTATATATTATTAAATTCCAACTTAACATATTGAATAAAATAAATCAATTATATAATACATTATTTCTTAATGATTGCAAAGGTTGACATATTTTTAATATATTGTTATGCTCAGAGAGAATCAGATGCGGCCGATCGATATTATTGATCGCGGAGAATTTCCGATGACGTATTTATACTCCGCTCGCGACGAAGGCTGTTTGTTTTATAAAAGTTGATGTCTCTACGCAAAAAAATATTTATGATAAAATTGTGATTTTGTGAGAGATTTTGTTGGACTGTCAAGACGTGTTCTGACAGTCCTATTTTGTATTTCTCCGTGTTCTTCTAATTAAAGTTCTTTCCGTTTAAACCGAGTTTTTATCATTTTCCGCGTGCGCGAGTACGAGTGCTAGAATTAAGCGGCGAAACAACGTATATAATAAATAACCAATATTATATAATTTAACATAATAATCCTAATATTTTTGTATGTAATAGTCCCCAAAAAAGCAAATAGAATATTTTTTAAAATAAGTTTGAAATAATAAGTAAAAAATTAAAATCTTGAAGATAAAAAATATATCTTATTTGGATAAAAGGATTTTGATGGGCAGAATAATATCCAGCTTGTGTATTTTGCTCGTTTTATTATTTCCAAATCTTGCTTAGAACCTGAAGAAATTCTTTCACAATCTAATAATTAATTAATGATAATTAAGTTTAACATTAACGCCTGACAACGACGAAGTAAAGATTATAGATATATATATATTTATATTTATATATATAAGCTAATCCTTGCCCAGACACACGAATTGATATGCAATGTTTAATGCGTTACTTGTTTCCTCGTTTCATTCGTCCTATTTCACTTTTTTTACGGGCATATAAATAAATTCTTATTGCTTAATATTTTCTTGTTAATATATATATAATATATATATAGTATTATTACATATATGATGATATGTTTTTGTAGTCCCAATGATTAATATGCACGCGTTTGTGCAAATGTCTCCGGCGTGAGACATGTTATGGACGGATTGATCCAGATCACATTATGGACGTTCCGAACTGTCGAACGGTCACCGCCCCACGGTATCTACTGATAATTTCCGGTGGCAGATAATCAGTTCTTTTTATCTCCCGATATACTCTTTTCATATTTCGATCGACCTTCGGAATATCCGTCACGCATCCGGCAGTATTTGACGAGGCCTCAGATTGTCGTTTCAAACCTCGTCCGTGATAATGATAAAGCAAGAAAAACGTTTATATAGAAAGATGTACATATAATATATGTACATATAATAAAAAAAAACAAAAGAAAATTAAGAAGAAATGAGAGAGAGATAGAGTCGCAATCGCCCACGGCTCCGATTTTTGTACCTCGCCGTAGATTGATTTTCGGAGAGGCGTGTCCACTCAAGCCCCGTCGACATACTGATTAATTATTAATATTATTACTATCGTATTATTACTATTTTATTATTAATATTATTATTCGCTCACTAAATATCATATTCTTATCTCTGAACATAGTTCAATGTCGCTACGGTAAAGTTATTATTCTTTAAATATCACAATAACCTTACACAGAAAGCTGCAGCTAATTTTATTATAATAATAATAATTATTATTACTATTCATCATTATCCATTATTATTACTATCGGTATTGTTATTATCTACGAATTTACGCGCGAATTTTATTTCATAAATACGTCAGATGTATCCCTCTCTTTTTGTAACGAATACGAAAGTATTACCGTTATTATTATTACTATCTTTATTTAGTATTCCTGTTATTATGCACGCACAATTTTTAGGGTGATCTTCGTCGTGCCAAGCGACGTACGCTTGCGTGAACTCGATTTTGCTGCCTGTGTACTAGGTAGTTTTCGATAGTAGCGTGTGTGATTGCTCTCATATGTGTAATTGATAAACAAAAAAATGTACGTTGCCGTTATAGTGTACACACGTTCCCCACTGTTCAATTATTATGTCGACACAGAACAATATCGACACAGAATCGCTAATTACATGACCGCCAGTTTGTATCCTGCATAGTACATATAATTCGCGACATAGTAAAAAAAAACCCCCGAGTTTATCGAGTAACATGGAAAAAACATCTATTAAGTAATATAAAAAGAACTTATTGCAAACCATCGAAACATGTCCATGAATTACATAATAGGCAATAGTCTGTGATTCATATATCAAGATTAAAATATTCGAATTTTAGATATAATGTTAACTCTGTAGATCACAATAATTATATGTTTTAATATGAAAACTCATGAAGCTGCATAATCACTTATGTGAGTTCTTAACAGTAAAAAAATACATGTCATAAATATTAATTTTTTAAAAATGTAATTGTCATAAAATCCAATAATCCGAACATTTTGAAATAATTCGTTTCGATTTAGATTTTAGAGATTGCATTATAATAAAATTATTTGCGACCATCTTGCTACGTTTTTGAAGAAAGAAAAACTGACAAATAATTTTTCAGACAGTGAAATCTGCAATATGTAAGACAATGATTCATAAAATCACTGGTTCACTGTTGTTTCCACATAAATATGTAGATTCGAGCTTTCAACACTTTGCGGACTGACCGTGATATACTGTAGCGTGCGCAGGGGACGGACTAGTTTCTGCAGCTGTATGCACTTGATATACATGAGAGATTAAATACAAAATTATAATCTCGAGAGTGGCGATTATATCTAAGCGAAGCGATCGTATTCAGTCGCAAAAATAACATTTGTATTTGTCGCACCGTAATTCTTTCAAAGCGGACCAAGTATAGGACGTCGATTCATACGCTTCCGTCCGCAAAGCGTTAAATTCACTCGAGCATCAAGTTTGTCGATTGATCGCTCAAGTGTGTCGAAAATTCATATTTCCGCAACACTTCGCTAATCTTTTTTTCTTGTAACGATAGCTGCTATTCGATAATCTTCGCAATTTCGATAATTTTTTCAAATAAATTTTTTATCTCTAAACATAACGCAAATGTTTACAGAGAGCGTTTCCCTTGTTACGTGGAGGAAAACTCCGATACTTATATAACAGAGAAAAATCACACCATTTCGCGTTCGAGTGGATAATCCAAAGTGATAGTAGAATCCCCATAAATCGACGCCGAGAGCGGAAGCGATTATTACAGTAATTATTAATCGATTACGCTCCCGATCTGTAAGGATTATATCGCGAGATATGCAGGCGCGTTTCTGTCGTTCCGATCATTCATCTGTGCGGCTAACGAGTGTACGATAACCAAGTGTAAAGAACAAGTAATGGCTGATGCAGAGCTCAGTATAGAACTCTGATGCCAAAAAGACCGTCAAGGAAACGCGCCGTCAATCTCTGCGTAATCAGACAAAGAATTTCTCTCGTGTATAGAAATCGACTCGCGAATTTGTTTTATATACACATTATCGTAACTTTCAATTTTCGTTTTCCCGAATTGAATCGCAATTCAATTTCATGATTTGCTCCAAACTGTCATTTGTACATACATCGTGAAATCCAAAAATTTTATACAATAAACACATTTATACGTATCTAAGAGAACGTAAAACGAATTTCTGAAAGAAAGTTTTAAAAAGAAATTTGCTTCTTGTTTTCCTTAATATTAGACATTTTTTATGACAGTTCTACTAGATTTGAATTCTACAAATATTTATTTTTGAGGTTGTAAGATCTCGAAAGATTAAAAAAATGTACGTTTTAAATATAAATTTTTTTATCTCTATGTAAACATATCGCAGATGTTATACATATGAACATACATTAAGGCAAAGAGCTTCCACGATGCATTGGAGCCAACTAATAATAAATTTCTACGATGCGGATCAATAAACTATTACATATTTAAATGTACATATTACATGTACATATATACACGCATGTGAGATTCACGATAGGGAATATTCCCATTTTCCTCGAACGCTTCCGCTCCATCGACATTATGCATTACTTCCAGCTACATATCTCTCTCTTTCAATATCTACCGCCTATCTTCCACCCAGACACCGGGCGCAAACCGAAGCCGCGTGCGTACGCGCGTTCACGCATGCAATACGCCCGCGCGATGTGAATCAGAAACAACACGCAAATAAATACACGGACAACGTAGCTACACAAAGAGACACGTCCTTACATACATACAGACGGATACAAATGTAAGACACGGGTGTATCTATCGATTAATAAACGCCACAGAACGCTCGCGGTTGTCTACGAACGACGAATGTGGTCCAATGCGTGCCCTTAATTATAGCGATTAGCTCGGCGAAACGCTCGATCATTTACCATGCCGGACATATTCATCCACTTGCCTGAAATAAATTTACAGGACGTCTTTTAAGCTGTTAACGTTATTGAAACGTATTCCCGTGTCATGAAAAGATCACTCATTTATTGCGTTCCATTTAAATAAATCTATTTTCCTATAAGAAACTAATTTAAACTACCTAATATTATATAATATATAATTTGCAATGTGGGGAAATTAAGTGTAGTGCAGATACTGTGAGTTGTAAGTTGCGATACTTAAAGGTCTTCTTTTTTCTCATCAATAAAAACTAATATACCATATCCATTACTGAAAACACAATTCTTTTGGACTAGATCGATTTGTATTATCTTCTTCATCTTTCACTCATAGAGAGAATTCTTTGAAATACCCTGAGATAGACAATAACATAAATAATAATAAAACAAGATAGGTACTCTGACATGAATTTTTTTTTTAATGGAGACCCAGCATATATTATGAATGATCGATCGATTTCGCTGTTTCTGATATGTTAAGAATGTAAGGGCGTGTTTTTTATCACTTTCAAAATATCGTACGTCACTATACAGTGTATAAGTATCAAAAGCAGTTACGTGTTTTCCCTCGGGAATTCTCATTGCAAATTGAGCGATGCCGAACGATTCTAGTATCTCGAGTTACTGTTCGATCTCGTGACACGTGTGATTGTCATATTCTGTCATTTTTTTTTAACTGAGATTACGCATGTGTCGCAGCATTGACTACGCGTATTCGCCTCTAACATATTTTCGCGAAAAAGTGATTACGACAACTTTATAAATTAAACTCCTCAATATTCGCAATGTGCATTTATAGCAGTCAACTGATTCTATTCCTTCGGCTGCGTGGAATGTATGTAAAAAACACAAAAAAATCGACCGTCGTCAGATATTCGTTATTTTGTTCGAATGCGAATTGTGGTAGCTCGATACCCCAATTTATATTGACCCTGTCAAAGAATTGCTAGTTACACGACGCTAACTTACACATCCACAACATGCTTTTTAAGCATCTGCGAAAACGCAGATTTCAATCACGCGTGGCCGACGTGTACCGGACCCGTGCGCGCAGTGTCCACCTGAGCTCAAATCTATGAAACTGAATTCTACATCTACAGATCCATAAATATCATACGTTCTAAAAATTTATACGACCGAATATTCGACGAATCAATGAAAGTATCTGTAAGATGAGAAAAGTTCCCAGACTTACGGATCCGTAAAGCGAGAATATTATAAATTTGTGTCTTCAAAGGCCCGGATATTTACAATTTCGTATTAATCCACGGACGCATGTATAAATCGGCAAACTCACGTATTCAGAAAGCGGAATCGGCGAGGTCTATAACAGCATGAGACTTCCACGGAACACACTATGAACACGCTAGAATAAGCTTATCCTAAGAATTCTCGCATGCCTCGTATAAACTGTTCCATCCGTCTCAATTTATATTACCAAGAATATTAGCATTAACTTTCGTTGACAGATGGATAAATTAATTCAATAAATTAATTCATCGATTAAGCATTTATAAGAAGAGTTCTTCACGTTTACTTTGACCTTAGGATGCTTAATGGGTATTACTTAATACATTATTCCTCCAAGATCAGGGTAAAAGTGAATGAGAAAGAACTCTTCCCATACATATTTCGTTCATCTAATTATTTTGTCAAGAATATCCGGTTTCGCGGACCGGAAATTGTGAACGTTTGGTACAAACTACCACAGTTCGTCGTGTAGACATCCGTCCATATCACCGTCTACAAATATAATATTTCCATTTCGTGAACAGGTTTGCCCCACACATACCGCAAACACACATGTACATGCACGCAGGCATTCATCCGTACATATACACAGACGCGCAAATAATTAATTAAGCAACTATAAGTCCCGACTCTTCTCATCTCGAACGATCTTCTAGATAAGTACATATCCGATATTCGAACATAAAAAAATTTCTTTTCTAGGCGCCCTCCTTACTCGCTCACGTGTGCACAACCTCCCTTCTCCCCGAATTTGTGATCTTGATACGTAGTCGTTGTTGTGAATCGATCTTGCGATCATGGTTTGGACGGGTATAAAGGCTGCCGTCGATGATTGAATAGGATTACGCGTCACATAGTGAATAAAACTCGCAAATCGAATCCCCTTAGATAATAAAAAAATAAATAATATTATAGTATATTATGTTAATTCGCTGAAATTTGCAAGAAATATTAATTTAGTTTATTTTTAAAGAAAGATTTCAAACAAAATGTTGATTAAGTTTAGCTATGACAATTAAGTGTAGACGATCAAGTCGAATAATAATAGTTATAGTTCACTGTGACAATCATCCAATCATTGCCTCTTAAATTTTATGTTAGAATATTAATATTAAGAAAGTGCAGAAAGTAGCATATCGGATACATATCGTTAATTATGCATTAATAAATTTAGCAATTTTTCTACGGCAATATACGTCAAAATACATTCTGTGACATAAAATGACTCATGTACATTTTCTTGTTAAGGACCGATATTTAAGTATTAAAATTTATATAATAAATAATTTTTTTCTTTAAGTAATAATTAATTTATAGAATTTAAAATCCAATTCATAATAATTCATACTAATGTTATAACGATGTATTATATAAATCCATACAATGATCGCTACTATTCGTGGCGGGATACACGAGAGAAGAAAGATTTGTAATTGGCAATAATTGGCACGGTCGTTCATGGTCAACTATCTTGGACGATAATTACGATGATCGTAGGATTCGCGAGAATACTTTCGTATGAAGGCGTAAAGTAGCATTTTTAACTCTTTGGGATTATTTGCATGAGTAGCATAGAGTAAATAGTCAAATAGTCTCAGGTACCTTATACCTCAAAGAATATTTGTCTCGAGGGAATGCATCGAAATACTGCGCGGATTTCCGAATTTAGAGGATCAACGCGAGGATGCCGAACGCGCGAGATTATTCACCAATTTATTCGAGAAAATTCGAGAGCCTTTAGAAGAAATTATTTAAATTACATCAAAGCTCAATTTAAGGCAAAAATTACAAAGCGATATAGTAATAATATCGATTCCCCTTTAACAGTCTCATAAATTAAACAATACAACAATCGTAATATAAAAAATCAATGAATGCCCTATTAAGAAATTAATTAATTAATATTATATTAATATTATTTGTTTGACTTCATTCATGTTGAATTTTTATTAAATACTTAACTTTCAATCTCTCACATTAACAATTCTCTTTACGCAGTTTAAAAAGCATGTTTGTGTTTGTTCACCACACTCGCATTTAATTCCAGATTTATAAATTTTATATTTTTAATTTTAGAATTCCAATTGTTAATATCGTTTCCCAACGCGTCGTTCAGAAATATCAATATTTCGTATAAGCGATACCGATGTTCCCGAGCAAAGGATACCACGTTAATCGATTATTTGACATGCGCGACATAATCGTGTAAATATAATACACGTGGATTACCTGAGCACGAGACCGGCTTCAATAAGAACTCGTAAGTCGCCTATTATTTTTGCTAAATAACGAATCAAACTTGCCATCAGGCTGCGACAGTTGTAATATAATACAAATTGACTACACCCTCGATTCCACACGTACGTGCGTCGCCGAGTCGCTTAATTATTTCAATTACTTTCAGATAAAATACCACGGATTACTTCGATGGCTTCGAGCAGACATCATATTTTTTGCCGCGTAATTACTTATAGATATTTTTAATGTAAATATATTACTAGTAAAAATATCATGACAACTATAATGATTTCCATGTAAACAATAACCGTTTTTAATGAACAAAATTGCAACATATCGAGTACTTTGAAATAAAAAACATACAGATGTCTGATCGCAATTGTGTTCTAAGTATCGAAGTCCACGGTACATATACATATATATATATATTCGTCTAGCTTTGTCTTTACTTACGTCGCGCGTCGTCAGACGGATGTAACATCAATGACAGAATCAACTAAATACCACAGAAAGCGCGTGTGATACTACGATTAACAGCTATGTAGAACAGTCTACGGTTACTTAACTACCTACTCGCAATCTTATAAAATTCCGAAAAACATCGTGACGTATTATAATCCGCTGCCAGAACGAGTTCTCGCGGTCGCTTAAGTCAATTAACAAAATCGTATATTCAAATAATAGGAAAGCTGTTTTTAGACTATCGTACTCTCTTCTCTCCGCCTTTTTTCTCTTATTCACCCACTCCTCCCCATAG
Organism: Cephalotes varians; assembly: GCA_037157785.1. Classification (NCBI taxonomy): domain Eukaryota; kingdom Metazoa; phylum Arthropoda; class Insecta; order Hymenoptera; family Formicidae; genus Cephalotes; species Cephalotes varians. Next base: position 3,593,840 of record JANQDE010000001.1, on the reverse strand, counting down.
ATCATTCGTCCGGAATGTATAAACTCCCTTCCTCGACACTTATCACTGGTATCGGTGCGAAGCTCTGCCCGTTACCCGATATATATCGCTGCGGCATATCCGCTTCGCACATCGCGCTTTAGAAAATTGATATGTATTTTGTCTATGCATCTCTCATCGTGCCCTCTCACTTTCACTTTTATTTTTGGTGTCTCAACAATACTACTATGATCATTACTTTCGAAGTGTGGTCAGGCTCGAAGGAGCTCTATTAATCCTGGTTGCCCTATATGCTCATATTTATATTATGATAAGGTACATAGTCCTTTCTGGCAAAGCAGAATTTGAGACGCGGTTTTCATAATCGGCTTTAAACAAAAGATGTACAATTCAATTGCAAATTTTTTCGCCTAATTTTTCGTCAAAAAGCCTAATGACAATTCGATGCAATCGATTGTAAGTTTTTACGGGCGATCTTTGACTACCGCAGTGCAATTTTTTCTTTCTTCTTTTTAACCGTTATTTATTGTGTAATATTCATCTTGGATATTAATCAAATGTAAATTTTTAAATCAGAAATGCCTTTCGATTACAGTTTCCGTATAATTTTATAATGGTGCAGAAGCTTTAGAATCTCGAGGATTGATCCTGTCGCAGGATCTTCCTACGAGGACGGAATTGGGACCTATGAGAGAAACTCAAAAAGCAAAGGTAAATTATAATTCCGCGCAATTCGCACGCCTGCCTCGATTCTTCTTCGCGCTATCATTACGGTAAATTGGTGCGATCTAGCATCGGATAGTGCATATTAACGTTTTTTTCACAGCGTGATATAGTCTTTGTGAGGTCTATTGGTAGTCTTTGGATCGATACATTGCCATCTTTGGTGATCTCGCGTTCTTCGATCTCGCTTCCTCCCCCTCTTTCAGTAAGTTTCACGCGGACGCGAAATTCTTATTGTAGATCAAATTTTATAAGGTATTTTCCAGTATGCAAACCATTCGAGTTGTAATTTGCCGAAGTGTACAATGGATTAATCATGCGAATCAATAATATTGTTAGAACAAGAGCGTGTCTTCTCGAAGGAAAAATCGTACAATCAATTAAATCGGTTTAATGCTTCGGATTGCTACTTATTTCTTAATTTCAGAAATATCTAAATGTTTCAGACATCTTTTATATAGGTATTCGTTAATTCATTGATCTATAAATTCTTATATTCATGAATGTAAAACAGAGATTCAATCGTATTTGTATATATTTATCTTCAATTCCCCATATTTTCATTAATAAAAAAAAAGAAATTTTTCTACTTACATATTATTCGTTGAATGTACGACTTTCTTTCGAGTTTTCCGCTCATTGAATGATATTTTTCGCTACTTTTCCTTCAGAATAAAAGAGCGCTATAGGGTCCCGGTCACGCTCGCGTTTCGCATGATTCATTTCGCAGTGCTTTGCGCACAATTCGCTTTTCACGATGTTGTATGTATATGCCTATACACGTGTGTATATGTATATACGTTTATAAAAAAGAAATAAAACGGACTTGCTAGAGTAATTTTCTAGAGACGGTACAAAATATCTGATTGACATGTACTTCTCGCCCCTGTTTTTTAAAAGTCGCACGGCTTTTATATATATTTTTTCTTCATATATATATATCTATCTGTAGATATATATGTATATATATACTTCTTCATATTTTATATTAACCTTTAATATATCCTTACGCGAATATACCACTCTATGTTAATGTAATAATAGCGTACTGCCTACTGATATGTGTTAGTTCACTTGTAAAGCACTTTAAAATTCAATCTAACGATTCGTCGATTCCGATCGTGAATAACGACGAATCCGCCTCTTAACGGCTAATTACAAAATAACGAGCTATTAAATATACCGAATAATGCGTTTGCCGCGCCGCATCCTCGCATCTTTCCAAAATCGACGATCATCTCTCGCGATCACGATACTCGAGCGATCACGGCCGCGTTACCCAAACTTGTCTGATGTATTTCTCATTGTCATCTCCTCGCTATATCCTCTTTTTCTTTTGCTAGATATTTATATTATTTGTGAACCATCCCCGACGGATTTGAAATTTCTTATAAGTTTTTATCTTTGATACTGACGTATTCCATTAACCCTTTGCGCTCAGATGTAATTTACATTATTTTTCTTAATTGCAAAAGATGCATTGAGAGCGTTATAGTATTTTTTTTTAAAGAAGAAGGCCAACATATGTAAGTCTGATTCCAAGCGCATGAAAACTCTTCCATCCGCAATGATATGTTAATCAAATTCTTTTTCATTACTCAATTACACATTAACGCAATCATTTATTTTTGACTACCTGAGATAGATACCTTGTATAAGGATCTAAATCTCAGTCCCTGCTCTTCGAATTGTGTAAGGCCTCGATTTAATAACTTATAACTTAGATTATATTTCCTAAGTTTCGTAAATTACATTTTATCGCAGTGTTTTTTTTCAGTTAATTATAGCGTTAAATCCAAAATTTGTAGCATTACAAAATATTTTTTTATCCCTCTCCATCCGATAATCTATCATTGATATGTAAAGTAGGACGAGCATAAGAGCATAAGAGTGCAAAGGGTTAAAATGAAAATTCGAATTTTGGCTGCTAACACAGTATCCTTTTACTTTCCGTTATCTTTTCTTCTCTTTCCCACGCGTGTACTCGAATGTATCATGTGATGTATTCGTCAAGTTCCAATATCGCGGAGTGATATTTCTAACGTAGTGCTCTCCAGTAGAAAAGTCGCTTTCCGTAGAAAAATAAAGAACATACTGGCGCGACTTGACGATCGATGACGACGATAATGGGCGATCGGTGATGGATGATCGATCGGTTCGAACAAGCGCGCCAATGGATGATCGTCATTACCGATATAATCCATAGTTTAATCGGCGACTTTATTTTTTTTTTAAGTAACTTTCGTTAATTGCGGATGCATGTAATAAATGCCCAGTGATACAACGGGATACGGGAGATACGAAAGTTGGTCGTGAAACTCGAGGATTCATCGGCGGAAGCTGCGTAAAATTATTGAAAGCTGCTCTACCAATCTTCGTTATGATGATTTGTTATTGACTATTTGTTAAGATATTTATTTTCTATTTATAATATCATGTTATTATAATTAACGCAAACATACACACATAATTATCATGTAAAAGTATAAACTTATTAAAATCCTGCATCAAATACAGAATTATATGCAAATATCATTACAATTATTCTTTTTAATACGTACGTATATTTACGTGAGACACAAAATTTATGAAAGTATTCCGCACAAATAGAATCGAAACTTCAATCAAAGAGAAATTATCAAGATAGCTGCTACAAATTTTCATAAATTTGTTGAGCCATTTCGAAAAACGAGTTTCCGCTCGAAATCTCTCCGAAAACTCGCCTTTGATTCTCGAATCATTACGAAATCTTTAATGCACTCTCATTACAGCTTTCCGCCACTGAGAAAGTAAGAGGGGTAGGAGGGAAGCGGGAGTGCGACATAGGGCGAAAGAGAGGCGAATGGGATGTACTTCGGGTATGGTTAGAGAAGCGCCGGGAATTCTCTCTTTGGGAGTTCGAAAAATCGGGACAAGATCTATGTGTGTGACACGCTACCGATTACAGCTTGTGACTCGACCAACAGAAAGGCACTTGGGCAAATTACGTGCCGAGTTGGCCGCCGTTTCTAACACGCGGGGCACATCATCTTCACTACTATCCTCTTTACTTCCGTCCGCTCTCGCAATTTTTTTGCTTTACGGAGAAGCGGACGGTCATTCAAATTCCCCTCTCGCCGCACTTTAATTCTCATCTACAGGCTTAACCCTATGATATGTTCGCGTTCGTTATGTATATATATATGTATAAGATTATTACTCACAATCACTCTCTCACCTAACATCTCACACTTATCATTCTCTCGATCTAATCGCTCTTTCTCTCTTCGTCATGTTCTCTCGCATTTGCAATTCATTTTCGCACTTCTGCTCGGACTTCCTTTTGTCACTTTCCTTTCGCGAAGAAACAAACACACACACACACACACACACACACACACACACA